>CM028908.1:26296546-26699046 GCA_016801845.1 Polydactylus sextarius
GTCTTTTAATTTAATTTATTTTTCTCTCATTCGGTCGACGTGTTCACGGAGTTAACCAATCAGAGCCAGCGTGTATATAAACCCCGCCCATTTAAAAAGACGTGATCGGTAGTCGTAAGGCTGGCGTCATGTGACAGGACGTTCAGCTCCTCCGGTTCTGTTTCTGCTGAATTAAACCTTTTGATTCGTATCGTGCATCTTGAACTCAGCTTGACAACAGACTTGAGTAGTGAACCTTTAAGACACTGTTCATGAATCACAATGTCCCCGTCAGTTCTCCAAACAAACCAAATCAACAAACTGTAACAAGGAGAGAATGTTTTTTTTTTACTTATTTAATCTATAGCCTGAATATTCAACAGACCTAAACCTTCTCATTCATTAACTTGACAAATTAAACATCTAATGTTCAGTTTCGTGGCCGCACGTCGTCACCAGTCTGACCCCGTTTGTATCGTTACACAGGCTGACAGGAGTTGTGACAAGTGTGTGTGTGTGTGTGTGCGCACTGAAATTAACTTGAGTCTGTCGACTGTGACAGTGTTTTGCATCACCTTTATCTGCACAGCATCATAGTCTGAAATATACTGTCAACGAGTGACGTCAGCACAAGAAGTGTTGAGGAATATTTAGACAGTTTAGACTGAACATAGGAGCTCAGCTTTTAACTTAATATCAACTCTGCGTTTGGACGATAGAGGCTGAACATCCAGCGTGGTCTGGAGTATCTGAAGGACGCTGCTATTGTTGCAGACGTGTGCACCTGCAGTTATACAACAATTATTAAGCTTTAAAACACTGAAATATACCAATTCTGATATGTTCATATACTCAAAACAGACGGAGCAACCGTTAGTTTACTGTTTTTAGGTGATATGTCGTGTTCAGGGGTGGACTGGGAGTCTGTGTGTTCTGGAAACGTCCAGAAAACCAGGCTGGTCTGTAGTCCTGACAGTCCTGACACTTTTTTAATTGATATATTGATCTGATCGGCCCATAAAACCTGTAGATCAGCAGCCATTAAAGGTTGGGAGCTCATTACTTTTTAAGTTGAATATGTTTAAGTTTACAGTCTAGTGTTTGAGTTGAATATCATTTATCAGACATCAGTTTGGAAAAAATAAATAGTTGCTTTTGGTGCAGGAGACTGCTCAGGAATCGATAAGTGACTCGTTGAGGAATCAGATCGATAGGCAGAATCGACAACGACATCAATATCGATAAGATCTTATCAATTCCCACTCCTAGTCATGTGACCAATCACTGGAGGAGGAAGCAGTGTTTAAAACATGATGGAGACGGCAGAAGATAAGGTTGTTACACTGGAGGACGCTAACGTTAGCATTAGCTTCTGTAAATGACTTTGTTTTTTTTTTTTTAATTGTTCTGTTCATTGTTTTAATCAGTTTTAATCACCACATCTGTTTGTTTTTGGAGGATTTAAGTTGATAAAAACCTCCTGAATTAAATTTACCTGTGAGAAACCGACTCCAGTGACTCGACTAGTGGTAAAAACTCCTATGATCCCAAGTTACTTCACTACATCAGCAAACTCCGAGTGGCAGAAAATCACTAAGTGTGTGTTTAAATCTCAGATGTTTCAATGTTTTTCTTCTACTAAACTTCACATATTTGTGGGTACTGTTAAATTATTTGTAGCTGTAGTAGAAGATGTTTTCACTAATGATCCAGAACGGACTGAAAAACCACTGATCTGGTTTTTATTTCCGTTTTTTTCAGTTTCTCACATTTAAACTGTGGGATTCTGGGGCTAATTCAGTGAATATTAACGGCCTCCAGTGGTTTCTATTTTGATATTTAGGTCGTGACATATGGGTAATAATGGTATGTACATATATATATATATATATAGGGACTGGATCATTGTGATTTACATGTAACAGCTGCATGTTTAACTCAAATCAACCTGCCATTTGCAGACAAGTTACCAGTGTTTTAAACATTACTTTGGCTCGTTCTGATCGTGTGCTGCACTTTGCATGAATACTTTCTTTTCTTTGCAAAACTGCAGCTCTTGTTTTTTTTTTTTTTTTAGACTAAACCTCCCTCTGCATTAATATAAATTGGTCAGGCCTCAGTGAAACCACCGACTGTCTTTACAATCAGAAAAACTGATGAGTTCAGGCTTTGTATTCTCCTCTGTGTTCTCATATTGCTGTGAGGCTGAAACGCTTGTGGGGGGGGAAGAAAAAAAACAAGACAGCAAAGAGCAGATTAAGGATGTCAGTCGAGTACGTGGTTTCATGTGTTTGTGATGTTTGAAACAATGACCTCAACCTGACTCATTGACTGGGACTAATTCAGGTGATGTTAATAGTCTCTAATGGTTTGTTTAGATATTTAGGTCACGACATATAGGTAATTGTGGTGTATGTGTATGTATATATATATATATATATATATATATATATATATATATATATATATATATATATATGTGTGTGTGTGTGTGTGTGTGTGTGTGTGTGTGTGTGTGTGTGTGTGTGTGTGTGATCTTTCTTCCTGCCCAATTAAGTTAGGGAATTAGTTTCTGCCATTTTTACATTAGTCAAGCTATAGGGGCAATTTTCCAGCTGTCAGAGTCACCAACTTAATGAATCAAGGGGAAACGTTGATAGAAACAATTTAAATAAAACACAGTAACATTGTATTTGTGTTGAAGCGGCTGTGATTTGTTTCCATCTGATGAATAACCCAAGTGAAAATGTCTCTACCTTATGAAGTGCAATAAATTATTGATAATTATAATAAGAAAAATCAGTAAAAAACACTGTGCACATATTAAAATCTGTGGTGCTTTTGTCTCCTTCACGTTCTGACAGGTTGTTTCTCTGCAACAATCTTGGCTCCAATAGGTTGTTTAAAAATGAAAACTACACCGACCACATGATGTCAAGATCCACGGTTCAGCTCACGTCATGTCCTACATGTAACTCTGCCTCTAAGACTCAATGATCAGGTCGAAACCTGCAAGTCGACAAAGACAAGATGTCGCTAACAAAGAAGCATCAAAGCATCAAAGCTTTGAAAGATACAAATCACAACTTCTAGTCAAAACTTTCAGGATAAAATCCGACTGAAAACCAGATGCAAAGATTTGTGAGTTTGACCTTTAGATCATACGATCATTTTCAGCCAGATCAGCTGTTAGCAGCTAATACTGATACACACAAAAAGCCAAAGAGTGGAAAAACTCAAGGACAGATGGTGGATTAAGACTCGGGACATGATAAAAACCCAAAGTCTGTCACGAACCAGAACCTCAAGGACACGGTGTTTTAAGTCTTTTCTAGTCATTAAAACTCAAAGAAACCCCTGATGATGTGGAGCAAAAGTGGAAATAAAGGTGAAAAAAAACAAAAAAGAGACCAGTGTGCGGTGATTTCTCTGAGAGACTTTAAGTCTATTTTGGTTATATTCTGTTCTGGGAGCAGAGTCACTTGTTTAACATTCGACTATAAACGTCCAATTACTGTACATCCTCTGCAGTTGCTACAAACTCTCCGCCGATGCCATCAACTCCATCAACTCTATTTCCCGCTGCATCAGTCCACTTTTCAGACCAGAAATAGCTCCGCGTTTCAAAAGACCCACTGGGACACATCCTGTAGTTTCAGGCACCAGTGAGATGGTGAATTTATATTTATCCACCATCATCTATGTTTCCTTGTGTCTGAGGTTGTTTGGTTTCCTCCTGTTGTTCATCAACACAACGTTAATGTTCACTGGAGAAGAGTTATGCAACGTGTTTTAATTCTGATCTACACATGCAAATTAAAGAGTTGTAATGAAGCTGCAGCAAATTCTTGAGCTGGAGATGATGTTGTTATAAAGTGTTGGAGTAATTATATTCACACAGGTAAAAATGTGGCTCTGAACAAACATGTAACATGAAACACTGCACACAACCTTCATTATATTAGAGAAATTGCATTTTTTTTTTTTTTTTGGCTACATGCAACACAAGACAACACGGGTTTCTTTTTTTATTCTTCACAGGAGACCACCTGCTGTTTTCTGTATTATTCATACTCAATTGTTACTCCACAAGGAAATTACCACCAGCAGCAGCAGCAGCAGCAACACTTCTACAGAGAATAAACTAAACTGATCAGGAGGGGGAGTCAAAACTCCCTCCTTACTAAGAGACTGCAACCCTGAGTTTTACAATCGTGTTTCTATTACAGGATCCTCTTCTGAGACAAACATATGAGAGAGAGTGTGTCCACTGATCCAACACTGAATCTCCCCTCCAGCGCTGCAGCTTCCTGAGAATCAAAGAGGAGACGTTGGACATCCAGGTCATCGGCCGCAACAAGCGACGCGTCTGTAGCGTGAACGTGTGTGAAGCTGTGTGTGTTTGAAGCTCAGCAGTTTAAAACCAACACGGTAACACTCTAGTGTGTTAGGTTTAAAGAGAAAGAAGAAGAGAAAAAAAAACTGTGAGCAGGAGGAAACACAGATGTTAAATCTGAAGGGTTTGGGTGATTTGATGTGCTCAGACATCAGGATCTGAGTCTTCCTCCCAAAACTGAAGAGGTTTCTAGGTTCAAACACAAACTCGAGCTGTTCTCAAACAGATGCTAGATTCAAAAATGAGTCTCATGCTGCTACTATGCTGCTCTGATCTCAAATCTCATAATACATCATTTATTAATGAACCATATTGTTTAGCACCAAGATACAATGTTCACTCTCTGCTAACTGGAGCTGGAGTTAGCTCAGTCCAGTTGATCAGGAGATCCAGGAGACCAGTCCTGGTTCTGGTCTCCTGCCTCATCAGTTCTCCAGAGAAGAACTGGTCAAGATGAGATGATGGAGCTGCAGGGAAACACGAGCTACGCTTCGCTCGTTAGCAAAGACTGAACTTTCAAATTAAAATACTTAACAGCTCGACCCAAAGAGTCCAAACATGAATCTACTGAACAGGACCAGTGGTTGGTCCCACCAGGAACAGGAAGCAACAACAGTATTAGTGATCATATCACATCCATGCACATTAAGTTCAGGTGTCAGTCCACATGTTTAATAGAGCTGCACAGTACTCACTGTTCTCAGTCCTGCAGAGCTCAAACACTAATGAGTTTGCACACATGGAGTCAAAGTGCAGCAGCAGCTATTCGCTATCAGCACAGAGGTGCTGAATAATTAACGCCACCAAGTTTAAATCTGACTCATTATTTATGTATCACTGTTTTCATTTGCCTCTGTTCTATCAATAAAGCTTCCTGAACACATGTAGCAGAGGGATGAGGTGCACACAGTGAGCATCTTATCTCCGCAGCGTTGGAGCTCAGCTCACACTCTGGCAGGTTTTTTTCTCTCAGGTTTGCTAATTATTTCCCACTCAGATGTGTGTCGCCTTGTTCTGTGCTACCTATCAGGTTTTACATGTGACTGCATGGGTTGAGAGTGTCTTCAAACCACTGAGACTCTTCACAGAGACACTGGCGGTGAAAAAAAAACAAACCAATAGTTTTTATTTCAAAGGAGCAACTGAGCACAGAAGAGTCTCCCAAAGGGCTGACTGGAAAAAACCTGAACCACAACAGCTTCTGGAGAACTTGCTGCTTATTTAAATCCTCCAGCATCACAAAGATGTGTAATGTTTGTGTCCATCTGATGAACTAAAGTCCAGTATTCACTCTCTTTTATCTCCAGCGACTCCTGAGGGAAATATCTTCCAGCTCTTCAGCTGCTAAATGCTCCACTGTGTCGTCTGGCTGCTCTCTGACTGTGACTGTCTGCTCTTTACCACTGAGCAGCTGATGTGCAGAGGCTGTAGGAGATTTGTTTTTTCTCTTTTTTTCTGTGCAAACAGCTGGTGCCTGTCGCAGCAGCGTTCTCCTCCTCCTCTTCCTCTACCTGTCCAACAACCTGCAGACCAGCAACCACGACAACAAAATGGCTCCTGTTGCAGAAGGTTTGGATTGTGCACCAACACATCGCTGGTGTGACGTGAGTTACTGGCAGGGATCGATTCCCCACATGCACGAGTTACCAAACTAAAGATAACTGTGAGTCGGTTCAACACGCGAGACTATGTGGACCACAACGGTTAAAGTTACGTTCCAGACTGCAAATGTGAAGCTAAAAATGAGGTAAAACCCGTTGAGTATTGAGTTCAACTTCCCTCTGTTGGTTCATCACTATGAGTCCTTTCATGTAGATTGCATAGTGTCAGAGTTTGTCGGGAGACCCGTTGCAATTACACGTCTCTACGGAGGGCTTTTAATTTGAAAGGATTGATAAAGTGGAGACAAGTGGTGAAACCTAATAGAGGCATAGAGAGAAGCAGGCGAGAAAAAAAGAGAATAGAAAAGAGGGATTAATCCCAACGGGCCAGAAAGAATCAGTGAGTTTAAAAAAAAAAAAAACCCAGCTGCGCCTGACATTCAGGGTGTTGACGAGGTCACGCTGCGTTTGTCGACCACGTTCATCAACAAACAGCCTGGGATCATAAATCTACTCATTCATGCTGTTTGAGAACAATAAAGACTAAAACACCTTCAGAGTCGAGTAACAAACAAACAGCAGCAGCAGCAGCTTCACTGATCTTATCCTGTTCGCTCTTGTTTCCCCCGAGTCTCAAAGTCTGGAGCCGCCTGGAGCTGCATCTCACTGCACAACATCAGACGAGTTCACACCGCGCACGTTAAACGCTGCCACACATACACAATATGTACAATATATATAGACTCTTATATAGACAGAGAAGTGCACTTCCACTTTGTAGCTTGTTTTCATAACCAACTGCATCATATTTCTAAAAAACCTCAATCTTATCAACACGATCAATGTGTATCAAATAAAAGTAAAATTAAAAAATAATATAAAATAATACAACTAAATAAAAATATCATTCATGAAATGATATAGCAATTTAAAAAAACTGTTAGAAGCTTTAGTAAATGTATTAGATAAAAAATATTAATTATCAAGTAATTAATTAATTACTTAATTAAATGTGTCAGGTTTTAATTGTTTATAATAAACTCAAAATCAAATAAAAAATAATATAAAATAATAATTAAAAATATTATATAATAGTTTAAAACAAAACTAAATAAAATAAAAAATATGTTTAAATTTAATAAAAATTAATTAGTTAGAAGGTTTAATAAACATGTCAGATTTTTCTGGATGTTATTATTTGATGTCAGACATTTTGGTTTCACTGTTGTAAAGTGGGAGGAGGTGGAGACACGTCCTCTTATCTACAGTTACTGTTTAACAAACAGCAGCACTTTTCATTTCAGAGTGAAACTTTTCACAACTGTGACCAACGACAGATGCTGAGTGACGGTTCTATAGGTCACATCTGACCTTTATGACCTGTGGTGAATTTAGAAAAAAAACCAAAACAAAACAAGCATCTAATCTATAGCTTTCATCAGAGACTCAGCTTCAGGCAACTACGAGTCAAATGCCAACACAAATCTTGAAATAGCCAAGTTCAGACAGAGCGAGGGACGTCATGATAAAACTCCCAGAATGCACTGAGGTTCAGATCTGTGGAAACAAGAAGCAACGATCAGTCTGTTGATATCACACATCAGAGATGCAGAACAGAGAGTTACACAACACGACCTGTCAGCTGCTCCACGGTCCTGCTTCATGAGGAGTGACAGTGTGTGTGTGTGTGTGTGTGTGTGTGTGTGTGTGTGTGTGTAACAGTGAAGAAGACACATTCAAACAGACGATGATTGAGCTTCACAACTGAGATTTGGTAAAAAAGAAAGAAAGAAACAGTCTCTTCAGAAACATGAGCAGCTCCTTGGATGAAGATCATCTAATCCGTGCAACAGCTGCTCACTATCACCATCATCATCATCACCATCATCATCATCATCACCAACACCACCACCACCACTACCACCATCAGCAGCAGCAGCAGCAGCAGCATCCTGGCTGCGTTCTTGCATGATGCATGCGCAACATTCAAGTTTATGTGAAACGTACATCCCCTTCGGCTTTAATGAAAAGGAAAGAAATGAAAAAATCAAAGTGCAGGAGAGAGATTCAAGAGGACAAACAGAAGAATAAGATGCAAGAAAATCAAAATAAATCTTTTAAAAACAAAAGAAAGATCCTATTTCTTAGCATGAAAAGAAAAAGGAAGTGTAGGGGAAAAAATCACACAAAAAAAAAAATAAAATAAAATAAAATAAACAAAAAGAAAACGAGAGAATGAACACGAGAAAAGCCAGAAGATGCGTTTCTCCCTCGGACAGAAACAGCGGGTTTAATAAAGCTCCTGTAAAGAACCGCGGGACAACAGACAGAAATCCAACCTGCCGCTGAAATTCACGGAAGAAAAGAAGAAAAAAAAGAGAAAGAAATAAAGAAAAAAAAAATTAAAAAAATAAGAACTGGGAAACCAAAGCAGCAAAAAAGAAAGAAAGAAACGAGAAGAGTAGAAGAAAAGAGAAGTGACCTACCAAAACGCAGGAGGCAAAAAAACGTTCAGAGAGGCTGAGGCGCGCGGGCAGAGGCTCGAGTGTGCGCTCGGTTACCGGGCTGATGCTCCGACTGTGCGCCGGCCGGTGATGGGGGCGGTGATGAACAACAGCAGCGGCGGCAGCAGAGAGCAGACTGGAGCGAACCACTGAGTCCGGGCTGGGAGGGGGGAGGAGGAGTAGGAGGAGGAGGAGGAGGAGGAGGAGGAGGAGGAGGAAGACGGTGGGGAGTCCGGACCGGTCGCTGGGAGCTTCGTGCGTAATTTGGCGCCATCGGAGCTGAACTGGGCAAAGAGACATCACATCCCGATATTAATTAACTGAACCAATCTGTTTATATATATATATATATATATATATATATATATATATATATATATATATATATATATATATATATATATATATATACACACACACACACACTTGCCGGCTTCTTCTCTATTCACATGAAACCTGGTTCAATCAGCTGTTAAATACAGTTCATATCCATCCATCCATCCACAAACTTGATTTCTACAGACGACCAGTTAAATTAATTGGTGGAAAAACGATTTTATGATTATTTTCTTCACGCTTGAGTTTTTTTCATAATCTTTTTTAGTTTTTCTTCACATGAATCCAGGAGATTTGACGCTTCTGTTCACTCAGAACTGAGATGTGCCACAAGAAAGAGACTCTGTAACAATATGAAGGTCTGAGGCAAACTCTGATGAACTGAACCAACAGTCCAGTGAACTGAGCTCTTAGAAATAATCACCTCCACTAAGAGGTTATGTTCATTTACATCATCTGTTGGGTTGGACTGAGTCGCTTGCCACAGTGACACTCTCCAGCTCCTCCTGAGGGATGTTGAGTCAAACCCAGACTAGATCAGGTGTGTCTTCTGATCCTGGTTCTGGTTCTACCAAGCCTGGACCTGCCCATACTGTCTGTAATGCTACATTGAATGTCACGTTCAAGTCAGTCTGGCCAAACTGTCTATTCTCTGCTCTTCCTGATCTTGAGAACTTGGGAACCAATTAAAAACAAGCTTTTACACCAGTGCAGGTTTAACGTGATGATAGTGAATCGACCTCAGACACATGTGTTTAAAGCCAACATGGCGGCTGTGGAGCAATGATGCAGTGGAGAAGAGACGTTAACGACTCGTCTCCAAACTGGAGGAGATGGTCCGTTTCTTTCCATCAGAGAACCACAGTCACCGTCTTGAAGATGTTGACTTTCATCCAAGCTGCAACATTTAGCTGCAAACTGAGTCTGTGCATCTTGACATGAGGCCAACAAGATCAAAAGACTCATACCAACAGCCTAGTGACCCATATTTCTGCAGTTCCTGCCCCCAAGATCCCATGAGGAAGGGGGTTGTAAACCAAGACACATGTTGACTGGATGGGCAAATTCCCATGACCCCACAAGGAGCCTTGCAAGAATAAAGAGCTGGTCCATTGTTCCACAGCCAAGATGAAATCCCAGGTGAGTAGAGTAATACTCATCTAGTTGGGACCTCGATTTGTTTGTGTATTGTTTATTTATTTGAATAAATTTGCACCAAACCCCAGTTAAACCTGTTAAATTCTGGGCCTTTTTTTCCTTTTGGTAAGATTCAAGTTTGTTAAAATGACATTTTGAATGTTTGGATATATTTACAGTGTTGGGATCAATGAGTTTTTACAACCAAAAATAATTCAGATCTGATAGTAGAAGATGTTTGGCCTTGGAAGGTAGTACACTCCTGGGTGCCATTTTTCTTCTGTTTATGAGTTTGGTTTTCCTTTTTTTATATATATTTTTGTCAATACTTATCCCTGTACACTGGGGTAACATCGCGAACTGTGTCTGGTTGAGCCACAAGGTAACACAACATCCACATCAGAGAATCGTTTTTTGAAGTTTGTGTGTCTACTTCTACAGATTGGGTAAGAAAAACAACATAGATGGGACCAAAACCCTATAAAATAAGTTATATAACATCATTCTTGGGTCTTTTTTAAGGCTATAAATACAGTGAAAGCAGGACATCAGATGGGGTTTTATTAAGAACAACAAATCCACACATGAAGTAGGTTGAGTTGGATGAATGAGTAAGGTTTCACCCACGAGACTGTGGTTTGACTCAGTTAAGTTATTCTTCCTATTTTACTCTTTACTTTAATCTTAAATGTCTCTGCCAGAAAGACTAGAAGGCAAAACTTCTCCCACGTGCAGGAGCTGCACGCTGCCAGTGAAGAAGACGGGAATGTAACACTTCAGAGAAGAAAAATCACTTCTGCTCTCAGAGGAAAAAAGGTGGGAACTGTTTTTTTTTTTCCTTTCTACCCATTCTGAGTTGCCTCTCAGGGCTTCCACATATAAATGTAAAGTAATGTGTCAACGTAAAAGCTTAAAACACACACAGATCTTCTCATATTAGATGTCAACAGTGACAGAAATCTGTTCCAAAACCCAACTAAATGTTTTGTATTGTCTGCAGATGGTGAACACTTCATGTGGCACCATTTATAATTATCATTATATAAATGTTATACAAGGAAATAGAGTTTGCAGCAAACTGTCAATCAAAGACGCAGCTTCAATCATGAGAAATAAGAAGTAAAAAGATGAGGCTGTGGTAAGAAAGTCCTTTATCCAGAGACAAACGATGGATGGTGTTGAAGGCTGAACTAGAGGTGACAGAGCTTTGTGTCAGAGGTGTTGGAGTTTTCCAGATGACTGAGGAGAGTATGAAGTGTGAGAAATGTGGAGGACATCAGTGGATCTTCTTTTCTGAGTAAAAATAATTAATTTCTTCACGTATGTTTGATTCTTTTTTTCTCACAGATGTAGTAACGTATGTTGAACATATATAAAAACAAAAACAAAACATCTGATATCTCAACATCACAAATCACAGCCTCTGACGATAACGTCTGTCACCAGTCAACGAGCATTTTGTAGAAAACATCATTTCAACCAGACGCTCACAGATCACATGTCTCTGCTGCATCAAGTACAGTGAATGTCTTCAATACTCCAACTGTTACAGAAGGACGTTGTGAACTCGGAGCATCGTGTTGTTTGTTTTCTTGACACTGAAGTTACAGAGGCTTAACATTCTTTAAAAGCCAAAGGGCAACACACACACAGACACACACACACACACACACACACACAGTTACATGTGAAAAGAGCTGAGAGGAGACAGAGATGGAGGTATGAGCAGGGAGGAGGAGCAAGGTTGTTTATTATGTTGTGTTTGTTACAGCGCTGCGTGTTTTTCTGTTTTTCTTCTTCAAGGGCAAAAAGAAGAACTGAGAGATTTACAGAGTTTTCAGCTTCTCTCAATCACTCGCTCGTCTGATGGTAAATACAGCGGCGTTGTCTAACTCAAGTCAGCTGAGGTTGTTATCTTAACAATGGAAAAACAAAAGAAACGACACAAGAGCTGAGTTGTAGCGACCAGTGTGAACCTGTAACTTTGAGTTTAGACTCATTGATCTCATTAACCCTGTTTCCAGCCATAGGAAGCAGCTGTTTGATGAAACCAGTTTCTCCATTAGACACGAGAGACAATGTAAGTGATTGACGCGTGATCACAGAGCAGCGTTTAGCAGCTACGAACTCATGTCATTGGTCAAGACCATCGACTGTATCTAAAGATGGACAACATGAAGCCCCAACATCATCATAAAGTTAAAGTTGAACCCAGCGTCTATTTCACCATGAATACGAGTCAAACTCCCCCTCAAGAGATATCTGGTTGAAGTAATATCAGTTTGACCGTCTTTTGTTTCCACAACCAAATACCGTAATAATCCAAATAAAAGTCTGAAAAAGACGTTGTGGTCGTCTTATATTCGGGGTCCAGAGACCCGGGGTCTAAACCAACAGGTGGAGTCAAACATCTTCTCCCCAAACAAGCCAGAGCTTCTTCTTCTTCTTCTTCTTCTTCTCTCTCACACCAGAGACCTGGAGAGATGCGACCGTGACACTGAGACTCACTAGAAAACAGCGACTCAAATGTTTAACAAGTTAACAGACATCAGAGGAGACAGTTTCTCAGACGTTGATGAGACTGTGTTACCCTGGCATAGTTTCAAAAATTGTGCCGGTGATAATTGGCACATTACAGTTAGCAGTGGTTGGTAGATGTAATACTAATGCCTGCACACATGTTAAACACCACTCCTTGGGGCCGTAGGAGCAGTGTATATGCAGTGCAGCTGTTCACGAGTTCGAATCCCCATCTAGACGAGCTTCCCAGTGTGTATTCTCCTACATTCTGTCTCTCTACACCGTCTCTACCATTAAAGACAAAAATCCCAAACAAATAATGACAAAAACCAAACAGTAAATCTACTCCTAGATGATGCATGTTTGCTACTACAGGTCAGGTGCTCGCTCAGTAATTTTTCCAAAAATGGGTCTTGAAAAAGAGGAGTTGTCTTATATTTGGGACAATATGGCAGTTAACAATGAAAGTAAGTGGGGCAGTCAGCCAAACGTATTTTAACCACTAATAAAGCTCAAAATATCACTTCACTTCAGCAGTAGCATGAATAGGGTCCCTACACATAAACTGAAGTACTGATAACTTAGTAAGTGAACCCAGAGTTTATTAAAAACACTGTTTTACAAGACTTACCCAACGTCTGGTTTTATAACAACTGGTGATGAAGGTTGTTCCACATCAGCAGATTCATCATTCTCCTGAACAACAGGCTGATGTGTCAGTGAAAAGTGAGGAAAATGATGAATCTGCTGATGGTGGCTCGGTAGTGGTGAAGCTAAACATCATAACAACAGAAGCTGTATTGGGGAGACCGGGGATGGTTTAACACTTTTTGTCTCAACTCCTATAACTTGCAGATTGTTCATGGTAGAGATCTCAAATTTTACAAAGTACCTTCGTTTGTCCACTACAAATAGAAATGCCTACAACTTCTCCAACTATAAAACAGAATTAATAATTTAATGTCAAAAGCAAGGAGTGCTATTGTAACAACATTCAACATTTGGGTCCTGCATCAGCCTGTCGGGTCTTATTATTGTTTTCATGGTAATTTTAATAAATACGGTAGATAAAAGCTTCCACGAAGAAAGTAGTCCCCTAACTGACAGAGGGAACTTTATTCAAGGCAACGTTGAACGTGAACGTTGAATTGGACGTTGCCGTTAATAGTAAAACAGGACGTCCCAACGTTCTACATATGGAAGGAAAATAAACTTTTTGTCTCTGATTCATGTCGTTTATTGTAAGTTCATTGTTCGTTGTAAACTCTTGTCACAGTCAGAACTAAAAAAACATTATTTTCCAAATGTTGTTTCATTTGAAAAATCATCTCATGACAACCGTCGTCCACTGAAGCAGCCGCTGCTCTGTTGAAGATGAAGGAATGTGAAGACACCAGGTTTGAATCTCACATCACATTTTCTTAATATCATTAATTCACTAATTATTGATTGAAAAACTCACAAAGAACGTGACTTTTATCAAAGAAAACAGAATTAAAAACAAACAAGAGCCTAAATTCAGTTTGTTCTTCAAGGTTCAGTGTCTTTTTTTCTCTTCAACGTAACATTTGATCGTTTCATTCCTGGTTTTTTCCATTGAACCTTGTCTTCTTTCAGAATCGACATTTCACACAACGCAGCTACTTATTAGTCAGACCATTAGGTTTTTAAAAGCATTCTTCCTCCACCACCTTTTCAGCTCATGGCAACTTAAACGTTTCAGGTTTTTTTTCTTACATTTTTTTGTGTTGTAACATTAATGCATTGCACATTTTTAAAAAGAATAAAAAAATGGTTCATTTTAAATGATAGAAAGTTTAAAGGTGCTCTGGATCCTCAGCATATTAAATAATAGAGTTAGTGATTTTTTTTTTTTGTTTTGTTTTTGTCTCTGTCTTAATTGGTTCTGCCAATTTGAAAAACAGTGTTTTTCAAATTATATTTACTTTAGGGAGGAAAACAAGACTGCGTGTTCCTGTTAGTCTCAAGTAAAAAACAGCGTTGTTGGTTTGTTTCCGGTGAGCAGCAGATGCTTAATAAAATTTTTGTTGAAACACAAAACCTCAAAACCATGAAGCAGCAGATGGGACAGGTGTGTGTGTGTGTGTGTGTGTGTGTGTGTGTGTGTGTGTGTGTGTGTGAGACAACGTATGTTTCACCGTCCAGTGTAACAGCTGCAGGTGTCAGACCAGTTTGTCGGTTTATGCAGATTTACATTAGAACTGGACGAGTATCAGGTTTACATGTGTTCCAGTTCACACAGCGACTGTGATCTGAAGACACAACAGGAACTAATGAAAACATCAGCAGTTTGATGTTTTAGTTTGGGAGGAAAACAAATTGAGAGACACATTTCGTAATGTGATATGTTTGCAGCATCTGCAGAGAACAGAACTAGATAAACAGACACAGAGGAACAACCAAACACAGAAACATAAACAGGAACTCTGCTGATTTCTGACGCATTTGTGAAAGTCCAATAGAGTCGATCGTCAAGGGGCCGGAAGTACTGAAAGTATGAGCTGCAGACTTACAGGTCTAAATTATAAGAGACAAAGTTCAGATGTTTCCATGTTGTTACACACTCATTTGTTATATTGTAATGATTAAAATACTCCACCGACCTGGATGTCGCACCAAGCTCATAGACAGAGCTTGGTCTGGAAAAGATCCAGGGGGGATAACCTTACAGCAAGAAGGTCCTGGGTTCAACTCCCGGGTCGGCTGCAGGGTCTTTCTGTGTGGAGTTTGCATGTTGTCCCCGTGTCTGCGTGGGTTTAGCTACCTTTTGCTCCATTTTCAAACAAAACTCATTGTTAAAATCTCTTAAAACAGCAGCTACAGCTGAATTAAATGATTGCCGCTCCTCCATAGCCGCCATGTTGGTTGTAAACACAGTGTTTGAGGTCAATTAACTAGTGCATCATTGCGTTAAACCAGCACTGGTGTAAAAGCTCATTTTTAATTGGATCCCAAGTTCTCAAGATCAGGAAGAGCAGAGAACAGAATATACTCAGAGAATAGTCCACTCTAGTTTTTGAGGAGTTAACATCACAAGTTCAACAACTGACTGTTTAAGACTGAGGTTTTTCTACCATTTCTCCACCACTACTGAGTTAAACAGACATAGTGTTATGTTGCTGAGGCTCCTGGTTGTTGTTGACTTAGAAAGAGATGTTCAGCCTCTTTAGTGACACAACAACACTGTTTACTTTGACATTAGAAATCTGCCCTGATCACTTAGTTTATCAGCTGCCTGGTCAGACTCACCACTACCACCACATCTACACTAACGTAGACACTGTTTGATTATTTTTTTAACAACTGACATTAATTCAAAGACTGTAACAGGAGGATATAGGTTCAAATGTGACAGAGTTCCTATTTGTTCCCATGTTAGTTCTGAGATGTTACCATCAAAACCACCGTAGCACTAACTACCCTAACAACCATCATTAGTCCACCAACAGGAGTCAAATTCATAGAAGTGACCACTTTCCATCAGACCTGAAGAAGCCTCTAGGATGAGAGATGAGAGTATCTACAAAAGTCCAGTTGTCTTAGATTCATCACCGTCTATGTTCACATTAAGAGGAGCAGCTCTGAAATGCAACATTTAACCTGTTCATCACCAACAAATATTGATACTAGACACAGTGAAATAACAACTTTAAACTAAATCATGTCACATCTTGTATTTTGTGAGTTTCTCAATCTCTTAAACACTTTTTAAAACACTGATGAATGAATAGACGAATGACAGACGTCTCATTCTGTTGGATTTGTTGCTTGGAGTTATTGTGCGGTTGTTACATGGTGGATCAATGTAGATATAGATTGATGCTATAACAGTCTTGTTTGGTACTTGATGGTAATCTTCCCTCCATTATCCATCTAAAAGTAACAGTATCTTGAGCATAAACACCACAGACAATCACTGTCATTAGTTAACTTACTTTTTTCAATCCACAGTCTCGCTTCCTCTGACCTGCTTCCATTTTCCCACAAATTTATTTTCACATTAGCTCTTTGATAAGTTGTTCTTTATCTCTAAACTGAGATGTAAAGCTCCTCCCACACCTGTTACCACTCGTAGTTGTGGGGTATTAATGTGGATTTAAGCAAATAAAGCGAAAAACTATGAGACAACAACTGCACAAAGCTCCAACTCGCTGACTCAAAGCTTCATCAGCTCATTAACCAACATCCCATACATACTTTTTTTCAGGGGGAATGGGAACTTATTAGGAAGCTTTTAGGGAAGAAAATGAAGATGTACAATTTCCTGTCTGATTATCACTGCTTATGTAAGAGGCACTAATTAGAGAATAACTAAGGAGAAAGTCTGAATATATGTCCAACAAAATCTGTTGGGTTCTTTTCTGCAAGATCTGCTTTGTAGCTTTGGAGCTTTAGCAGGGATTAGATAAGGTCTGTCAAGAGTAAAAACAAAGAAACAAAGTTGCTGTTTTAAGGTGATTGTCTGAAAAAAAAAAAAACTTTTAATTTTAAATATCACATTCAATTATCCTCAAAAAAAAGGCAATAAGACAATAAAAAAAAAACTGTATTTAAGATGTTAAAAGTGCCAAGATTAAACACAAGCAATGAAGAAAGAGAAACAGTAAAAAAAAAAAATAACCAAAAGGCACTTTATAGTGAATTAGAATTAGAGTGTAGATGAAGCTCAGACCAATATGAGTGTTAGGAGAGAGGTAAGATCAGGATCTGCAATCAAACCTGAGGGTATGAAACTACATTCAGTGTGTATAAATGCCAAAGATCTAAAAAATAAAAGTGAAGATTTGTACCAAAATGTAAAATGTAATTTTCTTTTCATCAAATTTGATTTTATTAAATTGAAATTGATATCAAAGTCAATGCTTTGGTTAAATCCCAGTGACAGCCGTCACCATGACGACATTTAATCTTTAGTCTTTACCCAGTGGAGCAGGTTTGGAAAAGCCTGAGGCTGCAGAAAAACTGAACAGATGGACTGAATGATGACTTTAATTTTCACTGTTTCCTTCTGAACAAGTTTTACATGACATTTACTCTTCTCACTGTGAACTCTGTGCATTTGCAGACTTTTTCTGTTTGTAGGTCAGAAAACAGAAAAGTTGCTGTAGATATAATTAAAGCTTGTGGTAAACTCTCATGTAGCAGTATTTTTTATCTGAACTGCAAAGAAAATTTTCTTACCGTTTTTCTGTATCAGTGTTTTCTGATCTGGCCCCGTGAATTGGTGAAACAACTGCAACTTATATATGCTCTATGTAGGAAAGCAGACTTGCTGAATGCTTCATAATCCTGACACTAGTCGACTTCACCAATGATTTGTGAGTCTCAGTCTCTGTCGTGATCATTGGCGACTTGTGTTCCCATGATGTGGAGTCTCAACAACTGGTCTGAGACCTGTAGTGTTCACACTACAAGACTTGTCAGTGATTGACTCCCGATCACACCGTGACGTCACCAAACTCTACGTCTGGTCACGTGAACTAGACAGGATGTAGCCGCTGCTTCTCACCGTGATTTACAGCCGTTTATTGTTGACGAGCACCGGTGAAGACGCTGCCTCCGACACAGACTAAACTGCTGAGTTCAGGTTACGAACAAACGTCACGAACGAGACAACGACGACTCAGACACACTGATGGTACCGAGGACGCTGCAGAGAAAACAGGAAGTAGAGACGTTTAGATGTGAAAACACATGAAAACAATCTTCTTCCTCATTGATCAGATCCTCCAGGATTTAATGACGTTACCATCACAACTATTAACACTAATTCAACCAATCATTGTGGATATTCCTGAGGTCTTTGACTGGTGACTACCTATAGCAGCTACAGTCCAGGAAACTGGACTTACACATTAAAGAATAACCTTATGATTGAAATTAAGACTAAACCGCTAAACCTGTGTGTAAACATCACCATGGGAACATGCTGGTTTTCATGGTGGAGCTAAAATCAGCGGCAGACCTCCCCGGTACCGGGTAACATCTGGATCAGACGCGGGGAGTTTGTAGAAACGTCAGACTTTTAAACGTGGTTGTGAGTGAATCAGTGAGACAGCAGCAGCATTTATCTCACATCCCTCCTCTGATTGGCTGTCGCTCTTTGTCAGTCTCTTCAGGCTCCTCCAGTTTTCTAACATGACAGATCCAGTCCCGGTCTCAGACCAGGTCCCGACGGCCTCTGATGGAGTCGTTAGGGCTGTTCACACATTATGATCATTAACTGATGATTCACCAACCATCAGAGGACCAAGTCCACCAGACACCACCACTGGAGACCACTGGTGGAGTCGACTGGTGTGAACTAGAAGGAAAAGGTTTACAAATCTACAACTAAGTTCTCTGACAACACATTAGAAATAGGTTATCAAAAACAGCCGCTATCCACTTCAAACTGCTCTAAACAATTTAGAGAGTAAATCAAAAAGCAAACCCTTTACCAGCAGAGATAATAGCAGCAGAGTGCTGGCAGATGAACGGCAGGCGCCAAAAAATGGCCAAGAGTCTCAACGGTGCAGCTCATTGGTCCTTTAATATCCACATGAGGGCATTGATTGGCTGCAGGGTCTCAGGTTTCAGCCAATAATAACAGTAAAATCCACATGTTTATGATGTACAACTTGACCCTAGTGATTATTACCCACTACCCACAAGATGGTTAGATGGTCATTGATAATTATTAAGTGGAAAATAATGTTTTAGATGACGATCTGAAACGCTGAGTGTTAGAGTTATTACTTCACATCGATACAACTGAGACTAAACCAACAATGAAACACACTATTGTTTCTGTTGTATGGTTCAAATCACAGCAGCAGAAAACACACACACACACACAAAACATTATCCATATGTCAGCATACATTGTGTGTAAGCAGGACTTTTATTGCACTGGCGTACAGCCGAGCTGAACCTCCGCCAACATGACAGTTTAATTTTCTCTGGCTGACCTTTTCCATACAATGTCACTGATAAGCTCAGGTGGAGTCAACACACACACACACACACACACACACAACAACAACAAATCATTTATAGTCCAGCGTTAAACAAACACTTGCATTGTACATTATTATGACGTGTAAAAACTAAGATAATTGGTAAAATATTAGTATGTGAAGGATAACAGCTGTGAGGAATATGAAAAAATAAACGAAGTTACTTATTATAACTTATTATAATCACAACATTTTTACAATGAGGCTTTTATGTTTTTACTGAAAGATGCATTGCTGCTGTACATAAAAAAACAACCTGCACAAATAAAAAACTTTTTGCACAATGATTTAAATGGAGATAATTGGAAAATTGTGTTGAGGGTGATTTGGGTGAACTGACCTTTAAAAGCTAAAAAATTACAAGTGAAGAATAGACAAAATGTCTGTACTTGGTTTCCAAAAATGTCCTTGTTGTCAATGACAACACACACACACACACACACACACACACAGTCACTTTTTTAAAATCGTCAAATGTCAGTACTTTGCATTTATGACACAAACCTTGGAGAAGACTTGGCAGATATAAATGATACAGACCTTGCTTGTGTATGAAAATGTATGAACAAGTCAGAGCAGCGTTCCTGTGTGCATACACACACACACACACACACACACACACTCTGAAAGTTGTCCTTCTTCGAGTCTTTCAGTCTTTTTTTCTGCTTTTTGGATTTCACCAAAGATTTACCACAGATCTGGAAACACACTGTCCTAACAATGAAAAACAAGCTTTTATGTCGGTGCTGGTTTAACACGATGATGCACTAATGAATCGACCTCAGACACATGTGTTTACAACCAACATGGCGGCCGTGGTGGAGCAGCAATCATTCAATTCAGCTGTAGCTGCTGAGATTTTAACAGCAGAAAACAACAGTTTTCTCTGAAAATGGAGCAAAAGGTAGTGAACTACAATCAGTCAGGTTTTCTGTTTCTGTCACTACACATAAGTCCTCAGAACCAGTGGTCTGATTGGTTGAAGCTCTGTCCAGTAGGACACAGAGACATTTGATAGACGCCCGTTGATCCTCTGAGAACTTCCTGTCTGTGGGATCTTTACTAGACGAAGCTCCGTCTATTAACTTGGTGCGACAGCCAGACTACACCTCCAGATCCTCCTCCAACACCCATGACCAGGCATAAAAAAGATATCACACCAGTGTCAGTCTCAGAATAAAGTGAACCCAAACTGATAAATCTCCAGATCCTCTACTACCCTGAACCAGTTGACCAGACACTTGACCTTCATTTCCTGAAGTTTTCGACTCTTTTCTTTGGATCTTAGACTTAAAAATTTAGTGACAACAAACATCATTCAAGGAGCATTTTGCAATCCACCACATATTCTACTTTAACCCTAAGTCATCGTGTCGCCGGCGACATGAAAATGCAGACTGGATATCAAAACAGACTGAATATCTCCATGATTGTTTGTCCTAGAAACGAACTGAACCTGTGGAAAGAACGGAAAAGCACTTTCAATTGATACCATGGATGTGTGTGTAACCGACCGGGATCATGAAATAAACGATTTGAAAAAAAAAAATATTTTGACACTTGTATTGCCACATTTACTTATATAACGGACGTCTACTTTTTTGCTGTTTTAAGTGTCTTTCTGGTATTTAAGATGTTTTTTTTTATGTATATATAATATATATAATATATATGTATATATTATTTTAGTTTGATATGCATGTGAATGCACAATTTAAAGATCAGAAAACAGTTCATTCACTATATTTTGCTGCTCAACTTCAAGTTTGAATTTATATTTTTGGGGTGGTTTTGATTATGGTATATCTACATACTTTCTATTATTTAAGATATAATTACATATTATGAAAGCAGAGGTTCTGCTGAATAAAATGATACCAAACACTTCAGTCAGAGTCAGAGTCAGAATTATTTATGTCTGTGATAAAAATGACTAAAACCAATGATGTGATAAAATGTGCGAAATTGGCTACGACTCCAAAGGGTTAATAGCCTGTGGGAGTCCTTAATACAGAAAACTATAACCACAACTGACAAATAGAAACTAGTAACAGATCAGTTTGGAACATACTTTTTTTGTTGTGTTTCTATAAAGTACAGAGGTTATGTCATAACTGAACAGTCATCCTCAACCCTTAGCCTTTCATGTCTTGGAGCTTTTGACTCTTAAAATCCCAGAGAGATTTGAAAATATAGCGAGCATCACAAAGATCAAACTCTTTGATATAAAAATGTCTCTGACTAAAAGTCCTCTGGCTCCTTGTACCATTAGATCAGGACTAATGGAGGTAGCGTCTATCAAACCTTATTTTTGTCCATCCTGTTGAACTTAAACTTCAAAATTGATTATATCACAAAGCAATTGAACTTTAAACCTCAAAGCTCTGTCGCTTGAATCATCGGACCAAACGTTTATGATTCATCTGTATTTGTCCGAGTCTTTGAGTCATGAGATTTCATCATTTATGAAGCTTCATAAAAACTGAGCCTCAGAGTTTCCCAGATATTTAGTTAAGGACAGTTCTTTTTGTGTGTCCTCATGATGACCAAGTGAAAACATGTTGGAATAACAGGATCATTCAGATACTTTGAGGTTGTGGGTTTGATCCTCAGGCAACTTCTTACTTTGACGTCTGTCCTGGAGGCCGACATCTTACTGCAAACAGTGGTTGAAGCATTATACTGTACGTCCACCTCCAACTACAAATTAACACACACAGCATCGTTTTTGAGCAATAAGTTTGACGAGATGTTTCTACAACGGAAATCAAGTCGTTTATTGCTTGGAGACACAAAAGTGACTGTTTGGAACTGTGTTGAATGTAATAATAATAATAATAATAATAATAATAAAAATCTTTGTTTACACAACATCTTCCTAACATTAACTGTAGCTCAATGTGCTTTAAAAGAAGAAAATAGGAGGAACACTATAAAAACAGGGAACAATAAACGGACATGAAGTTGGTAGAAAGGGATAAAATATGTGTCAAATTAAAGCAAAATACAATTAATTAAAGTTTGTTAATTAAAATGAAGCTCATAGAAACACTCCTTCAGCTGTTTTTTTTTTTCCATTCAGTCAAATTGTGGTGGGAGTACGCTCCAAACCACTGGAGCATAAAAGCAGAAAAAAAACTGCTTCACTGTACTTTTTATCATTTTTCTTGAACATTTAATGAACCTGCACTATGAGACCTAAGGGAACTATTTGGGAACATATTCAGATAAGTAATCATGGATGTGTTGAGGTGTAAAACAGTTAAGAGCTTCATAAGAAAGTAAAGGAATTTAAAATATATATCCTCAGACACACATGCAGCCGTTGTAATTTTCCTGGTTGTCATTATGTTCAAACTACATCCTAATCAGGTAATTCTGGAAAAAAGTGATTACAATTATCCGACTTGAGTCTTTTTTTTTTTTTCACTGTGAGGTTGGTTTTAACTCAAACATTTTCAATAAGGTGATTAGGTGAACCTGATCTTTATGAGAATGGGTCTTATCAGCATAATAGTGATAATTCACTCAACAACAGGACTGCTCCATTATGGAAAAGAAACATAATCATGATTATTTGGGTCAAAATTGAGATTTCAGAGGTGTTTTTAACTCTTCTTTGTCACAGAGCGCTAGTCCGCTCACATTCTGGATGGCTATGGCTGCCAAGTGATCGGTAGCCATGATGCTAACACTTGCACATGTCAAACACTGGTCTTTGGAGCTGCCTGGATAGCAGAGTGGTTATGCCGTAGTACCAGACCGCTGTAAAACAAGAAGAGAAGAAGATGAAGAAGAGAACCAATGACAAGCCGTGTTTCAGTCACATGACCAATCTCTGTAGGAAGAAGTGTTTGAAAAATGGTGGTGGATGGTGGAGACAGCAGAGGATGAGGTTGTTACAGAGGAGGCTAACGTTAGCTTAGTGCTAATGGAAAAACTTTCCATTAAATCCTTCAAAAGAACAGAAGGTTTTTCTGTTTGTTACTTTAGTTTTTGAAATTGTTTTAAATTTGTCGAAACAGTTGTAGATATATTTGAGAATAATCATCTGAAATGAGGTGGGAGAGACGCTGGAGTTTTCATTCATAAAACAGCAAACTGTTTCTGTCTAATGTGTTTTATTTTACACTTTAATGTGCAGATATTACAACAGATAATCAACAGATTAATCAATTATCAAACAGCCCAAACCAAGTCAGTATGAATTCATGAAATCATGTAAACTTCTTCACAGACACAAGCTCAAACAAACAAGTGAAAGTTTATCACTTGCTCTTGGCAGTTGAATGTGGTGGACAGACAGGACAGAAAGGAGCAGTCGGATGTTTGGGAACATGATTCAGAAGTGGAGGTGACGGAGCCGGATGACTGACCGGGCAGACTGGGACAATGAGCAGGAGGTTTAGGAAGGTTAGAGGCCGGTGAAGCACAGCTGGTTAATGCAAGGCAGGAAGAAATGTGACTGGGAAACTTACTGGGTTGATGAGTAGATGGATTACAGATGTTCTGGATGAGAAAGGAACCGGTGGCCTGTACTACGAAGCTTGTTAACTAAGTAACTTGATGACGTGTGGTGTAGCTTCACTATTAACCCGTACTACAAAAGGTGTTTAGCTTTTCCCCGAGGTGTGTATCCATGGCAGTTTAAGTCACAGTTTCAGTGTAACTTCGCCCTTCAAGCTCCGCACCTTCATCTACAATTTCTCTGCTGCCAGTTACCTGAAGGATCTGTGACCAGGGGCGGACTGGTCATAGGGAGGTTTGGGAGATTTCCCGAACAGCTGTTCTGTTCCCGTCTGAACCGGCTGGTGGTCGGAACGTTTTTTTACCCCATAAAACGCAGCCACATCCATCGCAGAAGCTTGACCTCGGAGCCGCAGGTGACACAGAGTGTGATGACGGACGTTTGGGCCGGCCGGTCAATCATAGAGCGACATGATTGTCAGAACCACCTAACCACTACTAACATTATCAATTAGCAGTGATTAATAAGCCCACTTCTAAACTGTGTTGCGTCGGTAAGCCTCAACAGTCTGATTATTCTCCGTGCAAACATGTTGAGAACATATGACAGTAAAAGTTAATTTAATACGTCCTCAGTCACCAATACATTACCAACAAGGCTGATGTAGTGTTGGATTGGCTTTGATTTCATCTCCCAAAAACCTTGTATGGTTCTTTCTCTTTAAATTAAGCAGATTGCGTTTTGGTTCAAAACAGTGATTTGTGCTGGTGAACGCTGCACATAGACTCCAGGTAAGTTAACACAGAGTTAACAAACTAACATCTTAATTAGCTTCATCGTACCAATCAACACCACGTGAGATAACCATGTTTTGTTAAACACATGTTCTCATTTCAACCATGAATTGAGTCACAGTTGATTAACTGCGCTTCGTAGTACAGGCCACTGGGAAGACAACAAGGAAATAATGGAATTAAACCCGAGACATTAAACATCCATTTCCTTTACTTGTGTTAAGTTGTTTGAAGCTTCCTGCTGCTGTAACACATTATGGTTTCAATAACTGTGGTGGAATAACAACACTAGGAGCATCATCTCTCACAGGAGGACAAAGCAGGAGTTTCAAGTGCCTCTGAAACGCTGGGAGTTACATCAGCTGTGAGCATTTACTGAGCTGAGTGGAAACATTGGAAACAACAGTTTACACCGGTCGCAGTCTTTTACCATTTTAGTTTTCAGCCTTGAGATTAGGACTCTTATAGTTGTTATGTTTAATGGTTGAGGTTTGGGTGAACATATCAAAAATAATATATTAAATACACTTTTAATTTTATTTATTAAATATGAAATGATTTAATATCTTGCAGATAGGAGCTTGGGTGTTGATTTATAATTAATCTGGGATAATGAAGCTTTGAGATGTTCTGTGAACTGTTGTTGAATTAGTTAATCTAGAGAATCTGGTTGTATTTTAATATGAAGATTATTCCCTCTCTGATCAATTGATTGGTTGAAGAGCAGGTATTAGAAACCAGAACTAGATCATTGTTCCAACAGGTCCCATAAAATCAGTGTGTTCACTTTGACACATCTTTGTGTTTGATTCACTCTCACTGATGAAAGTCTGATAAAGGCCACAGACGACATGAGCAGTGTGTTATATTAGGATAGATCACACACACACACACACACACACACACACACACACACACACACACACACACACACACACACACACACACACACACAGCACAGCACAAAGCTATTAAGACTGTTTTTACGATCATTAGTGTAATGGCTCCATCTTCAATAATGAAGCTAAATCACTTCAGACAGTCAATGAAAACGCTTTATAAAAGCAGGTCTTATTTCCCTCGCTGCCACTTTATGTCTCCTCTTTGTGTCTACAACTACATACGACTTGACTTTTCTCTACCATTGTCATGTTGTTCATGTAAACACGGTTGGTTTTGATGTAAAATGCTGTTTTCTCAAAGTAAAAGAGACACGTTACAACCTCATCCAATCCTCAAGAAGTTTGTCGTTTTCTTCTAAATATGCAGCAACGTCAAGACCAAGACCAAACCTTATAAACAATCTTTATGTCATTCTTTTATTGTGAAAATCTAGTCACTGCTTTTTTCAATGGTCACTCTTAAATAGTTGATTTACCAGTAAAATGTTGTATTAAGGGTCTTAAATGGGAACTCTGTCACATTTGAACCTATAATCTACTGTTAGAGTCAGTTGTTAAAAAATGAAACAAACAGTGTCTACGTTAGTGTAGATGTGGTGGTAAAGGTGAACATCTCTTTTTAAGCCTCGTGCAACAACAACCAGGAGCCTCACCAACATAACACTATGTCTGTTTAACTCAGTAGTGGTAAAGAAACAGTAGAAAACAAGTGTTTAATCAGGCTGTCACACACCTTTGTTGTTTTCTGACACATTCGTCAACGTCTAAAACATTTCCTGGCCACACTTCACAATAAAAGCCTCCTGCTAGTTTGCCAGTGTAAAGCTTTTAATATGAAGCAGCAGCAGGAAGATGTTGGGTTCGTATCAGCAGGAGATTCAGCATCTCTGAAACAGTTAACAAACACCTTCCTGCTGTTATTTTACCACTACTGAATTAAACAGACATATGTCTCTTCACTATGTGGTTCTATCTCTACTCTACTGGACTCTACTGGACTCTACTGGACTCTACTGGACTGTACTGGACTGTACTGGACTGTACTGGACTCTACTCAGTCTGGTAGCAGACACGTTGTTTTCCATCACAGTTTGGTTCCTCCTCCACGTGAATGTGGTGAGTGGAGTCAAACTGCTGCGACGACGTCACGACACTAAAACATCAGTAAACATTAATGGACATGGAGGAGATGCTGTACTTGTTGCTGGGTTAGCTTACGACCAGGTAGCTACGACGATGGCTATCACTCTTGTCCTGTTTAAAAATGGAGCTTGATTATTTTGTTGACTCTCTCAACTCAACTGGCGTCTGGTGGCAGCTTGTGAAGACACTCCCTCTGACCAATCAGTGGCCGGCGTCTGTTCACGTCACGTTTTAGTATCGACTCAGCTCCATTGGTTCCTCCACAGAGTAGGAACTAAAACAGTAGCTGGAACCAGGAACTAGCACCAAGTGGAAACACTAGAAACTGAGTAGATGCTGGTAGAAAAGAGGCATTAGTACCTCACCAGAGCAGTTGGCAAACAGGCTTTAGAAAGAGATGTTCAGCCTCTTTAGTGACACAACAACACTGTTTACTTTGACGTTAGAAATCTGCCCTGATCACTTAGTTTATCAGCTGCCTGGTCAGACTCACCACTACCACCACATCTACACTAACATAGACACTGTTTGTTTCAATTTTAACAACTGACATTATCTCAAAGACTCTAACAGTAGGATATAGGTTCAAATGTGACAGAGTTCCTCTTTAAATACAAAATCACAGGACATTTCTTGTTATTATGACTGTGGCCAGTGTGTCATATGATACAAATGGCTGAAAAGGAGTCAAGGTCTGTGTCTTCAGGTGAAAAGATGAAACATGAGGACGAACCTGAACAAACTGCTTTGACCTGTTCACATGTAACTGGTCCTAACTGGCTCCAGTGTATCAACCATCTGCTGATCCAAACATAATTTTATCATCATTTATCACAAAATGTCAGGTTCATTAAGAGCAAAGATTTTAAGATTAAGAGTTTTTTTTTTTTTTTATCATACATCAAATAAATAAAAACATTATCACTTGTTTTAAAGAAAGACAAGAAAAGACAAATAATCCTTGAAAAAAAACCCTTCAATTGTTCACAGAACTTCTTTGTAAGTCTGACAAATGTTGAAAATACAGTAGTGTTTATGAGTAACACATTGTTTCATT
This sequence comes from Polydactylus sextarius, assembly GCA_016801845.1. Lineage (NCBI taxonomy): Eukaryota > Metazoa > Chordata > Actinopteri > Polynemidae > Polydactylus > Polydactylus sextarius. The sequence goes on from CM028908.1 coordinate 26,324,403, forward strand.
AAAGTGTTTCTTACTCTGAACTAAACAAGGTCACGGCATTTTACAACTTTTTTCCTCTTGATGTCCTCCAGCACTTTATGTTCTTACTCTCCTGTGTGCTATATAATCATTATTTAAAAAGAAAAAAAAGACTAAATGCTACGACCACTCTTTATTTTCCATTCTTTAATTGATTTCTTAAACATATGCAGCTGCACAAAACCACATAAGGAGCTTTAATCCAGACTCTCATTCAGTTTGAAATAATTGTTTTGGTTGTGGTAAATACCCATCAAGACTAATCCCGTCACGTACGGTGGATAATCGAGGAGCAGCTGATTTTAACCTTCATTTGACCGAGAAAATATAAAGCAGAAATCTCCGGCAGATTTTAAATCTTTTTTTTGTTTTGTTTTGTTTTCTTACTGTTGTTTATTTGTTTGTTTGGCCACATGGTTCCACTGAGACAAGAGAGAGTTTTGACCTAGAAAACATCAGGACAAACACAAAATAATCACAGCTTAATGACCGACACGACCAGTGTGGTTCTCTGTGGGACAGTAGATGTTGAATTATAATAAAAAAAAGACATAAAACATAAAACATAAAAGTGCGACTAAGATGTTGATAAAAACTAAACATGACAGTTTTATGAGACAGAAAAAATATGTCTCAGTCTCTTTTAGCTCAGACATCTTTTCCATTCTCAATAACAGCTGGCGTGAGGCTGTTTTCAGCAACAAGATACATTTCTTGTATAATATTTATATAATGATCAGTTTCTGGTGGATGATTATACAGGAAACTGGTCCCAAACATTAACTACAACCACTAATTTATGACCTTTAATAAATGTAATATATAATAATCACTGTATTGACCTAAATGTAAGACTTTCAAGACCCACTTTTGGAAAAATTAGTAAACAAGCACATGCTCTGTAGTAGCGACCGTGTGTTATCAAGTAGCAGTGTTTAACATGCAGCCAGACCATTAGCTTTATGGCTACCGAGTGCTGTAATGCTCAGAGGACAATTACCACCGGCCCAATTTTGAAACTATGATGGAGCAAACTAGATTATGACAGGACGCCACAGTCTGGTCACTGTTTGGGAAACACCACCTGAAGAAAATCAAATCACCTCAGTCAGTCTACCGTCCTCCACTACGCCATAGCTCACCTCGCTCCATCCTCAGTTACCGTCTCTTCATCTCCAGAAGTAAACAAACTTGTGTTAACTGCCTTAAATCATTTTATCGTGTTAACCTCGGTCATATTAATGATATTAAATGATTAACGCGTTAACTTTAACAGCCCTAGTTTGGTATCAAAACTGATCAACCTGTTTGATATGAACCACAGACAGTAAATCGGGAGAGAACGGTTACCTGTGGAGAATTAAGACATTAACTGAACGCAGTGACGGCTGTGGCATTTCCACCCACCAGCGGCCACCACCGGGGGGTTTGTACATATGGGCCACAGACCAGCATGTGTCAAGGGCCGGTGGCTAAGAAACAAACTCTTGCTCCGATTGGGTCAGTTCAGTGTCAACTGAGCCGCTGATCTACAGAATTTATGGGCCGGTCAGACCGATATACAAATTTAAAAAAGGGTCACTACTACAGCCGGCAGAACGCAGAGATTGCCAGTCCGCCCCTGACGTTATGTGGTGTTTGTTTATTATGGTTTTAAATAAATGTAGCCTGCTTCAGTACCGCTGCAGCCCAACTTATCCAGGCTGCAACAGAAGAAGGCCTCCTTTCACTGCTTCTTTAATGTAGGTAGTGAATTACCTGTAAAGTATTCACAACTAAAGAAAAACACCTTCCCGTCTACACACACTCCAAATCCAGGCTCTTATCTTATTTCTTGTTTTGTTATTTGTTTGTTGTGGACTTGTTTTGCGCTTTAAAAAAAAGACCAGAATATTCAAATACAGTGCTAATGCTTCTGTACTTTATTTATTCCTGCTTTTTTTTTTTTATGGACGATGTCGATGTGAGACATTTTCTCCAGCAGCAGTGTTTTAAGGACACAGTGTTTTGTGAAGGAAAAAAGTATCGATTGACAGTTGAGAATAGTTGCTCCATCTGATACATGTGGTTTCTTGATGCACCATAAATTACAGCCTGGTCTGATGCTCCAAGCAGCTTCTGTGCCCACTTACATCATGACTCTGAGCCTCTTGTGAATGAGCTGTTGCTACTGGAGACCTGATGGATGAGACCTGAGTATGTCTGGAAATCACACACGATGCTGTTTAAACAGACAACAAACATGGTCTCCTCACTCTCTGACGAGAAACACTGACATCAGGCAACATATTAAAGGGAAACTAGCTCATTAGAGAAAGACACACGTTCCAAACAGGTGGTGGTTTTTGTGAGTGAGTTTACTCTAAGCTAAGACCTACTCTGCAAAAATGTCAAACAGGTGGAAGCAAAAATAAACTGGAGTTCACACCTGGTGATGATGATGAGATTCATTACTTTTCTCCTGTTGAGGGTGATGTTTGACTTGAGTGTCACGAGGAAACTCCACCAACACCACAGGAGACACTGTCTGTAGGAATGATGAACTGTCTTCCTCATCACATTAAATGTACGCTGGTGTGGTAATTAACATGTATCATACGAGAACTAAAGCTGCAACATTGAAGAAAGAAAACTGAAACTGTAAAAATGATACTGACGAATATGGATTCAGAGTCAGAATTTTGTGTCAGCAGCTTGAATTAATGAACCCAACCTGCCTCATGTTAAAGTGACAGTCCACATCACTTCACCCTTCATGTTGGTCCAGATCAGCAGATTCATCATTTTTCTTGCTCATCACAGACACATCAGCCTGTTGTTCAGTAAAATGATGAATCTGCTGATGTGGAACAACCTTCATCACCAGTTGTTATAAAACCAGACGTTGGGTAAGTCTTGTAAAACAGTGTTTTTAATAAACTCTGGGTTCACTTACTAAGTTATCAGTATTTCAGTTTATGTGTAGGGACCCTATTCATGCTACTGCTGAAGTGAAGTGATATTTTGAGCTTTATTAGTGGTTAAAAAATGACAATTTAGATACGTTTGGCTGACTGCCCCATTTACTTTCATTGTTATGAAAGTAATTTGTCTTGAGTATGTTGTATGTTGTCTTTCATTTGGTTGTGACAACAAAAGACGGTCAAACTCAATATTACTTCAACCAATGTAAAATAATCTCTTGAGGAGGATTTTGATTTGTATTCATACAAACAACCCTTTGAGAGATACACATCTTGATAACAAGACCTGGTGGAAGTCCAGATTCAGTTAACTCTGGAGTCCAGAGAGTTCATGTGAACTGCAGCCAATATCATTTATGGTTTGAATAAAACCCCATAATGCACTTTGTTTCCAACTGCACATCAATGAGTATAATGTCTCTTACTGTTATTTTATCTCATATCTATCTTCTTGTTAACACAAACTTTGTAAAACACTGAGGTAATTTCTTAAAATTTGGCCAAAACATTCAGTCAAACTCAAGGATGAACCGATTACATTCTGGCAGTGAAGTGATGCATCCTGGAACTACATTGTTTGTTAGTGTTTTATGAATCTGCCACAACAGTTAGACTTGTTGATCCAACAACCTACTTGACCTCGACTTACTGGAATGTATTTAATGCTTCAGCAAAACTTTAACTCTGCTTCCACCTGTGTTCCTGATAAACACTGAGAGAAACAAATTTCTTTTTCACCTTTGGGGTTTGCTGGTTAAAGAAGTTTTTTCCTCTCACTGCTTCGCCAATAGTAACATCAACAACTGTGCAGAAGACCTCTACAGTGGTGCAAAACAACGTGTGTTGTGTTAACATGCTAACCAGCCAGTTCCAGCCCATGTTGTCTTGTTAACAAAATGATGCCAGAAGCTCTGAGTGACCATCACCACCACCTGCTGCCGCCCTGGTTGTACTAGTGTTCATTTTGTCACCTTTTTTTTTTTTTTATTTAGTGTTAGTCTTGTGACAAAAAGGCATTTTTAGATTTTGTCATATTTAGTCATTCAACTAAAAGTCTGGAAATTTTAGTCTAGTTTTAGTTAACCCCTTCAGAACCTGCGTCTACTGGGATGGACATGACATGTTTTCCTCTTTAAACCAAAAAAAAAAAAACATATGCTTTCAACTAACTAACCAATTACTATGAAATTAACTGACTTTATCTGAGAGATCTGCAGGGATTACACAACACAGCCACAGCGCACCGACCAGACAAGAGACTGAGTAATCACTCTTTTTACCTGTTTTATATTTATGGTAGCTTCATCAATTTGCATTGGCTATAATCTAAACACATCAACATTAAAATATCTAAAGTAAATTTCAAGATAATTCAAAGTTTGAGGTTTGAAGTTGAGGTTGCAGATGAGGTTGAGATACAGGAGACAGAGTTTGGAGACTGTGGAGACACAGGAGCATGAGGAACTAACAGATGTCACTTTTACCAAGGAGAAGATTAAATAGCATCGCACCATTTACCACCATCATAGACACATACGACACATCTTTTGTGATACCTCCAGTTTGAGAAACTTATCCCCTGAGCCTCTATGAATAGAGGTTTTCTGAACTTATTTTACAATCTACACTTGCTGTTCATCAATGTTTTCTTTTCAAAACCTTTTGCAAGAATTTTGACATATGGAGACTGAAAAAGACATTTGATTTTTATGTTCATTCAGCCCTGATGTCCACTGTAATGGACATTCAAAATTTCTAATAAAACATGGAAAAAAAAAAAAAAAAATCAGACTCATTTATGTACTGGAGAAGAGTAAAAATCAGCTGCATTAACTTTTTTCCCTAGGAAAAAAAAAAACATCAGGTCTGAAGGGGTTAAAAGAGAAATCAGTGTATTTTAGTCTAGTTTTAGTCACAACATTTTGGTCTTTTTAATAATAATAATAATAATAATAATAAAAAAAACACTTTAGAATGTTTCTAATTACCATTTTGCTGAATATATTGTATCACACATCTTGAATATTTCATTTCAGGGATTAAAGGCAAAAAAAAAAATTAAATTAATTTGAAAAACTATGTTTTTCCCTAGGAAACAAAATGTTAAAAACAAAAAGACAGAGAGAGAGAGAGAGAGAGAGAGACTGCAGTGTAGTTTATTAATAACAACACAATGAAGCGGTTGCAGAGAAGTCAGTGATCAGGGTCTTTAGCCTCAGTGGAGACACAGACGCTACAAGGACCGAGTGAGACGACGTTCCTGAAAAGTTCCCGGCCCCTAAATGTTACTGGGAACTTACTTGGTGGAAACACGGGTAGTGAGTTTGTGAACACAGTTTTAATCCTCATCAGATCTGCCTTTGAGTCCAACTGACAGAACTTTAATCCCTGCGCAGACTCGCAGCTTCACGCTTCACATGAAGCTGCTGCGCCTGCAAAGTCATTTGGATCAAAACTTTAACAGTTTCAATGCAACACAGCTCTTTGACAAAAATAAAAAAAAGCAGATTTTATTTTAGCTTTTATTCCATGCGAAACGTTTTCGTCTCGTCCTTTTTCATCAACAATAATTCATGTTAATGAAGTCTTCGTCTGTTTTAGACTAAAGATTCTTGGTTTAATCTCAACTTGTATGAGATGTTTCACTTGGCAGGAATCAGTTGTTGCTCTGTTTTCTTGTGAAGAAAACAAAACTTTTCCTTCTAAAGCCTGGTTGGTAAAAAAAACACAAAAAAGAAATCCCGCAATGTTAAAGTCCCTGCAGGAAAGCTTGGAGCAATACCTTTACCCACAAAACCTGCCTGTCAGCTGAACATCTTTTGTTTAGTTTTTCTGTTAAAATGCGGTTCCCTCATTGACCGATTATAAGAAAATCTAGGCCAGATCTGTGTTTGTCAGGCAAATCACTCCAGGCGTTCTCCCTCGTTGCACTTCAGCTGCCAAATCAAGAGAATTTGTGTTTTTAATGCTAAAAGTTTCCTTCAACCTCCTGCGCTTACATTCTGCTGAACGGCATCACCTCTTTCATCCTTTTTACGATTGTCTCATTCATTTTTCATAATTTGAGCAAACCCCCTCAGGTCCAGTGAAAGAGAAATCTACTGCATATTATGATATTTTATACATCAGTGTACTTCAATCATCACATCAGCGGTTTCTGGCGTACCTCTTTCCCTTTTTGAACATGTCAACGCCTCAGTTACAAACCTAGATTCGTAAAGAATTCATGTTTACTCCAGTTTGTTCTAGAAAGACTCGACTGGCCTAGGGCAACCAGGGCAAGTGGGCATTAAAAAAATTGTTAAAAACTGTGCAGCCCCTTGCACGGGCATGTTGTTCTGGCTGCCTGTGAGGCAACGTCAAGTTTGACAATAGTCACCATCAGTGTAAGTTTGAAGGTTTATCAGATGTCAAAATACAATGTTTATGGTACAGTTAGAACAGTTACCTAATATTATGTATCAAATTGAAATTTATTTTTTATTTTTTTCATATTGTAAAGAAATCTACCTGATGCACATGTTTGTGCAGATTTAATTGGCCACTATACTACAGATTTAAGGTTTAAGGTTTTACTTTCTTGCCAAACAATATGTTTCCTCCACATGCTCAGTCTTAGAGATATGGTGAAGAGCTTGGAGGTGTTTTTATCCAAGAGTGGACATCTGCTTATTAAAGTGATGGTCAGAATTAATTGAACTTAGGGTCTTTTGCACCACGAACAACACGAAGGGTGTTTCAAATCAGCAGATTCATCATTTTTCTTGCTATTCACAGACACAGATGTCCGTTGTTCAGGAAAATGATGAATCTGCTGATCTGGAACATCCTTCATCACCAGTTGTTATAAAACCAGACGTTGGGTAAGTCTTGTAAAACAGTGTTTTTAATAAACTCTGGGTTCACTTACTAAGTTATCAGTACTTCAGTTTATGTGTAGGGACCCTATTCATGCTACTGCTGAAGTGAAGTGATATTTTGAGCTTTATTAGTGGTTAAAAAATGACAATTTAGATACGTTTGGCTGACTGCCCCATTTACTTTCATTGTTAACTATTTGGTTATGAAAACAAAAGTCGGTTAAACTCGATATTACTTCAACCAATGTAAAATATCTCTTGAGGGGAGTTTGACTCATATTCATGGTGAAATAGACGCTGGTTTATGTTGCTCTAAACCGTCACTTTAAGACAAAAGTGTTGGTTCACACTACAGCTAGTTACTAGTTTGTGCTTCCAGGGATCGGTCCAACAAGGCCTCTAACATGTCAGATGCAAAATCCTGCCAGTGATGAGCCCACATGGTGTCTGGGCTCAGCTTTAGAGGTGGACATGAAGGGGAAGCAGGGATATACTCCTCTACCAATGTCATTTGAGGTGATTCAGGCATCTGATGAGGACACCTCTAGAGGGCCTCCTGTATGTCCAAACTTTCCCACAAAGATCCATGTGGCTGCAGGTTTTTGTTCCAACCAGTCAAGATCAGATAGTTTGACAAATCAACTGTCTGAAGACTGAGATCAGTTCATTAAATGAGTCAAGTCTGATGTTCTGCTGCTTGGTTGGAATAAAAACCTACGGCCACACTGCCTATTAAAATAGTTTGGACACCTCTGATCTAAGGGGTTGGAGACTTTGAGGTAAACCCAGAACACACTGGAGGGATTAAATATCTCATCTACCCTCGAAGCATGTTGGGATCCCCCAGGAGAAGCTGGAAAGTGTCGCTGGAGAGAAGACCACGTGGACCCACAGCTCGACGGATCAATCAGCTATCATGTGGGTTCGTTGTTTGTCCGTCCGTGTGCTTTTTGCCACAGAGTAAATAACACGGAGAGCAGAATTGGAAAATATTACTGTGGAATAATTTACTATTCCAGATTCACTGAAGTTGTCAGCATGTTAAACATCACATTAAAATCGCATGATTCATTTTTTTTAATAACATTCAAAATTTGCCAAAAACGTTTTAATGCTTGAAAAACTCATTTTCCAGCTCTGTAAATTTTTTCATGTTTTAACTGCAGGAACCGCCTGTAATGATTTTTTTTACCGTTTGTAAATACTTAAATTGCACACAGATAACTATGTACTGCTGTGATTGTGGACGTAACTCGTTTCACAACTCGTTTCTGTTCGTGACGTTGGCTGAGATGTATACACTCAGACATGTGTGTGTGTGTGTGTGTCCTGACAGCAGTATGAGATACTATGTGTCCAGTCTTTAACTTTGTGAGGGTGTCATTGAGAGGTGAAGCAAATAGTGAAGGTGATAAATCAAAAAAGATTAAGTTAAAGTGAGGAGTGTGAGGTAAAGTTAAAGGTTGAAGAGCTGCTGGTTGACTTCATTCATTCACTCTCTTTCTCAGACACACGCACACACACACACACACACACACACACACACACACACACACACACACACACACACACATAGATACATGCTTTTAAGCGAGTGTGCATCACCTACTACCGTTCCAGTGAAAGGATTTGAGAATAACAACATTTTATCCTTGAGGCTGAAGAGCAGAATAAAAGTAATTTTGCCTCAGGTGAGAATAAAACCTTTTTTTTTTTTTTTTATTTGCTTTCTTACAAGTTTCTGTGTTGCCAAACTCCGAAAACCAGCCGAGCTACTGAAAACAAGAAAACTCTCTAGTTTTAAAACAGATGGACAGATCAAAGACAAAAACCACAAAATTATGGGTTAAGTTGTAAAATGGACATAATTAGAACTGAGCTCTGAGTTGCCACCAACATCTGGTGAACAAACTGGTGTGTAAACCTCATGTTCAGGTGCCTTCACTTTTAGTTTGTTTTTTTTGTTTTTTTGGTAGCAAAACAGAAAACAACCCCAGGAGGTAAATACTAGTCAACGTCTGTGCAACAAAAAGCCTCAAAATGTCATTTCATGTTTGATGCAACCTGCTTTTGATGGCTGAGTGATCCATCAGTCTGTTCAGTGCAGGATAACATGGTAATCATGAAAAAAGTAGAAGCTGTTAAAATGGGGAAGAGGAAACCTTTGAAATATTGCAATGAGACATAACTTTAAAAAAAAAAAAAAAAATCTATAACCATATACAGTGTAATCTGCTATAGCAGAGTTGGACAAAGTCTCCAAATCTCAGTCGCATTTTTTACTTTAAAGTTAAAGTACTGAAGTACTTGCTTTTAAAAATAAAATTGATTTTCTTTCATCACATTGTTACATTATTACCACAACACTTCTAACACCTAATGTCTCCTAATGACTAGTTTGTAGAAGCTGTAGAATAATGAATTGGTAGAAAATTACAGAATAAAACAACACAATAGACAAAGAAAACCAGTCATTAGTTTATAGTTTTAAATGAATTGTAACTAAACATCTCTAACACCTCCAACTTCATGACTTTACAACAGCAACAGTGAACAGAACTGCCTCTGATGTCATCTGATATCAAAAGAAAAAAGATTCCAATATTATATTATAATATCTTCTAAAACCAAACATGTTTTAGAAAGGAAAAGTGAAAAGAAACATCCACATCCTGGAATAGAAAGTAACGAGTAACGAGAACCTTGATAGAAATGTAGTGAAGTAAAAAGTCATAAGTTTCCAAACAAATTCTACTCAAGTGAAGTACAGATGCTCAAAAACTGCACATAGATAAAATACTCAAATACATGTACTTTGTTACTGTCCATCTCTGGACATGAGTTGATGCAAACTGGATAACAAGAGCTCCAACATAGAGAAGAGACTCAAGCCAGAGGCCAGTTCAAAACCAGAGAGACGAGTCCGACCAACGCAAACAAATCAGGCAACACTGCGGTGGTTTTTCACCACTCGGGGCCAAACTTCTTTCAACTAGTGAGCAGTCAGACTGAAGACAGATGCTTGTGCCATTACTGTTTGATTTTAGCAGTGGGCAGTAGCTGTTGCCAACAGCTTAAAATGGCCACTGCGTTGCAGCATCTGCCTTTAGCTGATTTATAGTTTGAAGAATACAGATACACATGAAAACAGACAGATTTACCGCTCTGTTCAGTAGCACGTATGTCAGCAACACACTTGTCTTCTGATGAATCTTTTGCTCTCATGTCTCTATTTTAAGTTTTACACACAACTCTGAGGAGTGAACAAACCAACAACAACAACAGAAAGAACAAAAGATGGCATCCACATGGTGGGGAAAGTGAAACAGGTAAGAGAAGGTTCTGTAATCAAACCTGAAATTCAACCAAAGTTAAAAAGCAAACGAACAACACTAAGCAGCTGTAGACCAGGTTTATCATTATCTTTTAGGTATCTCCCCTTTTACCCTGGTCAGTATTTGTGTGTTGCAACTACAATCAAACAGCAATAAGACAAGAAAGCAGCCATCTTTGTTTCAGAGCTTGAGACTTGAGCTTTTTAATGGAGCAGAAACATCTGGCTGATGTAGTCGCGACCATCATCGCCTGACGACCGTCTAAGGTTTTCAGTGAGAAGATAATAACAGAAAAGATCAGCAGCAACAGTGTCAGGAAGTTCAGATGATGTGGGGTCAACATCCTCATCACATCCTCCTGCTCTTTCACTGAGAGTGTAATTACATTTTCCTTCATCTGGTGGTTTTACTCCATCAGCAGAACATGAATCACCTGCTCAACACTGCTAAAGTCTGATCCAACATTATTGGACATTACGATTAAATCTGCTGCCCTGGATCTTACAGGACTCAGAGGAGTTTCCTGCAGAAACATTCGTTCCCACAGCTGTTTCTATCTAAACTACTGATTTTACTAATGTTATAAAGACTTAAGGAAACATGGTGCAGAGCAATGGCTTCTTATTATTTTGTTGTGTTGTTTACTTTTGTTTATGTGAGTGTGGAGCTACTCTTTGTGTCTTTTAAATTGGCCTCTGGGACAAATAAAGTCTGAAGAATAAAGGCTGAGTTGTGATTCTCTGTGTGTGACCACACGGCCACAGAGTCGGTCCGACTTCGACCCTTTCGAAGTTCTCCGTTGGTTGGTGGTGCCGTAAAACAATTCACCACCATTAAGGGGACGATACGTTTCTTTCTGTTAGGATTATCGACTATCGTTGAATGTTTATTTACCGGCCTTGTTTCTCAACACACAACGAACACTCAGAGAGAAGTTTGTTGGACCTGGAACTGATCGACATTGAACAACAAATCATTTTATTGCAAATAGGGGTGTGCAAAAATATAGATACAGCAATGCATCGCGATACTGATTTTCAAGATACACTACATCGATTTCAGACTCCAAATATCAATATTTTATATTATTTATATTTAATTGCTGAGCTTAAACATGGCTGAGACATCGCCACCATGTTGACCAAGCGACGGGTGAGGGAGGCTGGCGACGGACTGAGTCGTTCGTCCGTCATTACGTGAGTAATTTGGTCCATTTTCAGTATCTCACTGATCCGCCTTTTCTTAGAACGAACGCTGTGATTTCCTTCACTGTCTCCATGTTTGTTATTGTTTGAAACTTACGTCAGAGTTCAGAAATCTGCCCTCGGTAGTGGCCACCGCCCTCTAGTGGATGTGTTGTTAACCACCATCACAACATGAAATGTGGAGTATAAAAGATCTGACGTTATGAACGGACGTATGTATGTAAAGGAGCATAAATGGGCCTTAAGAGAGTAAATATTTGCGACCTCCAGATGTTTATTTTTAAACATCATATTAAAATAAATTGAGTTACGTTGATTTTAATTCAGTTTTGATAAGATGTAAGACCATCCAGATCATACACAGCAGCTAGTAATTAAGCTCTATTTATATTTTTATATATATTTTACTGAACTATGTAGAATATTGCAACATACCAGTATCACAATATATCGTGATAGAATCGTATCAGGTTCAACTGTTACTGATTCACTGTTACAACCTAAACCTGCATGAGTAAAGTAACTCAGCAGACTGACTCGGTTCAGGATTAATGCAGCAGAGGTGGATTCGCTCATTAGAAATGAATTATCCTTCACACTCACACATTCAGTCACATTCAGACTGTCGGAGTCGTTTCAACAGGTAACATGACTCCTCCGTCTCATAAACGCTGCTCAGTGAGACATTCACCACTTCAATGACCTGAATACGTTCATTAAAAAAATTATATTAAAGTAACTTTTCATATTGTCACAATTCAAATGTCTGGACGTCTTTGTCGTTAATAATTTCTTTTTCTCAGTCTCACGTGAGCTTTGTTCTTTGTGTAAAACTCCAATAAAACTCTGAAAAAGAGCTCACAAAATAATTCAACAACAGACCAGAGCCCAGATATCGACCACTACAGATGATTAACACACATCCACTTCCTGTTGTACAACCAGAATCACTGCAGTAGCTGCTATAACAACGTGGAGTTGACAAACAGTTGGAGACAAATCATCATCATGTTGTTTCTGCTTTTAGAAGATTCAACAACTAACAAATCAAAGCAGAACAATCAGAGAAATGAGACTTTAACAAACAATCAGTGTGATAAGAACAATGACATAAAATGATAAACACCACGTGACGAACTGGCGCGCGCAAGCAGATTCATCCATATTTTACTGATCATCCTGTATTTATTCATTATGACGTCATGGTTGAACACATGTCGTCCTACATCATCACTTCACGTATAAACCAGCTCTTATTTTACTCACCACTCTGCTCCAGTCTCCATCCGGCATCGGTCCCGCGTCCATTCAAACATTGCGCACGAGTCCCGCGCGCTTAAAACAGCGCATGAGCGGAGCGACGACGAGTGACGTCAGCGCCGTTGTATTTATTTATTTATTTTTTAAATTATTATTATTATTATTTATTTATTGCCAGTGAGGGACTGACCTGGAGCCATAAACTGTTTGTTAGATTTTCATCTATTTTTTTTTCAGCAGGATTAAATCAGACCTTAAATAAAACAGAAAAACATCATACAGGTAAATGTAAAGATTGTTCTCACCAAGAATCAATCCAACATGTGCTAATTAACAAACTGCACTATTGAAAGTGCATCTATTGAAATGTGAAGCAAATTATATTTACATTATTTTAATCCAATATCTTAAAGAAACATACACATCTTCTCTCTCTAATCACTCGACTGATCCATACTCCAGTCCAGTAGGTGGCGGTAATGTCAACCCTCATTTAAATCAAGAGAAGAAGAAAAATACAGTCAAGCTCACCCCTGCAGTTGTTCTCCCAATAACCTCACCATGGTTGTTATCAGATCTGACCGTTGACCTAGTTCTGCTGAAAGAGAAACAAGAGAGGGAAGTGACCAAGACCAGAGACCTGGTCCAAGACCAGAGCCCTGAGCTCTATGAGCAAAACAACACAACAAAACAACAGCAGTATACACAGACTCATCCAAAAACACAGATGGAAGAGTAGGAGTAGCCTCTGTCATCACAAGGATAAAAATCACTGTGGCAAAAAGAATAAATAACAACCTGTCAACATGGCAAAAATTACACTGGATGAGAGATAATAAACCAAGAAAAACAGTAATAGCATCAGACTCAAGTGTTGCGCTAATAAGCCTTAAACATACACAATCTGACTCAAGACAAGACCTAGTAGATGAGATCAAGGAAATGACGAATAACATCACAAAGTCAGGAGCAACCTTGGCATTTTTATGGGTCTCAGCTCACAGGAGTCAGAGGGAACGAACTCACATAATTATGACAAACAAGCGACAGTAAAATCATCCATAGACACGGATATTAGATACAGTAAACAGGAAATAAAGAGCATTATCAATTCTAAAGGTACTAAAATGGCAAAACCTATGGGATGTGGGGAGCAACAAAAAAGAGGAGGATGGATTCTCAAGAATGTGATTTAGACAAACAGCTTTTCGCTGTTTAAAATCAAAAAACATGTTGATAGAACCTGTGAATGCAGTGATGGTGAAGAGACCGTAGAGCACGTTATTATTAACTGTCCAAAGTACCACGACAGGCAGACGTTAATCGCCCAGTTACAAGGAAGACAGGTAGAGTTCAGCCTAAAGAACATACTTAATCTAGAATCAAGTGAGATCTGCTTCAGATATCTTTGCAACTATATGATGAATACAGGGTTAGTTTACAGAATATAGTGTATCTAATTAACAAGCACTGTTTTATTTTTACTTTTTACTAATGTAAATTTAAAAAAAAATGCAGTAATGCACCAAAAAGCTGGTTGCCAACTGACATAAAACAAAAAAAGTAGAAGAAGAAGAAGCTCAAGCTCACGTCCACTTCTGAGTCATGAGTCGTAGTCAGAGTGAGTGAAGAGTGAGTTTGGTTGGAGTCAGTATGTTTCGTTTCTCTGCTGAGTGAGATGTAAGATGTTTGAACGTGGCTATTTATCGATTATATTGATTATATCAATCAAATGTGGTAGAACTCGGTTATATAGACGTCTAGATTCATGACTCATGAGTGATTTGTGGGAGTCGGGACTAATGATTCGGATCCCAAATCTTTTTCCCATTACTACACAGAACCTTTCTACATAAATAGTCTCCTACAGCTACTACCACACACACACACACACACACACACACACACACACACACACACACACCATCTTCTCGTGGAGTGATTAGTAGCTGAGTCCCCCTGGAGTTCGCCCGGGCTCGTTAACATCTAGTTTTCTCTTCGTTCGGCTGAGATCAAAGACGGGGGGGTAATTAACAAGGTTCTCACCACTGCAGGTCTCCACTGTGCTGCAGGAGGGCTTAGGCCACAACACACACACAGATTTATCTTTATTTGTGGGAGGACTCTACATGATACTTTGGATATGATGAAATATACAAAAGTAGATGTTTTTTTTTTTCTCCTCTTGATGTAATTAATGAATCGTGTTATATATTTATATAATTATTCAGAAACACACACTGGAATCTCAACTCTAGTTTCTGGACCCTCCACAGGGTTACAAGCTAAGTCTCAGGATGATGAAATAAAGACATAATTTTTTTTAAATGTTACTTTTTCTGACTTCTTAATTTTTGGCTCTTTAGACCTCTAAAATAACCATCCTTCAAATGAAACTATCCTTTGGGGAGAATCATTTTTGACAGAAATTACATAACTCAGCTGCAAACTGCTTCATTAAAACAGAATTCTTCTTCCTCTTTTGTCATTTATCTCCTCCAACCACGTGGTTGTGTCTCTACTCTACTGGACTCTACTGGACTCTACTGGACTCTACTCAGTCTGGTAGCAGACACGTTGTTTTCCATCACAGTTTGGTTCCTCCTCCACGTGAATGTGGTGAGTGGAGTCAAACTGCTGCGACGTCACGACACTAAAACATCAGTAAACATTAATGGACATGGAGGAGATGCTGTACTTGTTGCTGGGTTAGCTTACGACCAGGTAGCTACGACGATGGCTATCACTCTTGTCCTGTTTAAAAATGGAGCTTGATTATTTTGTTGACGCTCTCTCAACTCAACTGGCGTCTGGTGGCAGCTTGTGAAGACACTCCCTCTGACCAATCAGTGGCCGGCGTCTGTTCACGTCACGTTTTAGTATCGACTCAGCTCCATTGGTTCCTCCACAGAGTAGGAACTAAAACAGTAGCTGGAACCAGGAACTAGCACCAAGTGGAAACACTAGAAACTGAGTAGAGTCGAGCCAAGTAGATGCTGGTGGAAAAGGCCTAATATTCACATCAACACTAACCCACAGTAATGACAAGTTTCCAGAAACACATCAGGCATCACCAAAGTTTAGCTGGAACTCAATGAATCATCATCCGTTGAGGCTTCGTTGGACGGATATGTGTGAACTGTCCTGTATGATTCGTACGACTCTCCTCATTCAGATTCATGGATTTATCACTTAAATTGGACTACCTGAATAATAATTTATTGATTTACAGGAGGCTATAACCACCTGCCTCCCCCCCACCAGTACCGACCAAGACCTCGGATTTATTTTAACACACGGCTGTTTCTGGTCCTCACCCAGTTTCCTATTGATTTTCTGGCTCTTAAGAACTTCCTCAACTGCAGACTCTGCACACACACACATATACACACGCCTCTGGCTCATTACATATAGACCGTCATGCAGTTGTTAATTTCCTGTCACACGCTAATTTATTTCAACATGACTGAACAGCACAGCAGCACGCAACAAGCCATGTGTGTGTGTGTGTGTGTGTGAAAGACAAGTTAATGGAAAAAGAAGGTGACAGCAGAAATATGCTGATTTCAACAGACCACGATGAGTCGTGTTAATAAACACAGGAAGGGAAATGATGTTATGAACATGGCTCATCTGCCAGGTGATGCACGGATGTTCTTATTGATCGGTGACTGTTTTTTTTTTAAAGCTATAACCAAGGATTGTCAAAGCCTTCAACTTCCTAACTCTTGACTCTATTAAAAGAAGTGGTGGTTCAGTGACAACAGATCGTTCATACAGATGTTCTGAAACTAAAGGTGTTTGGGAAAACCCAACACCAAAGAACAACTGAGTAGACACTGGAGACAGGGATTGACACAACCCGAGGAAAATGTGAGAAACTCAAAGAAGAAAGGATTGGGAGAATAACGCAGTCAGTTTGACAATGAACACTAAAGGCACTTTCAGACTGCATGCGGTAGCCGCACCGCTGAACCCCCCAGCGCTGGAGCAGTTTGCTGCTGCTGCAGAGCAGCGCAAAAAGGGCTGCGTTTCCACATATCTGCCATGCTACTGATTACTGCAGTCAAAGCTCAACTTGGTTCAACTTTGACCGTGAAATGCGTGATGTAAACTCATGCAACCAAGGAAAAATTGTAGTGTAATCAACTGCACAACATAGGCGAGCGGCTACTTCAATACTGCTACATATAGTTATCAATTATTCTAGTTCAGTTCCCTACCTCTCCTTTTGATCCTTCGTTATTTTAGTTCCAGAGGCAGGAGAACAGGAAGTTACAGGAAGGTGAGTAGTACAGCAAATAGGTTTCAGGAAATTCTTCTTTTCTACTCTGTTTAACAACCTGTTCCTTCTTAACAAAAACACCAGCTGTTTTAGATTTGCTTGTATTTTTTTAATCCTCTTAATGTAAGACTATTTGGACACTGCTCAGAAATCATTTGCATAATACAAATGTAGACACACAAACTTGAACTTCTATATTTACAAGGACAGTCTTTGACATAATGTATAATGCAACTACATGTTGATCCCCAATACTAACCTGAACCCTAAACTCAAGCCTTAACTCAGTTGTGAAGACCAGTCAAAATGTAATTTCAGTTTTGGGAAGGATCAGTGATTTTCATCTAAATAATCCCCAAAGTTTGAGTTTGGCTATGAGCAGTTAGATTCAAATGATTCCTCAAAAATGATTTGTTTTTCAAACTGCAGCTTCACGGAAAAAGAAAAGTGAGTTGAGGTTGAGAGCGAGGCTGTCTTCGCAAAGGTAATAGCTTCTGTGTTCATTATAAAAATACCATTAAATCCAAACAAAAGGTTTGATGTCAACGTGTAAAATGGTGAAAGTGATCCATGATCCATTACATACGAATACTTTTGTATCTTTCAGTAGAAGGTGAAAGGTTCCTGGATGACTTCTTACTTCTGGTAGGATTTTGCAGTATGTAAACGATGTACACTATGCTACACTACACTATCCCAGAAGTCACTGGGAGGTTGAAAACCACAGAAGAAGAAACTTCATCTTCATCAGAAACGTCATCTGGTACTTACTCAGATGAATTAATTACTTACAGAAATCAGTGATTGACAACCACATCTATCTGCTTGTTAGTGAATGGAGACAGCAGCTAGGGAGAGATTATTTTGATATTTTTACAATTTTATTCAAAGTTTGTTTAGAGATAAATGATCAGATGTTCTGTGATGTATAACTCTGTGTCCATATAAACCTGAAAAGGTAATCATATTAAAACACAAACTGTTCAGTAAATAAAACATGTCCATAGTCATTCACGTCACCAATGTGAGTAAAAAGTCGCCGCTATGACTGAGATGCTAACTAGCCGTGGTAGCTAACCCTCTGATTCAAGCCACAAAATCATGACGTTGATGTAAACATCCGGGTCACAAAACAGTCAAGATGGTGGTGATGTAGTACGTACGAACCTGCTACTAGCTGCTTGATATGTAGTAGCTACTACTGTAACCGTTGAGTAGTAGGCACTAAGGATTTGGATGCAGCCATAGTTCCCCTTTTTTCCACCTGAAGCAGATGACTTAAATCTTCTAAGGATAGATAGATAATAGAGGGACCATGTCTCAACAGAGGAGGAGGTCTGCTACACCATCTGTCTCATAACACTGTCATTTCATTACTTCCCAGAAGACTTAACGAGTCTTCTGCCTTAGGTGGGAAAAGTGCCGACATTTCACCTCATGTGACTCTAACGATTGATTTTACAGAAACAATAGCTTCTCAGTGACCATTAGTGAACCTAACAACCACCATCAAACCTACTTGGACCCACCAACTCGTTGATACGCTAGATCTCTGGTTGTTCACCCACCGAGGATAAATGAGAACCTCCATAGACATCTTTATTTACTGCATCTCCGTTGTTCTGAATAAGTTTCTTGTTCTGTGTATGGAGATCATTTCATGTATTTCTTCCACTTTGCTCTGAGCACACACATCCATGACAGAATCCTGTAATGCAAATACTTCATACATATTGAATTTCTCATACTAAATGTTTCGTCCTGAATGTGTGTATACATACATCTCCCTGCACGAGATCAAGGTGCGGCACGCCCCCTGTGGTGCTGAGTGTAGGCATGTTGGAAACACAGGAGGTTTTCTCTGTGTATGTAAGGAGGCTAATCCTCAGCAGATACCGTTAAATAACTGCCCTGAAACCACAGGAGCTCAGAGAGACTGCAGCTGTGCACAAATCAGCGCATTGGAGGCTTATTATAGCCGCAGAGTCGGTGGTGCATACACACACGAACATGTGTTGCCACCAAGCAGTTGTTCATAAAATGGGCATCTTTAAAAAGGCCTTGGGGCCTCCTGAGGATGTTTTAACAGTCAGTAAAGAGGTAGCAAGCAAATGTCCTCAAAGACATTATGGAGGTCCTTTACAGACTGTCTGTGGTTAATAAAAGGATTTCTGGATGACCTGTCAAGTTCAATGCAACGTTGATATAGGTTGCTGAGGGGCACAGAAGGATTTCTGAGAGTACTTGATGGATTTCCCACATCTTTGCAGATCAGGGATCTTTCAGCAGCTTAGGTCCATTTATTCCATTTTTACTCTACACAGTTCTTGAGAGTCAATATATGTTATTTCCTGTTTTTGACATAATTGTGTAAAAGCAGCAATTCTAGTTGGAACTAAAGGAAGCACATTTTGATGAGATCTCTGTGTCCATTAAGAGTCTTATGTACTCCCTAAAAAGGTTTTCCATAAGGGTTTGTCAGTAATGCTCTAGTAATGATTGAGAGAGTTCAATGGTTTCTCAAGAGGTTGTAGGGGTTTCTTGGAGGACTGCAGGGCTTTTAGTTTTAGGGAGAGGTCCGACAGATTTCTTTGAACAAATTCAAAGGTTTATCTTGTGGCTCCAGCTGTGGCATTGGTAGTTAAGCTCATGAAAATGGTCCATCACCATGGCTTCAATAGATCTTGAAAAGTGCTATTGGTCCTTTGACGTCTCCATAGTCCTTGATAGTTCATATGGGTCTTCAATCATTTTTATTGATTACTGAGTGGATTTCATCAGATTCAGTGAGTGAAATGTCCTAATTAAAGGGGCTTTGAGACTTTGTGTTTGTGTTCCAGTGATTCTTGTAAAACCTCAAGGTGAAAGGGGTTGGACATTTTCTGGTGAACTACTTTGGTTTTTCTTTTTCTTTTCTCTCTTGAAAACTTGTAGTTGAGAGAATATTGGAGCTACCATGATATGAGATTTTTAATTCATGATTGTAGCAGCTAAAATAATTAATGGTGATGATATAGTTATGATTTAAGGGTTTTAATACAATATACAAATATTTAAAATATCTTCACTATCAAGTTTTAGTATATTGTGACACCCACAGTCTACAATATGCACTATTTTAGTTGTATTCTCTGTCAGTCCCCATGGGTCTGGACCTGGATGCTGAGTCCATGAATTTTACACCACTTCAGTTTACTGTGTAGCAGTTTTCTTCCTCCCGTCTGCTCATAGAAAGACACTGTATGAAGAATGAGTTTTGGTGTTGGAGCTTATATACATTATGAATAGAGCTTGCTGCCTCTAGAGTCTCCTGGGAGGGAAGAACAAGCCAGAGACTTTGATATGGAGAGGCAACA
Organism: Polydactylus sextarius; assembly: GCA_016801845.1. NCBI lineage: Eukaryota > Metazoa > Chordata > Actinopteri > Polynemidae > Polydactylus > Polydactylus sextarius. Next base: position 26,344,685 of record CM028908.1, read on the forward strand.
AGAAGACAAGGGAGGAAAAGAGGAATATCAGGAACAATAAGAGAAGAGAAGTCAACTGTCAGTATCCGGCACATCTCTGAATTCTTGCATCCACCATATGATTAGAAGAGATGGATGCACACATTTTGAGCTGCTCGCGTTTGGGATAAAATCTAGAGGGTATGTCTCCAACCTCGATGAATGTCCTTTCAGGAGTTGAAAATGACAGTTGTTAGAGATAATTTGATGAGAAAGCCATCATCCCAATTACCCACCGATCTATCCACCCATTCATCCATTTTTGGGTCATAAGGTCAATAAGATAGTTGAGGTTTCCCTCCCCCCAGTGATACTAGACCCCAAAGTATTCCCAGGTTAGATGTGTAAGGACGTCTCCTCCTGTTTCTTTCTTTGGTGTTTTTTCTTTTCCCTGTGATCTTTAAAGGAGAACTTTGGTGTAAAATTATTTTGGACATGTAAAACATGACAACGAGTTGTTATGTTTGCTGAGGAGTAAAACTACACTATCCTGCTGCATTACGGATATTTTTGTTTTTATCGTTTTTGTCCAAAAGACTCACCATGCTAGTTATTGGGGCACCAATGTAGCTTGAAGTCGTCGCTATTTTAAACCATTAAAACAGCTCAAATTAGCTCCACACTTCCTTGCTGGTATAACAAAGGTCCTGACATTTAAAATGAGGCATTGACAACTTAGCAGTAGTTATCAGTCACTGTCATGTTAAAGTAAGTCCACCAAGTCGACGGACGAACACAAACCAGTGGGCAGAATTTGAGCAGAGATAGTACAAGTTAATTCTGTGCAAATGTATGGATTTCATCTGTTGCTGACAACATCTGGTCGTTGTCTACAAGGGAATGAATTAACTTGTACCATCTCTCCTCCTGTTCTGACCACTGGTTTGTGTTCATCAGTCGACTTGTTGGACTTAACATACCATCAACATGGTGGCGACTGATAACTACAGCTAGGTCCTACCTCTAAAAAAGTCTTTTTAATAAACGATGTGTTCACTTACAAAGTTGTCAATGTCTTGTTTTAAATGTCAGGACCTTTGTTATACCAGCAAGGAAGTGTGGAGCTGATTTGAGCTGTTTTAATGGTTTAAAATATCGACGTCTTCAAGTTACGTTGGTGCCCTGATAACTAGCATGGTGAGTCTTTACGACAAAAATGATAAAAATAACAATGTTCATAATGCAGCTAGCTGAGTTTTACTCCTCAGCAAACATAACAACTCGTCATCAGTCTCTGTCGTGATCGTTGGTGACTTGTGTTCCCATGATCTGGAGTCTCAACAACTGGTCTGAGACCTGTAGTGTTCACACTACAAGACTTGTCAGTGATTGACTCCCGATCACACCGTGACGTCACCAAACTCTACGTCTGGTCACGTGAACTAGACAGGATGTAGCTGCTGCTTCTCACCGTGATTTACAGCCGTTTATTGTTGACGAGCACCGGTGAAGACGCTGCCTCCGCACTTATTTTTGGATGTTTCCTCAACTTGAAAACAAAATTCTTGAAAGCAAGACTTTTGTTTTCACTCCAGGATCCTCCAGCTCACCACCTCAGCTCATCACCTGCCTCAACATTTTCCTGGACCCAGTAGACTGTGTTTTGCCTGCTGTGTTGCAGTTTCTTTTCTGTTTGTTTTTTCTGTTACATTAAAAACTGTTGCCTGCTAAAGGCCATGTCTGGACACCTGTTTAATAATTTAACAAAATAATTTCTCCAACACGTTCTGGGTTTACCCCAAAGTCTCCTACCAGTTGGACGTACACACAAAACAAGGACTCGTCATCAGATGTCTGAACCACCTTATTTAGCTGATTTTGACACAAAGGAACAGTCACTTTTTCAGGTGGTGGAGTTTGTGTTTTCATTATTCTGAACGCTACAGGTTGATGAGACATATCTGTATTGTTTTTAATGTGTATTTATATTCATTAAATAACATATGTCTCAGATGGAGTTAGGGGTGTTATTTCATGGACCGTCTGTTTCAAGTTTGTTCAGATTTCTTCCAGAACATCACATCAACAGAGCAACACAACACTGAAGAAAAAACGCACACAGCTGCAATAAATGTTTAAAACCTGGAGCGTGAGCGTCCTGACTGAAGAAAGGAACTGGAGCAAAAGAGACGAGAAAAAAAAAAATAAGTGCACTACAGAGAGAAAAATTAAAGTGTGATGGAAGAAGAAAAATGGGTAAGTATGTGGGGAAGTGAAAAAAGAGAGAAAGAGCAGGTAAGAGGCATGAGAGGAGTGAACACTGAGAGGAAAATCACTTTCCTAGCTGCAGTCCTGTCACGAAGACTACCCGAAACCTATTTTTGTCCATTAAAATTTTGTTATTCATCATCTTCACAAAAGGAAGGTGTCTCGCTGGACAGCGGTGTTTTGAGGACTGTGATGCCCTAAAAAATAAGTGAGGAAATAACCGTGCAGGGATTTTGGTCTTTATAATTTTATCATGGTGTTTTGACATCCAGCAGCTTGTTGGTTGGGTTGTTTTTTTTTTTTTTTTTGTTTTTTTTTGTTTTTTTGCCATTGTGAGGAAAAGTTTTGACAAATGGACAGATCAATGGACACGGACAGACAGACGACACTATTGTCAGAACACCATAGTTACCAAGCAAACTATATGACTGACACACACACACACACACACACACACACACACACACACACACACACACTGATTCTTCTGTCTGTATCTGCTGTTGTTTGCTGCAATTTCCCTGCTGGTTGGCTTCTTTATTATTTAATTACAGCAGGAAATTCATCTCAGTTACAACAAGTTTGTTTCCTTGCAGATGCCGTGTGTGTATATGTGTGTGTGTGTTAAATGTATCCATCATGTGTCCCAAAGCATGTAGTTATCCATCATGTAATATGGTGTTAAAGACAGAAAAATAATCACCTCTTCTTCTCCTTCTGTCCCAGAGGGCCACAAACACACACAAACACACACACACACACACACGTTCCTCTCTCATATGGTGATCTGGCAACATACACACTCTGTCTTTTCCCTCTTCGCCTCCTGAAATGAATCATGGGATGTCAAACAAGACTCGCTACGATCAGTCAACCTACTTAACAATCCAGAGGGAGCAGAAGGAAGCTGGTCTTCTCTGTAAAACACCAAGTCTCACACTATTGAACTCATGTACCTCAACACCGAAAGCCTGTTATTCTTCTGTGATTGATGTCTGTCAAAACACCATCATCTGTTGTTTTCTATGAAGAAAATACGAGTGCACGTACATGTCAGCACTGGAAACAGAACAGAACTGTGTTGTTGTCACACCTGGGCTCACGTTCTCCTCTGACTGACTCTATTTTCTGTTTGTTTAATGGTGTTTGATGCCAGTCTGTGTTGCACATCAATAATTCCATGTCAAAGTCCACCGCCCAGGCAGTGGGCCCATAGGGTCATGGCTTCATGTGATTTTGTTTCTTTGGTTTTTGGGGGTCTGTGTTGAACCAGGGTTCTGGCCACTTACCAGAAAACTCCTCCTGCAGGTTTGGCTCCAGGAGACCTTCCAGAGCAGAGCTGATGATCCTCTTGGAAACCTCCCAATGGTTTACCGTAAATGTCCAGTTGGTTAAAAACTTTGTGGTAAAACCAAAACACACTGGAGTGATGATGTATCTCATCTAGCCCAGAAAACTTCCTGAGGGTCTAGCAACATGCAAGAAGTGTCGCTGGGGTGAAGGACACCTAAACTTCCCTGTTACTTAAAGCTGAACTCAGACACACTTGAACCAATATCTTACTGTTAGAGTCTTTGAGTTGATGTAGTAGTTGTAGTGGTAAAGAAACAGTAGAAAACAACAGTTTAATGAGGTTGTCACACACCTCTATTGGTTTCTGACACGTTCGTTAACGTCCTAAAGAGCTAATTGTCGATCTTGTGATGTTATTTCCACTATGGTCGAGCATTTCAATCTTTAAAACATTACAAATGAGTGTAACAACATGGAAACATCCTGTCTTTGTATCCTATAATTTAGACCTAAAATATTGCAGCTACATCCAGCTCCAACTTTAACAAACATGTCAGAAACCAACAGAGGTGTGTGACGGTCTGATTTCTACTGTTTCTTCATCACTACTGAGTTAAACAGACATAGTGTTATGTTGGTGAGACTCCTGGTTGTTGTTGACTTAGAAAGAGATGTTCAGCCTCTTTAGTGACACAACAACACTGTTTACTTTGACGTTAGAAATCTGCCCTGATCACTTAGTTTATCAGCTGCCTGGTCAGACTCACCACTACCACCACATCTACACTAACGTAGACACTGTTTGTTTCATTTATTAACAATTAACATTAACTTAAAGACTCTAACAGTAGGATATAGGTTCAAATGTGCCAGAGTTGCTCTGTAACACCCCCTGAAAACCTAAGCTTTGTTCAGTTACTCATTGAGTTGTCAGTCATGTCACATAATTTTTCCACCAACTAAAGCAGCCATGACTGATGATAAAATACTCCACAACCCACAGTTTGTCAGTATGCATCACCAAGCCTCCGTGACTTTGTGTTTAACAAGGGCACACAAATGAATTTTGTCATGGGTGAGAACAGGGAATCGACAGTGATCACTGCTTAGCAGAAATATCACTGGAGAAACAAAGATTGACTCATCAACCTTGTGTGGATTTTTACTGATGCAGTAATTTTGAGAAAATACAACAAAAAAAAAAAAATCACTTGCTCTGACAAACTGGAGGTAAAACACAGATTATTAATCATCACTCTGAGCACATTCTTATTTACTTTTAAAACAAGAACAACTGATGAATTTACAGGCAGCGACGTTTTCCTGGAAATAGATGAATGGTGCTGCGAGAATTCAATCGTTCATTTGTTTTATACAGTTTCCTGCGTTGAGCTCAACGATAACTGATCTGTTTGAGATTAACTTAAGAGCAGATTCCAGCTTCATCTGCCAAACATCCAAACAAAATCTTACACTTCTGTTGTTTAAAGACACAAACACAGACACTTGGTTTGACATATTTAGACATTAAAGTACATGGAGGACAAATGGAAGTAGAGGTGTGTCAGTCGTTATATACAGTCGTTGGATATTTGAGCTGAGCTCTGATCAGCTGCTAAACTCTTTAGTGACTAATATGTTTTTACAAAAAAGCAGTAAGTTTTTCCAGGAGACCAGGAGACACTAACTTCACACTTTCAACTTTCATTCAGTGGATGGTTGTTTTCCTCATCTCCAGACTTGAGGTCACACTCAGTTATTTTATAGAAATGTTGGACATTGTTGCTTTTTCTAGAAACTTTCCATCTAATCTTTCCCATCTTTCTTTTCACAGACACACAACAGCTACAACCTTGACTTCCTCACTGAGTCTGAGAAGAAAGATCTCAGTCTTTTGTTCTAATTGTTCTTGCACAGATTATGTGAAATATATTTTTGAAAAATATAATGAGTTTTCAAGTGTTTTATATTATTTAGTTCAAGTAATAATAAATCAGCATAATCAAAATGTAATCATCACAAATACGCAAGTTTATAAAGTTTAAAATCGTTTCTCACCAAAGTCTTCTCCAGGGCAGCACATTAGCATGTTGTCTTTCTAGAAATATAAGCAACATTAGAGTCAACACTGTTGTTCTCCACCTTTGGTGTCAGCTCTTCATGAAAAGAATGAAGTTTGATGCTGAAAATGTCCTTTTTTACAACTGCTAATGCTACTAGTGACTGTGACTGTGACAATAGTACAACTGTACATTTATATCACTTTTAAACAAGATGCAACATGAGAACATGAGTGTCACTTGATTTATTTATATTTATCAGAAGATGACGGGTAAAGACAATGGGTTGGTTGTTGTGTCGTCTCAGTATATTACATACTAGTTTTTCTTTTTCGTTCTTTTTCTTTTTTGAGGCTTAAATGCATCAGACCATGTAAGTGCAGGGTACATTGATTCAATATTGAGGAAATGAGTGGAGATAAAGTACTTTCTGCTTCAGCATATTTTCAAAATCTAAAGCTATAAGACTAAATAACACTGTCCTATAACAATATTACTTTACTTAATGTGATTAATGTTTGCCTATTATCACCAGGTTTCACAAAAATCACCCGAAAATGAGCAAGACCTTCTTTAATGAGCTGCACTTTTCATGGGAAACACTAACATATGTTCTTACTTTATAGTACCTGTGAGTGTCATTATCCATCAGTACTGTGGCTGTTTCAAGAAAGTAAGACGTGGCAAAAAGACTGCAAGGACATATGAGAAAAAGGCAGCCTGCGCACTAAGATAATGTCAATAGTGGAGAAAGTCAAACAACTTTATATTTCTATTACTCTGATCCAGTTCTCTTCTCTTCATCTGAGGTTCAGATCTGATGAAACAAACATCAGCAGGTTTAGAGCTTCGATGTTTTTATTCCCTCTGAAAACACAATCAAAACATTTGTTTAACTACTTTTCTTTTGTACATTAATTTAGGTTAAACCAAGAAATTTCTATGTCCTTGTTTCTTGTGCTTATTCAATCTTAATCTTAAAACGAGTCAAACTCCCCCTCTAGGGATATTTTATGTTGTCGAAATAACATTCAGTTCGATTGTCTTTTGTGCACAAATAGTTAACAATGAAAACAATGAACTTACCCAACGTCTTGTTTTCATAAGTAATGATGACGGGTCCAGATCAGCAGATCTGTTATTTGTCTCACTCTTCACAGACACGTTGACCTGTTGTTCAGGAAAATAATGAATCTGCTGATGTGGAACAACCTTCATCACCAATTGTTATAAAACAAGACGTTGGGTAAGTCTTGTAAAACAGTGTTTTTAATAAACTCTGGGTTCACTTACTAAGTTATCAGTCCTTCAGTTTATGTGTAGGGACCCTATTCATGCTACTGCTGAAGTGAAGTGATATTTTGAGCTTTATTAGTGGTTAAAAAATGACAATTTAGATACGTTTGGCTGACTGCCCCATTTACTTTCATTGTTAACTATTTGGTTGTGAAAACAAAAGACGGTCAAACTGGATATTACTTCAACCGATGTAGAATATCTCTTGAGGGGGTTTTTGACTCGTATTCATGGTGAAATAGACTCTGGGTTCATGTTACTCTGGACTGTCACTTTAAGACAAAAGTGTTGGTTGACACTACAACATGTACATAATTTTGTTTTTGTAGCATATGAGTTTGGCTCTGAGATGGTTTGTCTTGGTCTGCCTCTTTCCTATACAACTGTAAACATAGTTGAGAAGGTCATTTCATGTTTTTCATTCAGCAACAACAACCAACAACACAGATTTTGAGGTAAAATGGAGCCTGATTCAGATCAGGTCAGATGGGCTGTACGTGCACACGCAAAATGTCGAGGTTTTTACAGTAAAAACTCTGCAGTAAAGTAAAAAGCTATATGTGAAAGCACATTGTTTTTTTTATAGTATGAATTATGTAGCATGTGATGGATGAACTGAAGGTCTGTTGCAGTTGCTTTGCCTTTAACTCTCATGTTACTCTCTTCTTCTGTAACTTTTTTTCAGCTTAGACAAAGAAAAAAAAAATGTTTTCTTGATTAGTTTACGACTCTGGTCCCATTTGCCCTTGAAGACAAAACCATCACGTGTCCCCTGCACACAAAGGAAGAAGCCTTTCACCAGCCGGGTGCTGCAGCAGCAGCAGCAGCAGCAGCAGCAGCAGCAGTGTGGGCTCCTCCACTCAGCCTTGAAGAGGAGGAAGAATCACCACAGCACAATACACGTCTGCTCATTGTCAATCCAGTCACCTTCAACCAAGCTGACTCACACTGTCTGTCCGCCTGTTCTCTGTGTGCATAGAGGGATTGTGTATGTGTGAGTGTGTTTGCAAGATCATCGATTGTTTATTAACATGTTTTCCCATCAAAAAGTTGATTTTTTTAAATGACCATTAATGGTTGGAGCGTAGTCTTTGCTGTACTAGTGTTGTTATTTTGTTAAACCTATCTCCAGTACAGCCAACACATGTACATGCAGGTCAGTTTTTATTGTACATTCATAAATGTGCTGCAGGTTGTGAACAAGGTCACGAATTCAGTCCTGATAGTTACGCTTGTGTTCACATGATGAGACGATGCAGACCCTGCTGGATTTTAGGACTGGAGAAGTGGTTTAATCGAACAGCACAGCCATTTTATATGTGGTATCACATCCAAAACAAACAAAAAACACACAAAACCTTAGTTTCACTTGTGCAAAATATAAATATAAGCAAGACAGAGAGAGCAGCACGTCAGAAGGTTACATTGCATTACATTTTTAGTTCATATATGGACATCTGAGCCAATATTCTTATTCTTATCAATAGACGTTGTTGATGTTGTTGGTCCAACTGGTAAGAAACTGCCGGGTAGATCCAGAACATACTAGAGAAAGATTATATATCTCATCTAGTCTGGGACCATCTCAGAGGAGCCTGAACGCATCAACTGAGTAGATGGACACTTGACCTGCTGCCACTAAATAAGCAGCTGAAACGCAGATGGATTGATTTACTACAGTTTACTGCTTTTTCTTTTTTTTTTTTTTTACCATCCATTATAAACAAGATACTTTGGGTTATAAACTAGTCCCAGATAGTAAAATCATTATGGGGCAAATTTGGTCCAATTTTGTCAAAGTTTCAGAAGGATGTATGGCCCAAATTAGTGGTGCAAAAAATAGATAACTGCCCCAAAATGAGTCCAACACCCACCACAGTCAAGACTAAAGTCTTTACTTTGTTGACCTTTACTTTTTAAGTAGTGTGTTAAACCAAAACTATGACCAAAAACATGCACCTGCTTCTTCTGAGACTGAATGTATCCAACTGTGACAAACATCTGTTAGACAACAACCACAATCTTTCATAATCTGGGTTTGTTGGAAAAAAAAAACAACCAATATAAGAACTTTACTTTTGAGAACTTCTAACTCTCTACTGACAAACTGTTAGGCAAACAACTATTGTTTGCTGTGTGTGATGCATTTCAATCAATCTTCATTTCAGACTCAATTGGTCCACAAACACACAAGGAAGAAAAGGAAAACACAACAAACAGGCACAAGTCTAACCCATGTCTACAAGACATACAAACACTCTCTCTGGTGCCTCCAAAAACTGGATAAGTACATGGTACAGCTCTCCTTAGGCATGACTAGAGCCATAATAATTTCAGCCGGGCCATAAAACTACACATAAAATTTCTAAGAGGAGCATCTAAGGTAGGAACAACACTTTGTACACACAGCATGCAGCTGGCATCGTTGTAACCCACCTGTAATTTGTTAAACTTAACCTTGCTGTAGTTGCACCACAAGTGGTTTCATTTACAGTGGGCTACAATAGTCTTTGAAAAGGGCAATTTTCACACTATCAGAACACATATAAAACTTGCTTGCCAACATATTTGTTTGTGCATACAATTTACAGCACTGTGGCTGAACGTCATCATCATCACTCAGGTCATTCCTGAAGACGTGACCAAGATATTTAACCTTCTTCACAACATTTAACATGTGGGTCTAACAGGAGGAAATAGGGAATTTTAACATCTGTCCATAAAATTATCTGTTGACTGTTTAACTCTGGTCGTTTTATCTCAGCCATGACCTTGATCCACAAACTTCACCAGAACTTCCTCCAGTTTTCAACCTGTAGGACCGACTACATCCTGGGGATTTCAGTATTGATCTAATTTTGTAAAAACTAAACTGTACAAATGAATTTCTGATGTGCTGCTCTTTTCTTACTTACAAAAAAAGAGCTACTTCCTGTCAAATGCAGCTGAACTAATTTTACTAATTGGTTTGGAAGAGTCTTGTATTGTTGCTTTGAGTCTGTTTTTGTCTTTGTCTAACCTCATTATTACAGATTTGGCTCAGTTGTATTGGTACGGTTGGTTTTATTGGTTTGAATATGTGTGTATGTGTGTGTGTGTGTGTGTGTGTGTGTGTGTGTGTGTGTGTGTGTGTTTTTGTGCCTCCCAGGTAAAGCTGCTACACCATGAGCCAAATGAATCACCATGATGCATTTGGCTTTTCTTGCCAACTTTGTTTCAGGTGTTTCACTGCAGCAGTAAAGTAGGTTAGTAAGTTTGACTGCTTGTCTGTTCATATATATATATATACACATTTATATATAGTTTAATATATAAGTCTTTTTTGGACGATTCTCACAGGGATGTACCTTATTTCTCCTGCAGCCTTGAGAGTTATTAATTATTATACACTATTTCTTCTAATTAGAGTGATGAGACTGTCTTATTGTGCTTTTAAAAAGCAGAATGGTTTATTATCCTGCTGCAGGCAGATTGAGTTGTAAAGGTGGCTATTGTCAGAAAATTACACTCTGAAGATATTTTGTACCAACATTTTACAACTTGTCAAAAAGGTTTATTCACATTGTCTCATTATGTTTAACTGTGTTGATTATGTCCATGTATGTGTCATCAGGTGATCATTGGTCATTGATTAAAGCAGGAATGTTTAAGAAAAACCTAATTAATTCATTTTTCTGTACTAAAGAGGCTGAACATCTCTTTCTAAGCCCCATGCAACAACAACCAGGAGCCTCAGCGACATAACACTATGTCTGATTAACTCAGTAGTGGTGAAAAACCTCTGACGATTTCTGCCACGTTCATAAATGTCCAAAAGAGTTGATCTTCGAGGGACCAGATGGATAATTTTATACAGGGTAAGTAATGAATATATGAGCCAGATGCATCATTATGGGTCTAAATTACAAGAGACAGAGATCAGATGTTTCCGTGTTGTTACACTCATTTGTAATGTTGTAATGATTAAAATGCTCAGTCAGAGTTTTTGAGGAAATAACATCAGTGAGTTTGATGATCGACTCTTGGACTTTGACAAATGTGTCAGAAACCAACAGAGGTGTGTTAAAGAGTTAAACAGACATAGTGTTATGTTGGTGAGGCTCCTGGTTGTTGTTGCACGGGGCTTAGAAAGAGATGTTCAGCCTCTTTAGTGACACAACAACACTGTTTGCTGTATTGACTCGAATATAAGACGGTATTTTTTTTTATCTAGAAAAAAGTCTGAAAAAGACGTTGTGGTCGTCTTATATTTGGGGGTCTAGAGACCCGGGGTCTAAACCAACACGTGGTGTCAAACGTCTTCTCCCCAAACGAGTCAGAGCTTCTTCTTCTTCTTCTTCTTCTTCTTCTCACACCAGTGACCTGGAGAGATGCGACCGTGACACTGAGACTCACTAGAAAACAGCAACTCAAATGTTGAACAAGTTAACAAACATCAGAGGAGACAGTTTCTCAGATGTTGACCAACCCGTGCTGCTCCACCATAACTTCAAAATTGGGCCGGTCGTCTTATATAATTGTCCTCCACACATTTGGACTACATATTAAATGGCTGGTAGCTGTATTGCTAATGCAAATGCTCGTGCGCATGTTGAATACCGCTCATGAGGATGGCCTGGACAGCAGAGTGGTTATATCCAACCATGTTGGCGTATTTATGCCGTGCTGCTGTTCGCCAGCTCGAATCTCAACCCAGATGAGCTTTCCTGCGTGTGATCTCATCCATTCCGGTCTCTCTACACTCTCTCTATCATTAAAGACAAAAATATCCAACAAATGATGATAGAAAATAAAATAAAAACCCACTCCTAGATAATGCATGTTTACTACTGCATGTGATGTGCTCATTTGTAATTTTTCCAACAATGGTTCTTGAAAAAGAAAAGTCGTCTTATATTTAGGGTCAATATGATAGTTTGACATTAGAAATCTGCCTGGATCACTAACGTAGCAACGATTTGTTTCATTTTTTAACAACTGACATTAACTCAAAGACTCTAACAGAAGAATATAGGTTCAAATGTGCTGGAGTTCCTCTTTAACAAGCAGGTCAGAGGGCTAAATAAAGCTAAACAAAGCCAACATTTACCCATTTAAATACCCATATTTATTTTCTGTAGACTTTAGTGACTTACTGTCTTAAACAGATAAAGTTCTTATTTATTGGCTGGAGATCAAAAACCGATCCTCTAACATCTTTCTAAGGTCTTTCAGGGGAAATAAATGTGAACGAGTACAAACTGTGAAAGGTCCGGTGGAGTCTGTAGTTGTTGCTCTGTGGGGAGAAAACTGAGTCTGTGTGATGAATAAAGAAGAACAGAAACACTCTCTGTCTCCACACATCATTAATAAACTGGCCTTAATTGCATGTGTGTGTGTGTGCAGACATATTTCATGAGACCTACTGAGCTTCTGCATTAATGAGAAGCTGAAATCAGCAATTATTTAGCAGCAAACCAGAGCAAGTGAAGGGAGTCATGCAAAGCAGCAGATCGTCTCTTCACAGACACACACTCGACTTGTGATAGCACTCTGGAGCTTTGTGCTGCTGCTGCTGTGGACTTTTGTTTGTGTTGTGTGATGAATCTGGTACAAACTATCACTTTTCAACAAAATAACCAGAGTAACGATATCTTCTGACTGCCAGCGAGCTCTATGGTAACCAAGAAAATACACAATCAAACATCAGAAATGAAGGCAGAACACACTTTTATCAACAAAGACAAACATATTATTGTGAAAATCAACATAACCGTGTTCGTCCCAAATCAAACGAGACCATGACTGTGGCTTAACAAAGACGCTGCTGCCGTTTGAACTGAATGAATGTCCAAGACCCAAGGTTTACCAGCAGAGCATCGCGTTATAATGAGATGATTAATGTTGGTCACAGTCAGTGGTTACACACACACACTTATCTAGTATTTGCACTTCTCTCTCAGCTTCTCTTTCATTCCTCCTTAATCTGTCACTGAAACACAGACACTTAAAACACAAACACACATTTAGGAGTAAATATACTTTTGTTGACTTGTTTTCAGAAATGCCGTCTCCAAGGCCTTTACCACAGACTGTTACTCACACATGTAACTTCATTTGTAAATTCTTTGATAATATAACATGTCAGTGTTGTGTTTTGATAAAATGACCCTCAGTTTATTTTCTTTCTTCCAGGTTACAACGTTACAAGGTTACAATGTTCTGCCAAAACAGACGTTTCCACGTTTTCCTTTTTTTTCCTCAAAATAACACAGATTGTATAGTCATTACATCGACTGAGCCCAACATTCTCGTCTCAACTTCCCTTTTTTTGTACTTGGAGACAATTGAATCATGTCAGAGTTAATTACTGATAAAACTCGGTGTTTTATTGAGCAGTCTGCTCTAACTGCAGCCTCTAGGTGAACTGATGAGGATTTAATCCTCCTCTCCTCCGGGCAGCTTGTGAGGGAACTCCTCATTGCTGGTGTCATTACTTTCCCAACTTTCTTTTGATGCAGCCAATCCCAGATGACATTGGACACAAGGTGGTGTTCACACTGGGCAGGTCTCCAGTCCATCAGGGTAGTTGTGAGGAGAAAAGGAAAGTCTCCTCCAGTCCAAGATCAGTTAAAAAAAAAAAAAAAAAAAAACTAAACTGCTGCCTAATGGTGTGTTCAGACCAAATGGTCTAACATTTATCTTTGACGACGATGATGCATGTGAATATTATTTCCAGATATCTGGCAGTGCCATCGTAACTGCAATCAAAAGCTACTTACTGGGTCGTTCTTCAGTTTCTCTGACTTTCCTACACACTTCAGAAGTTGTATCATAAAACTCTGACCATGTGTCTCAATGACTTACACAGTAAACAACAAAACACAGTGAAGTGTTAACACCCGGATGGTTTCATTATAACCACGGACACTTCTCACCCTCAATGACGCCATCTTGGCTACGTAGCAGAAGAGGAGGGACGGCGGCGGCGGCGTAATCTCCACCTCACATGAAACATGGAGCCACACAAGCAAACATCAGCACTAGTAAGACTTTGATTATTGATTAGAATTGAAAACAAGCCGACAGATATGTTGGTGGAGACGATCACGGTCCAGATCCATGATTAACGTTCTGTCCAGTGATGATTCACTGTTTCTGTTGACATTCACACACTATGGATGTAAGTACATAGTGAACATAGTTTACTACATGGAAGTGAACTAATGGAAGTATCTGAATTGAGTCACACTCTGAGTGTCCGTCCTTATGATCCTAACCAACATAACACTATAACCCTCATTTACTAAAGGTTTGCATGTGCAAAAATAAGTGCAAACTTGATTGCACGCACAAACACATGTTGAAGCTGATCTACTAACCAGAGACAATGAGGATTACGTCCTTTAAAAAGGGAAAATAACAGCATAATCCATTTAGTGTGTTTGCCTTAATGAATATGCAGATATGGGCGTGTCTGCCCAGAACGTTCAAAATATTGGGAGGAGTAGATGTAAATAGATGAAGATAGCACACGCAGTGAGATTTACCAAACCTGACACCGATAATTTTGCATCTTTATTTAGCACATTTGAAAGACTTCAAGTCTTAACTGACACAGCTTTGGCACAAACAGCTGCGGTTATTTTAGCAAGAAGGAGGCAGAGACAGAACGAAAGGAGCTCTGATGTTGTTACGTTTTTAAGTCTTTCACTGTCATTGATCAATGGAAACTTGTAATCTCTGTGGCCGGATTCACACCACACAACGTGTGAGCGGCGTGGGAGCTTGTGTGTGACTCACACCAGGCGTGTGTGTGTGTGCGACACATCAGCTGTCAGCCCTGCGGCCAAACGTAGCCCCGTCTTTTTAAAAGTGCACAGAGACCAGTATCTACTCGCCACTGGTCTATTATTTTCAGTTTTACAGTAGTAACACACACAAAAACCTCATTTAAACAGGGCGTCTCCACCACATTTGCATCTGTTATCAACTGATATCATCTGATATCAACCACCACATCTCCACTAACGCAGCAACGACTTGTTTTATTTTTTAACAACTGACATTAACTCAGAGACTCTACCAGTAGGATATAGGTTCACATGTGCCGGAGTTTCCCTTTAATTAAAGCTGTACTGACAATTTTACCTTTACTTGTCGAGCTACAAATAATTCCTGATCATTATTCAAAACACTGAACATCCAAATGCTGTCTGCTCTAAAGTGACATACATAAAACATACAAACTAATGAATTTGTACTTATCTCTGGACTGGTGAGCTGTGACTCCTACACAGATCTGCAACATGTTCATTCAGAGTTCATAACAGCCAAGGTTTGTTCTGAAGAAAAAACACAGTGTGAAGGGACAAAGGCCACGGGGAAAAGTTTTCAATTGCCTTCTTATGTTAGATTTGTCTGTAGGTATATTTACAGATAACAAACTTGTGGAAGAAAATGTTCAATGAAGCGATGTGGTTTCGGTCTCCGAGGTCGAGCAGCGTCCTGCAGCAGCAGCGTCGGTGGTGAAAACACAACACGGACTCAAGCAGGATGTCATCTCCTGAGGAAAGAGCACGTGGGCGTATTTAGAGAAAAAACTAAGCCAGAAAAATAAGTGAAATATATAAACACACTGAGGTGTGTGTGTAAGTGTGTGTGTAGTAACACGTCGTGCAGTTTGAGATGCAAATGTAAAAACTGAGAGTTGGTCAGGGAATAAAACAGAGAGTGTGTGAGCAGATGGTCAAATAGCAGTGAAGGATGTCCTGCAGGTACAGCAGATTTAATCTGCTTGAAACGCTAACAAGAATGACAATTTTCTCCTAAGTGATGCTGGATGCAATCAGTTCATATTTTGGTATTTCATGCATGTCGATGATTCAGTTATATACATAGATGTCAGCAACAGAGCAACACAGCAGCTCAGAGGAGCTGTTATTAGAAACAGTGCTGCTAAATGTTAACATGCTGATAATGCTGATGATCACTGAGTAGCACCATTTGGTTGATTGACATCAGTCGTGTCCAACTGGTGAATGTAGCTGGTTTCATTCAGATGCTTTAGTTTTGGTCGACACTGTGTTTATCGGTTTATTTGTTGAAATACAGAACTGAAGTGACCAGAGTCCTGGATTACGAAGCAGGATTTGTTCTTATCTCGGTAACTTCAGGTTTAACTCTGAGTTTTCTGTCCTATGAAGGTGGTTCACTTCTTACCGGGCTACGTCTCCATGGTAACTGATGCTGAACAGCTAACCTGCTCCGGACTATGAGGTCTCTGAGGAGGATCAGGGTTTTTAGAGACTGGCAAGATTATTCATTGGAGCATCACTTAAATATCTGTGATCTCCTCAAACTGTACGTTGTCAGTGACACAGTGGAGCTGACTGTCCCTCAGACAGTAGCACTGCTGCGTCATTGACTCCTACAATAATTAACTAGGATATTAAATGGATTTTATTATTGACACATTGTACAAATGCTCCTGTTTGGAGCTGCCAGGGTCCGATGACACACCCTCATCACCTTCATTAACTGTTCTTATCGTCCTAAATCAGTGACTCATTGACACTGAAACTATATTTGGACTTATAAGATATTAAAGTTCACCTACTGACACTTTGACACATTTGATTATCTTTAGTTTTTATTGTTTTGTGCTGCTACGGTTGCAGCTCAACATAAATGTTAAAGTTGCATCAGCCTATTCACCGTAACAACAGTCTAGATTTCAACAGTTCATTGATTTGATTTTAATTTAATTACAGTCACATTTACTTGTCTCTGTGGGGCTGTAAACTTACGTATTTACAGATCTTTTCCAGTTGTCTTTTCAGTTTTTAGCAGCTGCCACCGTGTTGCTTTTTTCCTGGATTATCGGCCGGTTTTCCTCATATTGTTGTAAAATCATTGTCTACTCTTCGGCTGTGAAGTCGCTGCTCTGCTGGTTCTCGTTTCAATGTTTGTGATTGGTCATCTGCTGCAAACTCTGCCTCTTTTATGTGAACACTCACATCTAGATTGGACAAACCTGGGTTGACTAATCGAGTTGATAACCAGCTTCGTAGGAGTTTAGCCAGACTGAGGTTGTTAGGATTAGTGAAGCCAGATAACTGAAACAGATCCTGGGTCTGTTGAACTTGCTTCGTAGTACAGGTCTCTGATGATATATCAACATCACTGGCCTCGAAAACACTCTAACATTTAGTTTTCTCAGATTTCAATCGGCTTATTTTCTACACGGAGAAAAGAGTCACGCTGGTATTTATTATTTAAATTAAAAAAAAGACATCTGGACTCATTAACAGTGTTTATATTGAGATTTTCAACAGCGGGTTCTTTCAAGTCACTTCTGTTTGGGTCCCATCACTTCAACTTATCCTCGATACTGTATCAAAATGTTCTCACTGGTTTCCTTCTACCCAGTTTGTCTCTAATTTACTTATTTATTTATTCACCATTTACTTTTGATTCCAGCTGTTGGTTTACTTCTCATTAAGTGTCAACTAACTGTGTTTGTTTGTTTGTTTGTCAGCTGGATTCTGCCAAAAAAAGAACTAAAATTGCAGCAAACTTGTCAATGATGGTGATGATGACGATGTGAAGACGAATAAAAGAAACCATCAAATTCTTGGTTGAATGTATGACTCTCACAGCCTGACATCCGCATCATTGTCTTAGGAAATGATATTAGATCTTAATGTAAAATTAAATAAAAGAAATCAGACATGTTTATGTTGCTGAGGTCTAAGATTGATATATGATAATGATCTGACATGTGTGGGGTCGTTTGGCCTCGAACACATACATGTTCTACTGAGTCTCATTGTAACAAGAAACCATTCTTTTTTCATACATCTCCTGCTTTTGTTTTGTGCCTCTCAACAGATAAGACCAACCTACACCCCATCACACACACACACACACACACACACACACTTCTCTCTGAGGCTCCATTACAGCAGTACAGGAACCATCTGTTGGTCGGAATTGAATCCTGCTCAATTAGCATCTTATTTGCATATGATTAGCATGTCATTTATGGAGCATTATGCAGTGTAATGTGATTGCTAAACGAGTTTTGCTTCCCCCTCTGATTAAAAACCTCTGTTCTGCTAATCGCTGCTGGCTCATCCCCCCTCCTGTCAAGGGAAAGTATGCACGTGTGTGTGTGTGTGTGTGTGTGTGTGTGTGTGTGTGTGTGTGTGGATGAACAGCAGTATGAATGTCTGATAAAACAGACAGAAAACATGCAAAGTAACTTTTTTGGGTGTGTTTAACTCTCTGTGTGCAGCTGTTGTTGGACTGGAGGTTTGTTGGACATGTTGGTCAAAAACATGCTAAGTTTTTTAAGTTTTTTTAGTGGAACTATATGATTAGTTGAAATATTTTTTCATTGTCCCACATTGAGTCTATAAGAAGCCTCGATGTGTGTCATCAACACGTGTTTCAGATTTATTTAGTTACTCTGTCCAGGTTAACGCTGCTGATACATTGATACAAATGAAACTCTCAGGTCAAATTATCCAGATGAACAGAAAACATCACAAAAATCCCAAAATGAGTTTTTTTTCCTGTATTTTCTCAAATGCATGTTGCTCCAACAGACTGTCAGGAGAACATGTGATCCAGTATGATATGTCCTCAATTTGTCTAATGATCTATTTTTAACACGACTCCTACAGATCATCTCATTAATAGGAGCAACCGTCAGTAGCTAGCCTGCTAACTGCACATGTTGACATTAGTCTTTGTTGTGCTCGTCAGCCTCAGAGCGGTGCAGAGGTGTTCGAACTCTTCCTCAAACAGCCGTGTGGCTGCAGGTTTTGTTCCAACGAAGCAGCAGCAGCAGCACCAGACTTGACTCATTTAATGAACTGATCTCAGTCTTCACACAGTTGATTGGTCAAACTGTGTGATCTTGACTCGTTGGAACAAAAACCTGCAGCCACACGGCTCTTTGGGGAGTAGTTTGGACGTACCTGGTGCAGTGCTACATGACCCAGTTAACAGAACAAGAACTACATAGACCTGCAGGTCAAAAATGAGATGAGAGACCAGGGAGTCATGAGCTGGGACTTACTGATTAGCAGTGACTGTGCTTTTAAAGAAAAATACTTTAACATAGCAGCCTAAACATTCAGACTACATATGAACTAAGGACAAAAGTACAGTCGACAGATGAAACATCACAGTCAATGTTTTTTCTCCAAACATTCATCCTCATTCATACTACACAGATATCAAAGATTGTGGCTGTAGTCTGGCAGACAGTCATTGTTGGATTCATTTAGTCTTGTGTCTAGCAGGGTGACACTCCTTAAAAGTAAAGGTAGACAATGTAAAGACTGTTGTCTTGACTGTGGTGGATGTTGGACTCATTTTGGGGCAGTTATGTCTATGTTTTTTTCTTCTATAATTGTTCTTCGTGTGAGTTTCGCCGTTTTTTTCTTTTGCTTTTCTTTATCTTTTGCTTTGACAAACTTTGGCCTGTAGTGGTTTTGTCTCTGTGGGACCAGTGTTATAACAAAAGTTTGTCACATTTTATTCTTACAAGACAGAAAAGGACTGAAACCGTCAAGATATTTAATTATTCATCTTTTAAAAAAGAAAGTGTCATAAACTCAGATGATATCCAGACTTTTGTTGTGTTCAGGCGGCTGTATTAATAATATTACTGTTGCAGTTGACTTGTCTTGATATTGATATCTCTGACATGACCTGGCTGTAAATAATTAATTTGTCGGTTGAGGGAAGTACATGTGATAAATTCAAGGATGCACTTCCTTTTATTGGTGTGATATCTCTCACAGGTCAGAGTTTATGTTTATTCAGCCTTGTCGTTTCATTGATCCTCCATTTACAGTCTGTGATCACTCTGTTTAATATTTATTCCTTAGAATGATGCTGAAGTGAGACTAAAAAAAAAAAAAAACCCACATATTTCAGGACTAAGTGAGGGAGAGAAGACTAATGTGAAGACGTAAAAGTCTGATTAGCTGATCGTGACTGATTGGACGTTTAAAGTAGCAGGTTCATTCCAGTCTGGTTCAGTTAGTGTTGACAGTTCAGAGATGAAGTCACATCTAGAGTTGATGGATTCTGGTCGTTTACCTTCTGATTTACTCGCTGCCTTTTGCCCTCATTAAGACGAGGACTCAGTCAAAGTGAATCATTTAATAAGCCGGCTGTTTTTCTTTTAATGTGCGTGAGTGTGTGTGTGTGTGTGTGTGTGTTGACTCTGCCAGAACACAAGGACATTGATTATCTTCGGCTCCTGATTGCATTTTTCTTTTTGTTGTTGTTGTTGTTGTTGTTGCTGCTTCAGCTCGTTAAGCGCCTCAGACTCGCTGATGACTCAGTGTATTTACAGTGTCCTTTTCAGGTGGCAGCGTCTCGTGGCGACTTTTACAGGCGAGCGGAGCTGAAGAACCAACTACCGCACCCTCCTGTCCGCCCCCACGCCACCGCCTCAAAATGTGATTTAGCTGTTTACTACTTCACGCACAATGTGGAAAAAATAAAAACATGCCAAAACAAACACACCTCGTGACAGTGGAGGCAGTAAATCTCGTCGTCACACATGTTGACCATCGTGATTATTGTGATTAGTGAGACAGTTTAGTCACTACAGCCATCACTTAATGTTCAAGATGAAAATGCTGCTGAAGAAATCTTTGGATACACATCTAGATGTGTATAATAATGACTATAACTTGTCCTGGTGAAGCTCTGAGGAAGGTGAATGGCAGCATGATAATCACAGTTTGGTTATAGCTAATCACCAATCAAAAATTCCCAAGGCCAAAGACTGTTAATACAGATCCAAACGGCTGATCCCTCAGCGGTATCTGGGCTCAGTAAAACTGCTCCTTTGTGCTGAAAGCCAATTAAGGTGGCTCGGGCATCTAATGAGGATGTTTCTTGTGCATCTCATAAAGGAGGTTTTCCAGGCATGTCCTAAACAGCTCAAAGTGGAAAAATTAAAGCCAAAATGTCTCAATTGCTCTCAGGTGGTTTGTTGCAGCTCATAAACCCGGCGCCATCATGGCCCAAAGTACATGACAGTACATTTTTCTAAAAGGTGTTTTTTTCTTCATTTTTCTGGTCAGTTGGTGGTTTATTAATGGTTAGTGGTTATTTGCTTCTATTAAACCCTCATGTTGTGTTTTTTTTTTTTTTTTTAAACATTTTATCTCTGAAAAATGAAGTTAATTTTATCAGTGACCTAAGATCCACAAGCTGGATTTCAGCACACAAAATAAATTCTTTTAATTTGTTTTATTCAATTTTTGTTCTCTCTTGATGTTCCCGCTCAAAAATGACTGGTCATTAGAAATGAATGGAGGAGAAGAAGCCTGGGTCCGTCCATACTGTCTGTGACGCTACATTGAATTTCGCCTTCAAGCCAGTCTGGCCAACCTGTCTGTTCTCTGCTTCTCCTGATCTTGAAAACCAATAAAACCTTGGAACCGATGAAAAATGAGCTTCTACGTCGGTGCTGGTTTAACGCGATGACCCACTAGTTAATCGACCTCACACGTGTGTTTACAGCCAACATGGCGCCGTGGAGGAGCGTCAATCACTCGATTCAACTGTAGCTGCTGTTTTAAGAGATTCTAACAGTGAGTTTTCTCTGAAAATGGAGCAAAATGTGCAAACTACAATCAGTGAGGTTTTATTTTCTGTCGCTACGCATACATCATCAGAACCAGTGATCTGATTGGTTGTAGCTCTGTCCAGTAGCACATTTGATAGACGCCCACTGATCCCAACTCTGACAGACAGGCTAGATGAGACAATTATTGTAAAAAAAAAAAAAAAAAACTGAGCTCAGGTACATGTTGGGCATTGTCTCCTTAATTCTCATTGACAATGTTCACAGTACAAATATCGTGATGGACGATATTATCAGCTGGGATGGAGGTGGGGTATCTATACTTTTACACAGTTTTTTTATAACTCGCGTTACACAATTTTCTATTTGTATCATTCATATAAATTATACATGTATATAGGCATGCATGGCATTTTTTTTTTTTTTTAAACTAAGAACCCATCTTGCGCCACTGGGCTTGTCAATAGACATTTTAAAAAAACACAATAAACAGTCTACAGCAATGGTGTTGACATCAGTGGCTACGAGTAAAAAGGGTACTACTTCACCAGGCAGGTTTTTGTTTGTAGTCTTAATAAAAATGTGTTATCAGTGAGATCACGATGTTGGGTCACATTCGTGATGTCAGTCATCACGATCACGATGGAGGTTAATATCGTCTACGGCCCAACCCTGCTCAGCTACATCCTCTTTAGTCAAATGGACACACACACACACACACAAGATACATAAGCTGAGAATAATAAAGCATATGGACAAATAACAAATAGAAGAAAACAAAACTTGTAATGTCATCTATCTATCCATCCATCCATCCATCCATCTGTTAAAAACATGCTGAGATGTTATAATTAACAACAGAGACTGACTTGTGATTGGTCACGTTGGTGTATCTGTGGGACTTGGACAGTCTTGTCTCCATTTCCACTCCTGTGCAGACTCTGGCTCCATATACACAAAATGGCAGCGCTCGTATCCAGAATATTTTGGCTTCATTTTTGTAAATTTGAAATTGGAGACGTGTCTTCCAGTTTTTTTTTTTCATTCCAACAGTCATTGGACGGGATGTTGTCCTGAGATGTAGGGAGAGATATCTTTCTAACTCAACTCTATTTTTAGCTTTAACTGGTCAAACGTTGATGTCCTTGCTTGTCCTGTCACAACACCACATGTAGCTTGTCCTCCATATTTATTTGCATATTTTTATTTAGTTAAAACTTTTTATTTGATCCACATTGACTTTGGTTTGTACTTTTAAAACCTTTAATATATTGGAAAACTGCTCTAATAAACTTAAATCTAAATCTACACACATTGGAACTGGCAGGAGACCAGTAAAACCACTGGCGTCACCTGTCTCGCTATTAAATGGTCAATTTTCTGAGGGAGAGCAGATCATTGGTTATTGATTTTTCTGTAGCCTCCTCCTCCCCTCATCTTTAAATGGTATCTGCAGCTTTAAGCAGACAAACAACAGAAAGAAACAATGCTTTTGTCAGAGCGAGTGACTAAATATATCAGTCTTTGAATACACAGATGGATCATCTCATTGTCTGTGGTTTTGGTGTTTGGGCGATTTTCTATTTTTGAAAATCTCCACATTCATACTTCAACACGGCTTTGAAAGGAAGCTGGTATCTGGACGCAGTTTGGCAGAGATGTGACATACGTCGTTACACCTCCACAGCTGACACCCTGCAGTCAATGTCACCTTCCTTCAGCTGCTTCGTGTCACAGCTCGGGAAGTGATGAAATAGACTCCTGGTTGAAGCCACAACCACACAGAAGCTCATCAGGTGTATTAGGTTATTAAATAACAACATATGCACTGTCTAAACCGTATGTTTTGAAGTGGCTTTTATTTCCTTCTTCTTCTTCTTCATCTCGCCTCATCCCGCCTCTCTCCTCTTTTCACAGTCGCTCTTGGGTTTAAAAACCTGCCTTCATCTTTTCATCTTTTCTTCCCAGAATGACCTTTCTCCATTTCTCATTTTTTCTGTCGTTTATGGGGGTTAAAAGCTTGAACCCTCTCTCTCACCATCTCTCAATTTATTCTCATTTTTAATTCCCTTTTTCTCTGTCTCTCGTCATTTATGTGGAGTTAAAGTTCATCCTTCTCTCTCATTCGCCCCTTCAGTCATTCATGAGGTTAAAAGCAATTCCTCCTCTCTGCCATTTACCAAGTTAAAAGCCTCCTCCGCATCCCTTAGTTTTTTTCCCACACAGCAAGGCCGATCAGGAGACTGTTTACTAGTGTTTGACTAATGTCTGCACTGTGGGTAGGAATTCAAGTTCAGTGTTTAGTTAAACATAATTACAATAAGCTGTAAGGACACAGTAACATTAGTTACTTCCTGCAATTTACATTTGTAACAAATGTTGTTTACTGATTAAAAAAAATAGAATTAGAAAAGAAATATCATTGTATTACAGCATAGTTCCCAGCATGCATTGGACAGGTCAGTACATTCATCAGTACATTTATCATATCGTCCTGTCGTCAATGATCAGAACAACAAGCAGTGCTAACATGAAACCTGCTGTGTCCAACAGGAGAGTTTCTGTTAGAAAATACATCTGAAAGACTGAAATTAGAAGATGAGTTAGTGATCAATCAGCTTGATCCAGACATAAACATAACACACAAAACTAAGGACAGAGTGAAGACACAACACACACAGCAAGACACTTGTTTTCTTATTTGGTGTTGCACATATTGGGTAAGAGCCCATCATTCATCAACAGCTACATAGGCTGAATATATTCAAAATAAATGAAATTATATTAGTTATATTATATACCTTGTTATAGCCTCCATAACAACAAAAAAAGACAAAGGCTCCAGAGGCCAGCACATTTAGTAAGGACACCACAAGGGTTGAGGTTTCCAGCAAATAAATCATGTTGTTAATGCCATAACTAAGAAACCAAAACATGGAGGAGATCCCAGCTGAAAGAAGCAAAAGAAGGAGAATGCGGGGCCAACCATGCATCTCCAGATCTCCACATCTCCACATCTCCACATCTCCACATCTCCACCCCAAACCAAAATCCCAAACCAAGCATTCAAACATGCCAGGAACAGATTACAAAACATAAAAAAATACCAAAGGAAGCGTGTTGCTGGCTGGACAAGAGACCTTCATCTACTCTCCTCTCCTATTTAAACCCTTGGTGGCTGATTGGCTGCAGGTGTCTCTCTTTCCTGCACCACTAGGGGAAAAAGAAAGGAATGAAAAAAACACAAAGACAGAAAACAATAACATTTTCCCAGGCCACCCATAACAGAACTACTTAGTATAATTACTATATTATGGAGTCTTTTGTAGCTAGTCTACAATGTTATATCAAATATGGATGTTGTTAGTGATTCAGGCATCAGAGCCAGAATCTGACCCACTAATTTTTATGATCACGTGCCAGAAAGGCAGCGCAGAAGACAAGGCAGTAGACAACGATGGCGTGAACAAAGAGCTTGGTGGTTACTGGGTCAGGTTAGGCCTCATTTTTCTTATGTTGTGCATGAAAAGGTAACAGATGACATCATGGTCAAACAAATTCAAGAAAACAATTTCTTGTGTTGTTGTTTGGGGTGAGAGGTGATACTGATGTGATGGAGAAACTGATTGGTCTTAGAGAGGTTTCCTTCATTAATATGAATAAGCTCAGATCCAGGCTAAGATTGTGAGGAACTTTGTGGTACCGATGTGAAGCGAGCGAGATAAAAACGTTTGTCATTTTTATGGAGCATCCAGTGAGATACGATTCAAAATATCGTTATTTTTTCTCACTGTAACATGTTGCCATTTGATTTGACATTTACAGGTCTGACGAACATTTCATTTTCACGTGTGTCATTTCAGTTATTGTGTCCATGTGGTGCAAATGGAACCCGAAAGGAAACAAATCAGAGGAAAAACATCTTTACCCACTAAATGTTACTATTTGTTGCCGTTTCATCTTTTCATCTAATTTATAGCAAAGGCTTCATATGGCTGCTATGTCTGCTGAAGTGTCGTCATGTTTCAGGACAACAACAAACATCATTCATCAACTATTTCCATCATCTCCTGTGACCTGCACGTCCATCTCTCCATCATCTCTCACTTGTTTTCTTCCTGCTCATTTTTCATTTTGATTTATCAGCTCATTGCTCTTAAATAATCAGGTTGCTCTTTGTGTCTCAGCTTCAATCATTTGTGCATCATCTGCTCTCTCTGTTCATCTTACCTGTCAAAACTTTTATTTAAACTGTTTTTGACATTTTTATTTTTTTTAGAGTTAAAATCCACCCAGTTTTTACGTTTGTTTGTTTGTTTATTCTGGTTATTGTGGTGTTTCTCTCTCATATCTCATTTTTTCATGATGTTAAAACTACTTTCTCCAGATTAATGTTACAAACGTTTCACCTCTGCTTCACCTCCCTTCTCTGGAGTCTGTGTTACTGCTCCTCCATGCTCTCCATCAGCTGTTGCTGCAGGTTCAGTCAGTCCATTTGTGCTCAGCTTCTCCCTGGAGCAGACGTCTCATTCATCTCTCTGGGCTCAGCTCAAACAACCAATCCGTCGCCGTGCTGGGCAGATGGATAGAGAAGGAGGTGAAGGTAGAAAAGTGAGATTACTCTCAGTCCTCCTCTCCCTAGACTCTTCGTACGTGCTGCTATAATACAGTTACAGATAGAGTGTGGGTGGTTTTGACACATAAGCTAAATTATCAATGGATTGTCTGTGTGCTAATGTTATTAAGTGCCATCTACTCATGGGAGGTAGGCCCAACTGTCATATATAATGTTGAAATAAATATAATAAAAATATGTGGCCTGTAATGGGCTAATAGCTGAGACTAATGTAATGTGCTAATGTAATGTGACGTGTGCTTCACCCACGTCAGGAAAATGTATACACATTAAAGTGGCCGTCATTCTAGTTTATCTAAATAGGAAAATCAATAAGAACACCGTCACTCTGACCTTTTTTTACTTTTTACTGCCTCTATCTGTACTATAGTCCTGCAGGACTGAGAACTGGCCAATATCTTTGAAAAACCCAATAAAGCAACTGCTCTGTTTTTGTATTATTGCTCAAACATTCACCCTTAAAGTGACGGTCCAGAGTAACAAGAACCAGAGTCTATTTCACCATGACAACGAGTCAAACTCATCCTCAACAGATATTTTTTACGTTGGTTGAAGTAATATCCAGTTTGACCGTCTTTTATTTTCACAACCAAATAGTTAACAATGAAAGTAAATGGGGCAGTCAGCCAAACGTATCTAAATTGTCATTTTTTAACCACTAATAAAGCTCAAAATATCACTTCACTTCAGCAGTAGCATGAATAGGGTCCCTACACATAAACTGAAGTACTGATAACTTAGTAGGTGAACCCAGAGTTTATTAAAAACACTGTTTTACAAGACTTACCCAACGTCTGGTTTTATAACAACTAGTCATTAAGGATGTTCTATGGACACATTGGCCTGTTGTTTAGGAAAATGACAGCTTTGCTTTTTGACTTTTCTAAGACGTAAATAACCGGATGCTAAAGGTAGTGTAGGAGACACTCGAA
Organism: Polydactylus sextarius; assembly: GCA_016801845.1. Lineage (NCBI taxonomy): Eukaryota > Metazoa > Chordata > Actinopteri > Polynemidae > Polydactylus > Polydactylus sextarius. Next base: position 26,371,730 of record CM028908.1, read on the forward strand.
AGTTCACAATTCAAAAGTCCAAAAGATGGATGGTGATATGTCCAAAAGACATATGATATGTCCAAAAGATATGTCCATGTGATATGTCCATGTGCCATGTGATATGTGATATGTCCAAAAGACATATCACCATCCAATCATTTTGAATAAGTCATTTAAAATGATTAGAGGGGCTGCATCCGAATCCTTAGTACACACTGCTACTGCTGAGTGTCTACTACTCAGTGGTTACTGTAGTAGCTACTACATATCAAGCAACTAGTAGCAGGTACAATTTAGACGTGCTACAACACACAAAACATCAACCACAAAACATCTTGCCTGTTTTGTGGATGTTTACATCAACATCATGATTTTGTGGCTTGAAGCAGACAATTAGCTACCACGGCTAGTTAGCATGGCGGAGACTTTTTACTCATATTGGTGACATGAACGACTATGGACACGTTTTATTTACTGAACAGTCTACATTTGCGTTTCAATGCAAACGCTTTTTAAGGTTTGTATAGAAACGGTCAGAAAAGGAAGTTTTACATCACAGGACATCTGACTCTTTTACTGTTTCCCTGAAAATAATCTCTCCCTGGCTGCTGTCTCCATTCCCATTCACTAATAAGCACATAGATGTGGTTGTTGATCACCGTTTACTATAAGTATTTTTACTATTTTACTATAAGTCACTTTTAGCGAGCGAAGTTTCTTTTTCTATGGTTTCTGGGCTTCTGGGATAGCGTAGTTAGTGTAGTGAACATCGCTTGCATACCGCGAAATCCTAGCTTAAATAATAAACCATCCGGGAACCTTTTGCCTACTACTGAGAGATACTGAGGTATTCAGACGTACTAGATCGTCATTTACTCATTTTCACCTCCTACATAGTAGACTAGTAGGGGTATTCAGATGCAGTCATGGTGTTTTTCACTCCAGTCTGTTCCACAGGTGACTAAGATGTTTTATTTTTGTGTTAGAGCACTTAATTAATTGGTTGTCATCAGGGTGTGAAGGGGATTTTAAGCAATATATTAAAAAGTGCTGCAGGAAAACATCTCCTACTCTACCTTTAATGTCATAAATGTTGTTATATCTGGAGGAGCTACTTGGAAGTGTTAATTATACTTCTAAGAATGGTAATGTTGGTCCATCATTCCACCACTTTGGTTCAGACTGAAATTTCACAACTGATAGATAGACAGGCATTCATGATTCCCCATAGAATCAATACTATAGACAGGATCCTGTAGTATACTCAGTGAAATGGTGAAAATTAGCGACAGATATCCAAGGTTGGTGATATCTTGACTTTTCCCCCACCACCTTCAGGGAGTCACATTTTTTTATCTTTTGACGAAATATCCTAACGACTGCTGCCATAACAATTCATGAACACATTCATATTTTGCAGTGGTTAATCCTAATTTATAATCAGATACGTTTGTAACTGTAATGACAGGATCTTCAGCCACAGCTGAACTTTGTTTTGTTTTGTTTTGACAACCTCATTATTGGAATACGTTGAAACTGACTTGGAGAACAGAAGCCGTAGTGATTTTGAAAGTAAAAGATCCAAATAGGAGTCGATTGTACAAATTTGTGGTAAAAGCTGCACGACAACATCCATCTGCAGAAACAGGTAGAGGGATAGTTTTCCACAGCTCGTATCCACTGGGCCTCTCTGGTTTTCTCCATCTGCATCAAGGCTACTTTATTTCCTCCATCCTTATTTATTATTTATTTGTGTACCAGCCTCAATCTGTGCTGGATTTTGATGTCATTTGGATTCTATTTTCCAAGTCTCTTTTCTCGTCTTATTTTTTATTTATTTATTTATTTATTTTTTGCCCTTAAGGATTTTTATTTCTTTTTCACTAAAGTTTACATTTGTTTTTGGTTGGTCTCTCCATGTGTGTTTCATCATGTGGATGTGCAGAATCAAAACTAAAGTATCGGTGACTTTCTGATTGATCTCATCCCCTTGTTCCTTTCTTTACATTCACTGTGTCAGACAAGCAGCACATCATCATACAATATGCAGAAGTACGTCCTGCAACATGGATACTACACTAGAGTCTGTCTCCAGTGTAAAGTAGCGTGTTGTGCATATGTTTTTCTATATTTGTTACCTGTGGGAGGAAGTGACATGACTCTTACACAACATTTTGACCTGTTTTAGTTTTAATTTTTAATCAGCTGCATTGTGTATTGTCTGAAAGTATTGCTCATTATCAGAATTGGCTTCTACAACAATGTGTCTGATCGTCAACACAACAAAATATCCCTGTTTAGAGTTGGGTGCTGCCATCTGGTGTATAAGAAGCCAGAACGCCAGAAGCCAGAAAGTCAACAAGACATTGAGACCATATATATCAGAACTACCTGAAATAACAGAAATCATATGTATATGTTCTCTGTGTTGGGTCGAGATGTCACTGAAGACTGCAGTTAATGATTCATATCACCATATTACCATTGGAGGATTGAGAAGGGGATGAATTATATTTATACTTGTACTCCTACATATAAAACATAGAAGAAAAAGATCAATAATTTATCAAAAATCCGACTGGATGATGATTAAAACAGAGGATGTGTTAAACCTTTGACGCATTAGAGGACAGAGAATGGTGGTGATTTATAACTGGCCTCATAGAGGAGGCAAAACCACTCAGTGAATGAACTGACAACTAACTAACTGTGTTCACACTGACCTTGTTTGGTCTGATTGAACCAAACCCTGGAGCTTTTACCCGCTCGGTGTAACGACCTTAAACCCAGAATGCCAGACTCAATTGCATGATTCAAAATGTAGTTTCAAAAAGGGGGTTTATTCCAAGAACAAAAAACACTCACAAGGAGGATCAAACTTTTCAACAAAACTAGAACTTAACAACATAATTTCATGAGAGGACAGACAATACTTCTTGGCAGGATAAACAAGATAAACTGGCAACAAGACAAAGGAGACGAGGACTATGGCTGCTTCCTCAGCAGCGTGCTCGCCTTGGAAGTCGTATCCTACGGAGACGAGGCTACACACCTCACTAGCATTTGAATCATGTACAACTGGAACAGATTAGTAAGTGTGGAAGTACGTAATTCCTGCAAAAAAAAAAAAAAAATTCATATGTATTGTCACGCACGGTTGATAAACCATTAGTCCTGGTATGACCAGGACTAATGTTTATGTTGCAACACGATTATAACCACAACATAAACAACTGTAAACAAGTGATGGATGGATGGATGGATGGATGGATGGATGGATGGATGGATGGATGGATGAATGGATGGATGGGAATAATATTATTTTAGGTTAACCTACCTCCACAGACCATCATGTTGAAATGTTTTGAGTTTTGTCTTCATGAACACAAACTGAACCAGTTGGAAAACAGAATAATGTGTAACTTTCGGGCATTGGTTTGATTCGGTTCAGGAAGCTTTTCTGTGTAAATGAATTATAAAGAGTGGATGTTTTCATGCCCAAAAAGTTGAACTTTTATTGATGGATGAGTTGAAGTGAATAAAGTTTCTTGCATTCCCACTATTCCCACACCGTAAAGCCTGTTCCTGCTCTCTGTAACGTGCAGGGAGCAGAGAGGCGACTAATTCTCTGTGGCACTACATCACATACCAACTCACTCACCAACACCAGCTATTAATCTTCAGGAACCTAAAAAAAAAAGCCACAGTAGTTTGGTATTCTGAGTAGGGACATCACAGCAGAAGTGGGAAGACGAGCTCAGTCGTGTCCCGGAGAAACAAATCCAGATGCGCTGCAGCATCAGCGAGTTGCTGGACCATCACATGATTCATAGTTTTACCGGCACCTCCTCTACATTGTCTGTTAATCAGAGTCCACAAGAGATCACGCTGCGCTCGTTCTCTGGGACTGACCTCATCCGTGTTGTGTAGATATTGACCCAACTAGAGCAACACAGGTTTTTGTTGATGTGTTATCTCTCAATTTCTCTCTCTGTCCGGAGGATTGTTGTTGCAGGAGCCTCTGAGGTTTAAATTGTAACCTGAAGGAGCTCTCATCAAACCGAAACCTGACTGTCAACGTGCAGCTTTGATCACATGCGTCCTACCTCCCTAGATGACGCCAGCTGCTACCTCTATGTGTGTAAGACACTTCAGAATCAGTCACCGGTCTCACTCACAGATGCAGGGATTGAACATATTAATCTGGAAGCTAATCAGCAGATTAATTTAACAATAATCATTAGATTTAGTCCTAAAAAGGGATTTTACTATTACCAACTTGTGTGCTGGAGGTTATGTTTCTATAAAACTATACTGCAATGTCAAATATGTTTTAGGAAAATCTGTGGTTGTAGATGAAAGACACATTTTAAACCAAATGTACGCTGCCACATGGAGGGAAGGAGAAATCAGACACAATGTGAGTTAAAGTGCTGAGCAGCAGAAGTGAAAACTGAAGTTGAGCCCCTGAGCAAGGCATCGACAGGCTGCACTTTATCTCACCCATCAGAGTGTGTTGGTCTGTGAAACACTGAAAAATGTGGTACACATATGTGTACTTTGATCATTGCATGTGGATTTGTGTGAGAATATGTCTACATCTGTCACTGTGAGGTTTTTGCACATTACTATCTCTAAGTGTGTGTGTGTGTGTGTGTGTGTGTGTGTGTGTGTGTGTGTGTGTGTGTGTGTGTGTGTGTGTGTGTGTGTGTGTGTGTGTGTCCTGGGGCTTTAATAAGCCTCTGTATGATAAGTGCTGTTCTCTGCAGCCAGAAGGAACAGGTTCCTCTGCTGAACTCTGAGCCCAACAACCTTTTGGCATCTGGCTGAAGTGAAATGCCAGACGCAGCTTGACACTGTGCTCAGAGCTGCAGCCTTGTTAACCGCCGCTGCAGCTCTTTAATCTTTTAAGACCGTCAGATGTGTGAACATATGATCGGCCTTTAATGCATCTGGGCTCACCAGACGTACAGTTGTCACTGAGGAGAGCAGACAGAAACCAGGATCTTGTATTGTATCTGTTATTTAATTCTAGCTTTCAGTTATACTTTAGCGTTCATAATTGTTGAAAAACATTGTTTTGTCTGTTTGTTTGACTCAAGGCTGAAGGTCCAACTCAGGAGAATCGCTGTGTCTCAGTTCACATCGTCCACACTGACTCTGACTGTTCAGACTGTGTCAGTGTGTTGACTCTGACCAGTCTGGTAAAACACAGTGAAGTGTTAACACCCGGATGGTTTCATCATAACCACGGACACTTCTCACCCTCAATGACTCCATCTTGGCTACGTAGCAGAAGAGGAGGGACGGCGGCGGCGGCGTAATCTCCACCTCACATGAAACATGGAGCCACACAAGCAAACATCAGCACTAGTAAGACTTTGATTATTGATTAGAATTGAAAACAAGCCACAGATATGTTGGTGGAGACGATCACGGTCCAGATCCATGATTAACGTTCTGTCCAGTGATGATTCACCGTTAAGAAGAAGAAGAAGAAGAAGAAGAAGAAGACGTTGATCCTCATTTCTGGTCAGTGAACAACCATTTGAGACTAAACTACCCTGTTGACATTCACACACTACGGCGTAACAACATAGTCAACATAGTTTACTACATGGACGTGAACTAATGGACGTATCTGAATTGAGACACACTATGTGTATCATTCTGCTTTTATTTTGAAAATCCAGACCAGAAGTTCAACAACCAATCAGACTTGTTGCTTACTTCTTATGGAGTCCCAATCTTAATTATTTTTGAGCTGCTCTATGTATAAATGTTTTTTTTTTAACTTCAGTGGTTTCTAACCACGACTAGTCTACATTTTTCAAACACTGACAACATTTGTAGTGTTTGTTTCTGGAGAGAAAAAGTCTTAAAATATAAACGTGAACTTCTAAAAATCCTTCTCCGTCTGGATGAACAGTAGAGTGGTGGATTACTCTTCAGCTGCCATTTGAGTTTCTCTCATTACATGATATGTCTGTGCATTCGTTTGGCTTTGATTTCAATTAACAGGATTTAAAGTCAAAAGGAGAAACAGCTCAACGTCATGAAGATGTGAAAGTTTTAGCCAAGATGACTGCAGAGATAAATTGTCAGTGTCTTTGAGCAGGTAGCGGCTACATAACTTACATGTTTAATTATTTTTCCCCCTCATTTCTCTTCTGAGGTGTATAACAGGCACAAGTTTCCTCTTTTTTGACAACATCTCTCTTCCTTTTTCATTTCTGTCATTTTTTTTTTTTGACAAACAGCTGTCTCTCCCTCCTCTCTGCCTTTCTTCTCTCCCTGTGATCAGCACTTGTGTCTCGCTCTCTTCTCGTTTCATTAGCAGCTGTGTCTTTGATCTGAGTGAAGGACGTTTTAACCCCAGTCTCATCACACACACACACACACACACACACACACACACACACACACACACACACAGAGAGAGAGAGAGAGAGAAAAATATATATTTGCCAACTTTCTTCTGCATCCTTTGTGTTTTCAATGTGCTGGAGGATTTGCTCTGAGGCAAAGTGTGAACTGAAAGGTCCAGTTCTGGGAACATTATGTCTGAGGTTGGTAATAAATCAACAACATCAGCAGGTAAAAGCTGGAACTACCTGAATATAGAGAAACACTTGTTATTCTACTGATCACTGATTGGTTGATTTAGATCAGATGTGCAGGCCGGTCCCACCTGACCCACGTATGATTGTAACTTGTCACATTACAGTCACTTCACAGCACAGATATGTAACTGAGGTCCTATTTATATGTAGCCAGGTATCTAGAAAAATGATGATATATCCATGTGTTTCCTTTTCATTAAAAAGGAGGTTTAAATTATTTTTATTCCAAATGGAAATTTAGAAAAAATCTGTTTTCACATCTGCATGTAGATGGAAGAAAACAGAGTTTTAAGTTTTCAAAATACATCAGTGTCAGATGGAGTTGGGAACTGATAAGATCTTGTCAATATCGATCCGATTCCTCAACGATTCTCTTATCGATTCCTGAGTAGTTTATTAAGCGGCAAAAAACTAGTTCAACTCTAGACTGTAAGAATCTTAAGTAAAAGGACAGTCAATGGACATTCAACTATTCTTATGTAGTAAAACCAGCATATCTGCTTTTTCAGGGAGGATTCGTGACGTCTCCACTGATGGTGTCTCCTGCTGAGGAGAAAACCTGTTCTGACGGAGTAGACTTGAACTCAAGACGGTTCATGACTCAGTCAACAAAGAAGCGTATCAATACATAGTTTCTATAAACAGAATCAAAGTGAACAAATGACACAGTTGAAACATCACAAAATAATCACCGGGTTTCACATTTAATGATCAATGTGTGGTGGTCGCTACAGAATCAACACTGGCTGCTACAAATTAATTAATCTATTTTTTCCAACAGGAAACACAACGTGAAAAACAAACAGACAATTTTGATTTCTGTTTCCCTCTTGTAGTTAATTGATAATAACGTGATGAAGCGATCGCAGAGAAGACGATTGGAAAAGTCCGTCCCATCGTCATCTAGTAGTGGAAGGTGGAGTCGCTGAGAGTGTGACGTTAATGTACCGACGCAAAATTTGCAAAAGGAAAACAGGAAAATGTTGTGCAGGGAAATGAAATAATCGTTAAGAACAATCGATAACGTTGGAGGTTACGATTCTGATGGAATCAGTAAACTCAGTAAACCGGTTCTCGACCTTAGTGTCAGGTGTGTTTTTTTTTTAAAGCAGGAGGAAGTGTTTGCACTTCAAGTGTGACTATCTTTCACTGAAGAAGTCAAAGTCTCCAATGATGATATCGTATCTCTTTGACTGATCCAGACTTGACTAAACACCAAGAGCGTTTATGAAACTTTCCATATTTGAACCAAACAGCAAATAAGTTCTATAAAGTGTTACTGTCTCACAGATGAAAGCCAAATTAATTAAAGGCAACCTACTGAGGATAACAATCTGAAAACATCATAAAGCAGACATGCCTTTGAAGAGGGACCCTCCTTTTCAGTTATCAGAGCTGGAGTCAGACTCCAGGTGGTGATGGTGGATCTTTAGGGCCGGTGAGTGTTGGAGGCTGATAGCTGTCGATCCCCTGCAGAGATGTGCATGCTGAGATGTTAAAAAAAGAAGAAAAAAAAAAAAAACCACACACATTCTGGAGTACAGCGATGTGTGTGACTTCAAGGGGGGAGGTCAATTGAGTTGAAAGTGCGAGCAGCAGCTCAGAGTCTCAGATAAAAAAAGAAACGCTGAAAATCTTAACGTTTCACTCTTTGTACTTGACAGTGTGGCTCCACTTGTGGGAGTAATTAGCACCGCTACTTTTCTTTTGAAGTGAACTCGAAGAAACAGTCGAGGAGAGAGCTGCTGCTGCTGCTTGGGAGGGCTGCGCGGTAGATTAAAAAAAAAAAAAATGGGGGTTAAGGAGCTCACAGTTTCATGCAATCTTGAGTGCAATTTGGCACAAAGCAATGTTTGAAAAAAGGATTAAATGATGTGGATTCTGTGCGGCATTTGGAAGGACTTAAGAGGACCCCTTCCAGGACTCTCCCCATGGTCTCCAAGAAGGCCACATACTCTGTGCTTATGGATGAAACAGTTCAGAGTCCAAACAGACTTGTTTGGAGTCTGTGAGGTGACGGGAAAATGTTGCACAACCTTATGTGGCTCAGCAGGCAGAGCAGATCATCCACCACGGTTCGATTCCCGTCTCCTCCAGTCTGAATGTCAAAGTGTCCTTTGGCAAGATACTGAACCCAAGTGGCTGCCCCATTAGTGTGTGAATAGGTGCAAATGGGTTAATGGCAAAAACTGGAGTGTAAAGTGCTTTAAGTGGTCGACAGATGACTAGAAAAGTGCGGCCCATTTACTATTTAGCTTTTCTTTGTGAGAACCTACCAGACTCCTATTGAGGCAAAGGCAAAATGCAGTAGATGTAAGATTTCTTTTGCTCCAAGCTCATTTAATTCACTTAATCAGTCAACCAAATCCTCTACGACATGTTAAGCAGCAGTGCATCATTTTGTTTATTTATTAATCATTCCCGATATTCCAATGGATATTGTCAACGCCTTGTTTTAAATGTCAGGACCCTTGTTATACCAGCAAGGAAGTGTAGCTGATTTGAGCTGTTTTAATGGTTTAAAAAAGCTACGTTGGTGCCCTATATCTAGCATGGTGACAAAAACGAGGAAAATAAAAATGTTCATAATGCAGCGGGCTAGTGTAGTTTTGCTCTTTGGCAAACATAACAACTCATTATCATGTTTTATACTGCTGCAAACCAACCAGAGGTCACAGTGACACACTAACACCTCCACAAAGTTAAGACAAAAATCAACAACGAACCTATTAGGAGATACGTTGTGTTAAAGAGTCACCACATCACATACAGAAATCTCCAAAATGAGATGACTGGTTCGTAACAGAACACATGATGACCACTGTGATAGAAAAAGGACAAGTCTCAGGATGTCAACTTGATTTCTTTCTTTAAACTGATAAAATGTTTAATGACAAAATTAAGTTAACGAAGGGGAAGAAGAAAAAGTGGAGGATGTGTAGCATCTTAAAAATGTCACTCAGTTTTCTGACGAGAGCCATAATAGTCTTTATTTTTGAATGGACTACATGTCACCCATCAGCTTAAAGCCTAACATTTCAATGCTCTGTCTTGTCAGGAAACCTTCCAACACTAAACAGGCTCTCTGGTGAAGTGAAAACCACATTCTGGGCTAAATTGGACAGAGACTGGGACATGGTCCAGGTCTGGAGGTGGTCTCTGGTGAGGGAATAGTGGGGGGTATGAGGCTAATTTGCATGTTATGTTCCCAAATATAATTTGTTGGTCTCAGCTGTTCGTGTTTGTGGAAATAACGGGACAACACAGACAACAGTGATGGGAGGAAGCCAACTAATCAGGAGCTGTGCCTTTTAAGTCCTGTCAGAAAAGCAAAGAACAAAGACACTTTTGTTTCTGGTACGTTGTTGTTCCAGAGCATCTTCAATCCAAGAATTTCTAAAACACGTGGATAATAATGAAAACTTGTTTCTCCTGTTGTTAACAAGTCCAATAATGGATCGTATCCAACAATGAACCGATCTGCTGACAAGTATCTTCTTTGTATCCACAGCTTGATTATTCCCTTATGTCTCAGGGCTTCATTGTTCTCCAACGCTCTGAACCCCAAAACCTAAAAGACGTGTTTGTGTAATTCTGGCAAATTTTCAAAAGATTATGATTTTTCCAGTTAATCAAAATCAGAAGCCTGAATTCTTTTAATTAATTAAAAAATTAAAATTTTTCCAATTATTCTAAAACAGCCAAACTGAGAACAAGACACGATCAAGACAGAAAGTTAAGACATAATGTTGAATATGAAGAACATGAGTGGACACCAAAGAATTTTTCTTCTAAGTTATGTTTTAACTGCAAAGACAAAATGAATCCTGTTTCTTAATCCCTAGGAACACACACACACACACACACACACACACACACACACACAGTCCCACCGCTGTAAATACCCTCATAATCACTGAATGTGGATTCATTTGCGACTGAAAACAGTCTCTTTCCCAGCTGCAGTGTTGTTGTTTTTTTCATTTTGTGGTGATTTTAACTTATAACCAGCTGTAACAGTGTGACTGGTCCATGTTGGATGAGATCTTATCACCACAGCTGCATCACAAATATGTAAGATGCTCTAAAGAAACATTATAGGTGTGTGGTTTAGGTGAAAATTAAAGACAAGTGTAAAAATGAGCGTGGTCCGACCGACTGAGCACTGAGCTGTCATGTAATAATGTAGCAGTAACTACTAACTTCTTATAAGTCAGGATGTTGACATATTGACAGGTGTAAGTTGTTTTTTCTAACCAATTCGTCAAAAGAAGCTGTCAGAGACTAGTGTAGAGATATTTTGGTTTAAAGACTCAGAGTGAGTCTTATCCTTTAGCTCACAGTTGTCAATCAATATGTGAACAGGACTCTGGTTTCAGGATAGCATCCACTGCTTGAAGAGTTTCCCGCAGGTTAGAAATGATGAGGGTGCAGGTAAAGACGGAGGAGCAGTTTAATTTGCATGATGTAGCTTTAACCTTAATATTCACTAAACTGAACTAGTCTCAGTTTGAATAAATTCCCTCCTTCCCGGTGGCTGATTTCCATCTCTGGCATCAGGATGTTTCTTGGCTCAGCTACTCGGCCCATTCGGTCCAGACTCCTGCGAGTGTTGGAGCAGGTCACATTCAGACTCAGGATGAAAGTAAATGGAAATAAATTACAGCGGCACTTTCAGGACGATCATGTTTTGGATCTACAGCCAAACTGAACTCCAGGGTACAGATATGGCAACGGAGTGCTTCCAAATGCATGTGTGTGTGTGTATGTGTGTGTGTTACTAGCATTCGTCAGGTGTCTGGCTGGCACAACGTGTACCCGACCAGCGACAGGTGTGTCTGTCTAACACATACACACACTAATTAAAACTCTGGCTCGCTGTCTACTCAGTTTAATCCACTCACTGGAAGGTTGCCGTGGCAGCCAGAGGCTTCCAAGGTTGTGTGTGTGTTGATCACTGTTGTGTGCAGGTGTGTGTGTGTGTGTGTGTGTGTGTACTAACTTTTATCACCACTTCCACACGCCTGCATCTATGAAACAAACAAAAAAAAAAAAGAAAAGAAAATCAATTCTACATTCACATGAAAAAAGTTTCCTGAGAATTGTAGAGAAAATAATCCTGTTGAGTCTTGTTACATCTTATTAAAAAAAAGACACAGATAAACTGAATTAATATAATATCATTTTCACAATGTGTTTTTACTGATACACTGTGCCACACCAGGCTGCAGGTTTATGCTGCTGAATCACAGAAACCAGACCCAGAACTGGACATATACGTTGAAATAAACAACGTGGTGACACTGGAAGAAGCTTGTGATTTTACTTCAACCTCATTCACAACAAAGACATGGTTGCAGACCACAACAGAAAACCTCTCCAAAACTTCCCACCATTTCATTGACCTCCAATGAACCCTTGTCCCCGTGCTCGTACAACTGCCCCCTAGTGTTCATGTCTTGTATTACACCTTGCACGTGCCCGACTGACGCAGAATACGTACGACAGCTATGATGCAATATTTCATTGGACCACTTTTAGCTTTGATTACAGCACATTGACTACAGCATTGTTTCAATAAGCTTCTGCAGTGTCACTAGATTTATTTCCATCCTATGTTGCAATAATTTTTCACCAACATCTTGTATTGATGATGGAAGAGTCGGACCACTGAGCAAAGTCTTCTCCAGCACATCCCAAAGATTCTCAGTGGGGTTAAGATCTGGACTCTGCGGAGGCTGAACCATGTGTAGAAATGATGTCTCATGCTGCCTGAACCAGTCTTTCACAATTTGAGCCTGATGAATCCTGGTGTTGTCATCTTATGAATATGTCCATTCATCAGGGAAGAACAAATAACCTGATCGTTCAGTATATTCAGGTGGTCAGCTGACCTCATCCTTTGCACACACAAGAGCATATGAAAAAAGAGGAAACAGGAGGAAAGAGTAAATGAAGAGATGATAAGGGGAGATGAGGATTAACACATGAGCTTTGGTTCTCAGTCATCCCTGGGGGGAAAAATGGTTTGAGGAAGATTTTTGTGTGAGAGAAACCAACAAAAACACATGAGCCAGTTTTCCACAGGCTCATGTTATTGGAGTGGGACATGGATGAAAGCTTCCCACTTAAAACATGAAAGATGGAGACATGTGAGGAGGGAGGGGAGATGATGGAAATGACAAATACTGAGTCACTTGTGTTTGCTCTGAATCCTCATGATAAGAAGCTTCACAAACAAAGGAAATGACATTGTGTTTGGTAAAAACTCAACTACTCTGATTGTTTTTCATGAACTTACTCCAACTCTGAGGCTTGAAGTTGTGTGTGTGTGTGTGTGTGTGTTTGCTTTTCATCTTTATTTGTCTCAAACAGAACAACACTTAGATTCACAGTTCACATTTTTAGCCCAATTTCTTTTATCCACATTGTGAAAGTGGATTATTATGAAACATACGGTACAATATGAGATGTGAAGATAATTTATTAATTTCCAAAAATGTATATTTTATCTTATCTTATCTTATCTTTAATGCAGCGTGTGTCTTTGACTTCACTACATCTCCTAACTAAATGAGACTTTTCCTCTGATCCATTTTCAATGTTGAGTGACTCAGTAAATGTGGTGTTTTGACTCTAAGTCGACCTGTGACTGTTTAGACCATCAACACCATGTCTGAGGGTTGATGGAGGCTCCATCTTAAAGGTGGATGATGGAGAAACTTCAACAACATCAATATCAAACAGTGAGTGAAAAAAGAACAACTTTAGTTCTTTAGTTCAGACTCATTCATTGTCTATGAAGATTGTTGTAGCTCCATGTTTTAAAGTGCTGGATAAACTTCAGAATATTCTTCTGTTTTATTAACATGTACTTGTACTTTTACTTTCTACACTTAACTACATTTACTTATAGATTACTGTCATACTGAGTACAGTAAATACTAGATACTTTAAGACTTTTACTGAGAATCATACTGTATCTGAATATGTGGACCGGTTTTCAGGGAAGTACTTTGCTTAACATGTGAGTGGATCTTTGAGAAAAGTCTTAAAGTTGGGAGGAGAAGAAACATACAAAAATAAAATAAACATCAATTCAAGCAGGTAACGTGGTTCTGGGTCACAACAGATCTGTTGAGGTTTGCATTTGAGTTTTGACGATAAAATAGAAAATACAGAGAGAATCGATGCTTATGTTTTGAAAATCATTACAATTCTTCCTTGAGGATCCAGGTGTTCATCATTAAAGTCTGCATCTGCCCAATTCAACTGAAGCTCATTTATGAGTTTTTAATAGTTTTCCCCTCCTGAAGGAACAAAGGGAACAGGTAGATTTCATTGTATTTCCATATTTAACGAGTCTTTATCTTGTCCCGTTCTAAGTGTTTTTATTTTGTTTGACACACGTGGGAAAATCTTCAAGATAAAGATATCAGAGGGAATATTTAGGTCATGACAGAAAGGACGGGGAAGCAGTAGCAGCGCAATGGGAAACAACTGAGGAAATACAACGTTTAGGAGACATGAATGAATTATCAGAATAGTATGAGAAGTAAAATATGAGAGAAGAGTAAAGATATAAGAGGCCAGAGACAGACGAGGAGTGGACAGAGGAGATGGTTGAGGTGATGACTGGAAAGTAGATTAAGTGAGAAGAGATAGATAATCTAGTGGTTTAGATAAAAACAGAACATACTGACAACAGGCCCTCCCTCCGTGCAGAGAAAACTTCTGCTGCTGAGGCAGGAAGTCGGCAGGCGGCTCGTTGGAGGAAGGATTCAGTGGCTTCACGACACTTTGGCTGCAAAGCTCTGCAGGAGTGAGAAACAGTGGAGAGTGTGAGAAACACTTCATCAAAAGACAATGACAACGAAAGAAAACCACCTGCTGAGTGTTGTGTGCCTGAACCAGAGTGGAACAGTTGAAAGTTGTACTTTTTGTCTGTGGACTCGGTAAAAGACTTTGAAGACTTGTCTTCATTAGTTAGTAACTTGAGCTGCAGCTGACTGACTGAGTTTCCATTGAACCGTCTCTTTTTCTGTCAAACTTTAACATTACAGCTACATACAACTTACTATGGAGGAAATACATGTCATATGGGATATACTGTATGTAATGATGAAATAGACATGGGTTTAATCATGTTCCTCTGTGAAATCTTCAGGTTGATGGTTTTGGCTCCGGATCTTGCAGGTTGTGGAACATCATCAAGTTGGTTGTTTTCCCCAGAGTTTTGTTCTGCAGGTGCCACTTTTCTCAGGATTTGGTACAAACTGAACAAGATTTTACTGAAAGACTAAAATCTAGTCTATATCATGACAAATTATTCAAAAGGGAATATGAAATTAACTTCATGAGATAGGAAAATCTGGATTAAAGTGATGATTCGCAGTAACATGAACCAGAGTCTATTTCACCATGAATACGAGTCAAACTCCACCTCAAGAGATATGTTACATTGGTTGAAGTAATATCCAGTTTGACCGTCTTTTGTTTTCACAACCAAATAGTTAACAATGAAAGTAAATGGGGCAGTCAGCCAAACGTATCTAAATTGTCATTTTTTAACCACTAATAAAGCTCAAAATATCACTTCACTTCAGCAGTAGCATGAATAGGGTCCCTACACATAAACTGAAGTACTGATAACTTAGTAAGTGAACCCAGAGTTTATTAAAAACACTGTTTTACAAGACTTACCCAACGTCTGGTTTTATAACAACTGGTGATGAAGGTTGTTCCACATCAGCAGATTCATTATTTTTCTTGTTCTTCACAGACACATCAGCCTGTTGTTCAAGAAAATAATGAATCTGCTGATGTGGAACAACCTTCTTTACCAGTCTGGTAAAACTGCCCCCTTTACTTTCATTGTTAACTATTTGGTTGTGAAAACAAAAGATAGTCAAGCTCGATATTACTTCAACCAACATAAAATATCTCTTGAGGGGGAGTTTGACTTGTATTCGAGGTGAAATAGACTCTGGTTCATGTTACTCTGGACTGTCACAGGATTAAACTACACTGACTATATAAAGATGATGACAAATGATGATGCACCAATGAATATGATGAAAACAACAAACACAATAAATAAGCAGTGTAAACTCACATGGTGTGACTGATTTTAAACTGTGTTTAATGTGTGTGACTAAACTCTGGGTGACCTTCACAGCATCACAAAGTGAGAGACAGCCAAGGTGCTGCAGAATTTTTCCCGATAATTTAAGTTGTGTACTTTTCTTTATTTATTCTCCACGAGGACAAGGAAAGAACTTGGAGGTGTCAGCACAATCCTTGAGGCTGAGGAGAACGTGTGGGAGAAGGAAAAAAAAAGAGTTAATGATGGAAAGAAGAGGATGAGGAGAGAAGCCGGGGTGTTACACTGAGTCAGGAGAGGAGGACGAGGGATGTTCTGCAGGAGGAAGATGAGGAGGGAGGCAGCAGGATGGATTAAGGAGAGGATTTGGTGTGTGTGTAAGTGTAAGTGTGAGTGAAAGTAAAGATGTTTTTTTCTGTTGAGGTGAGTTCAGGCCAGAATTGATTAGCATGCTGTCTTTCCTCGTGTGTTTGCGTTTTAGGAGGAGTGTGACCTGATTATTCACTTCATGGGGCTTTACAGTGTCTCACCACAGAGATGTGTTTCTTATAGTGAAGACAGAGAACAGATCCAGTGTTTCTCCAGCTTTTCATATTTGACAAACTTTGACACTGGGGATGAACATTCAGTTTCCCAAAGACAGCTCTATATCATGAGTTACACCAGTGACTGGTGGCAGTAAAACGTCTACTGTAAAGTATTTTTTCAGTAGAACGGTTCATCGTTCATCTCTGGTTGTTGTGTTGAGTTGTGAGTAAAACTCATAACGGAAACCAAGGAGAGTAGAGGACACAGCAAAAGATGAGGAGGGTTTTATTTTATCAACTCATGTGAGAACTACTGCACGACAGAGCGAATGAAGATGAGCGATGAACCATCACGTTGAAATCACTATCCAGCTTGTTGAAAGATGGCTGCCCCCATAAAGGTGAAAAGAAAATAACTCTTTTCCAGCACAAGAAGTTGTAGCTCATGTCTGACTGCACAACTTCTTCCACAAGTTAAAAAAAAATAACAAATAACCAGATGTGGTTGGTTCATGAGGACTATTTTGACTCTGAACTGAAATTTAAATTGATTTCTTTGATGATTTATTGTCAGTTTAATGTTTAATTACAGTCGTGGGTCAGGACAGGTCAACGACCTCATTCATCAGTAGATTTATGGTACCGTCCTGTCGTCAATGATCAGAACTACAAGCAGCGCTGCTAACGTTAGACCTAACGTGATCTGATCTAACGCAGCGATGGAGGAGCAGCATCAAACCTGCTGTGTCCAACAGGAGAGTTTAGAAAGAGTTAGAAAATACATCTGAAAGACTGAAATTAGAAGATGAGTTAGTGATCAAGAAGCTTGACTGAGACATAAACAAAACACAAAGAAACTAAGGACAGAAGGAAAATAAACAGTTAGACAGTAACTGCATAGACTGATTGTAGGTCATGCTTTATGTTGCTGCTTGCAGGCACGTTCATGTCATAGACCTAATTACTATATTAATGAGGCTTTTGAAAGCAGCTAACCTACGACATCATATAAAAAATGGATGAGCCAGAGTCTGACCCGCTTCTTCCCTCTCTTGAAGTCATCACCGACACCCGACACCATAACAGAGCAAACATCATCAAGGACACTTCTAATCCTGGTCACTGAAGTTTTGTTTCCAAAAGCCACAAAATCCCTTCACAATTACTCACAGTGACTCTGTGATCACCAAAACACATTATCACAGTAATCAAACACTCATTGCACTTTATTGTCTCAGTGTCTGTCGTTGTCTCAGTTGTCTTGGTTGTTGTTGTTTGACTGTTTAAAATACCACTGGAATGAACATTTGTGATTCCATTGTTGACAATAAAGACATCTTATCTTACCTGCTACTGCAAATATCACTCACATTTCTCAGCGGTTCATCTAAACTACTAATAAATTTCACTATTTCAACAGTCAAAATGATGTTGAATATTGAACTCTCATTCATTATCTGTGTATTTTAACTTTGCTTCAAATTGTTTGCACAGTTGAATTTTAATTTTTGCTTTGGTGACCTGGTTCCACATTTCTGAAACATCTAGGTTACGTCTTGATATGTATGTATGCATCAGCTGGTCTTATGTTGTTAACATATACAACATGGTATGTGGGAGGATGTTAACTAACAAGTCCTCCAACAAATAAATAAATAAATAATCAACCATATGAGTCGTTTGAGCCATTGTAGATTCATCATTAACTAAACAGTGTTTCTCCTCGGGACTACTAGAGGTCATCTAACAAGAAAATCTAACTAGGGTCAGAAAGAAGGTCACTTTCCAGCACTGGACAGTTCAATTTGAGAACATTAATGGACTGAATGGATGAACGGCTGCACCACAACACGCTGTGTCAGTCTGGCTATTCTGTGGCCCACCTCCATGATTGCACATGCTGTGATTGCTGGGAGATTTATGATCCACGTTTCCACAAAACCTCTAGAGGCGGCTGTCATCTTGTTAGGTGCATCCAGTTCCTTTGTTGATCCAGTCCAATGTGTCATGGAGCCCATGTATTTTACATGAGTGTGAAAAACGGGGCCGAGGCAAACAGAGACCATTTAGTCTCCGGCCTCAGGGAGAATTCAGAAACGCTGCTCTGCGCTACATTTATATTCTGTTCTGTCCGGAGGGTGCTGACACTGGATGCAGACCGCAAACACCACACACACACGCACACACACACGATTGTGCACACGCACACACACACAAATACGAGATGTTGGATTTGTTCCTTTGTGTATACCCAGTTTTCCCTGACCGGCACCAACGTGTTTCGTTCTAAATTGAAACATTTGAACGATATGTCATAAAATAAAGTTACTGTTTACGTCCACATAGAAACCAAGGATGAAAATATTTAGCATTTAACATAAAAGCATCACCAGTTCTTATAGTTTGGGTTTTGTTGCAAATTTCTTTTTTGAAAAGTTGTTTAAAACACAAACAGTGGACTATAAACTCACAAGCTGAGCTCCTCACGCCAGCTTCAGACCCCATGATATCAGTCCAGTAATGACACAGCTCAGCAGACACCGGGCGGCGGGATGGAAAATGAGACAGTTGCTCGTTTTATCTTGTGAGTGTCGTGGTGGAAGAAAACAGACCCGGGCACGCTGCCAGGATTTCAATTTTGAGTAGGCCAAAGTAATTCTGGGTGGGTCTTTTAATTACAGAAGTTAATATTGTTTGCTTTTCTCTGATGGTTTCCTGTCTCGCTAAAACGGAAATGACTGATATCAGAGTGTGGAAGGTGACCGGTGTGTCTGGCTGGTTAAAGCATTGACTAAAGACTTTATATAAAGATGAACGATTCCCTTCCACTTCTTCTCACTGTGTAAAAATTGAGCCAAAATGTCTCAGATACTCTGCAGCTCCACCCAACCAATAACAAGTCAATATCATCTGTCAATTATGACGTCTCAGACGGTTTCATCAACATCAAATAAACTGAAACCAAACTTATGTGAACAGTGGAGACTTGAGCAGACGTCAACATGATAAGAACAACATCTTTGACTGACAATCTTTGAGAAAAATGTATTTACTGGCAGGTGGTGACAGGGTTTATCACTTATACAGCAGTTATCCACCAGGGGGCGATTCATATTACCAGGTTTCACTTTTGGGACATTTCTCCACATTTATGATGTTTGTTAAACTTTTTAAAACTTTTTTTCTGTAGTTTTTTAACCGTTTTCTAACATTCAACTTAAAACAGCTTCTTTCTCTGTAGTGAACAGTAGTGTAATACTCGGATCTTTGGAAGGATTCGGATCAATCTGAGTCACTCACTTCTATTAGCCGGGTTGTGTGAGTCACTTGAGTAATTTGACCCAAAATGGCCCGACTGTGAAAGAAAGAGTTTCCAGTATTAGCAAGAACCTTGGTACATTCACTTAAGACATAATAAAGCATATCCACTTATTATTATTATAATAAAAACTTACCAATAATGTATCATTGAAAATCATGTAGCTTACATAAACCTAAACCTAAAGCTCAAAATAAGGCTGTACAAAAACTGAATGAGGTCAGTGTCACCATTATGAAAGAATATTGTATTTTCTTGTGGTCTAAAATGTATGTGGAGTGGATCAGCAGAGTAATGAATTAATTCACTCACTATGTAGGCAACAAGGTTACACGGCAGCCACAGACGTCAACAACAGGAAGAACTCGTGCCTGTGTACGTGACCGCGAGTAGGTATGTAGGGATTCACTCAGGCTAGGCTACAAGCAGGGATCTATGAGTCAAGCTAGAGCCGTCCGCAAGCAGAGAGCCATGAGTAGCGGCCTCGGTTACGGGTCCTCTGGAGGTTACGGGTCCTCTGGAGGTTACGGGTTCTCTGGCAGCAGTCGTGAGTTGGGTAAGTTTTGCTTCTCTGCAGAGTGAGGTGTAAGATCTTTGAATGTTGCCGTTGTTGTAGGACTCAACTGACCCTGTTAAAAAGACGTCTAGATCCATGACTCGTGAATGATTTTAGGGAGTCGGGTTAATGATTCAGATCCCGAATGTCTTTCCCGATTCTAGTAGTGAATGTTTGCAGTCGATGACAGACAACATATGTGGGATTTAAGGCCTCTTTACGTACGTAAGTACGTATGTCTGTTTCAAATGTTAGGCCTTTTATACTCCCCATGCATATTTTATGTTGGCACAGTTGTTAAAAACACAGCTGCTAGAGGGCAGTGTTGAGTACAAAGTTACAAACTCAAACTTAAGTTTCAAATGAGTGATAAAAAGAGGCAGCGCTGTAAACGACTTTGGTTTGAGCAGCTGTTAAACTGCAGCATGTGGACGGAAATTTCTTCTTCTTTGTTCCTCGCGCACTTGAGCGATACTGTCCAACACTGCCCTGATGGTTTCTAGTGGTATTACTCTGTTTGACTAAACTAAACTCACTAAACTCCCTGAAAATGCACAAAATAACACATGTAATGACGGAGGAAAGGTTGCGTCCATCTCCGTATGTGTTTCCTGCGTAGAGAAGAAATGGGCCTTTAGTCAAACTGAACTATTAACAGTGTTCCTGGTGTTGCAACAGTGAGGTTTTAATAGTTTGGATGAAAGTGGAGTTTTATAGCACAGAGCAATGACATGAAACACGAACTACGTAAGTAATAAGAAAACAGTTTATCACAAGCTGTGTTTCTATTACCCTTAGAAATGGGCAAAACCTAAATATCGCAATAAAAAACTGGTCGCGGAAATACCTACTTTCAGATAAATCTCTCTCATGAGGTAGTGTGATGTGGGTTCAGTAAATAAGTGTTTCATTATCTCACAGATATCTTGACAAAAAAAAACACCCATGTTCTCAAATCAAAGTTTTTCTAATTTTACTCTCATAAAACAAGGAAATGTAAAACTTCTCTTTTACCATTTCTGTTGCACCTAGAGAAAGTGATATCAGTGTCAGGCCTCTGGGTTTGATTCTGCAGTTAACATCTGGACATCTCAGTAGAGTTGACCTCTCACTAAGCCAGTTCAACTCTCAGTCAAATGGTGCCCATGCCTCAGTGGTGCCCATGGCAGTGCACCACTGAGAGCATCCTCACCAGCTGCATCACCGTGTGGGGTGGGAGCTGCACTGACTGCAACAGGAAAGCCCTGCAAGGCATAGCGCACAACTGAAGGCCCACACTCACCTTCCTGCAAGACACATACAACACCCGCCTCATAAAGCGACAGTGATAGTGAGCGATGCCGGCCACAGTCTCTTCAGCCTCCTGCAGTCTGGGAGGAGATACAGGAGCCTCCAGACTCACAAACAGTTTCATCCACCAGGTTGTCAGGAAACTGAACCCCCCCCCCCTCTCCTTCCTGACCCCCAATAAACTCTGGACTCTGAAGTTTCTGTTGTCTCTGTATATACTATGACAACACATCTGTCATATCTGCACATCTGTCTCCATTTGACCTTTTTTGCACATCAGTTTCTATATATCTTACAGACACTTTGATGTTTGTGATTTTCTTGTGTTTTTGTCTTGTGAGATCTTTTATCTGTGGTCTACTGTCTAGTGTCAGAAAATATCCTTGTCTGTTGTGTACTTTTTTTTACTTATGTGTGTCTCTTTCTCCTTTCACCGTAGGACAGGAAGAAACTAGACTGTATGTCTAGTATATGTGAAGAAATTGACAATAAAGTTGACTTGTCTTGACTTGACATCAGTCAAGATACATTCCTTGTTTCTTCACAGCCAAGATGGCAACTGTTTTTGGGGTTAGAGAAGATCCACAAAGATCCGACTTTTACAAGAAGTAAGACGCAGCAGACTCATTTTTTACACTGTGAAGAGTGAGACTCTGTTGTGTTCATGTATGAGGATGTACAGTGAGGTAACAGAAATGTTGATCAACCTGCAAACAAACAAAGAAAATAAATGAGACACGCAGCCCCGCCTCAGTGATGAACTATGTAATCACACAGTGTCGCACACAATAATTAAATTCTTGAGTAAATTGTCAGAGTCCTGGAGCACTAGTTCACAATAATCTTAATTAACCTCAAGATATTGTGTTTAACAAGTGGCAAGGACAACTCAGATGAACGAGGGAATTAGATTTAATTACATCTCTCCTGTAGTGTTGTCACTGTGGAACATCTCACTCCAGGTTCTTTCTCCGCTCACTCACAAGGTTTCTTTGTCCAATTTTCTTTCACACTCTTTCATCTTTATTTAGTTAGTTGTCAAGTAGTTGTTTGAAACTTTATGATTTTCCTTAAGAAAAAAAAAAAAAAAAAAAACTCCCAGCAGCTTGAGGCATGTTAAGTAAAATAATTAATTCACCCTGCTGACATTATGAGTCAGTTATCGATTAATTCTTCCTTTAAATTCATTATTTTTAGTTTGATTTGTCAGGTTCAGATTGGTTTTATACATGTCTGACAACATTATGATGATGATTCTTTCATTATGACAGAACTTTATTAAAGGGTAAGATCTTTTCATTTAACCAAAACAAGGTTATTATATTTCACAGAGTGTAGGAGTTGTTGAAATAGTGGAACCAACTGGATCTAAATAAAGAAGCACTGATGTAATCAAAACTGGGATGAGATGGATGCTGGTGAATAGAAATAAGGTGACATGAGAGAGTTGGGGTTGGATGGCAGTTTGTGGGTGGTGAAGATACATGAGGTTAACAAAAGGTCACAGAGAAAAAAGAGGAAATAAATAAAACACACTGTGTTAGTTTCCACGTCAAGAGGCTGAGAGAAGATTGAACAATTGTGGCGTCGAGTTCTCCAACTGTGAGTTGATGAGATGATTGTCGACAGGTGTGAAGAGGAGCCAGGAGCCAGGTGAGTGGAGGAGGAGATACAATAGCCAGCTTCACACTGTCTGGCCAAAGCCAAACCAGCCGGACGTGCTGGGACTAACTGCTTTCACACTATCTCCAGCCGGTGCTATCTGGTGCCACCTCAGGCTGTCTCAGGGCCACCAGCTCCAGATTTCTGGCCCGACCAAAACATTGAGCAACTCAGGGCCAGAGAGGGGCTAGAGATGGGGTCGACATTAAGCCAGAGTCAACCCGTTGTTGTAGGTGTGGAGACAGCAGGTAGAGACACTGAAGACGACAGCACAGAAATGTATTTACGATTTAGGCTGCTATGGAGAATGATGAACCAACAGTTCTGGTCTCACGATGATGTTCGTGCTCCAGAGAGCTGCCCTCCACGTCCAAGAAAAACTTAAGAAATGTACAATATAAGCTACGCTAGCAGCAGTTATCAAACTAACTTCTTACAACAGACTCATGTAGATCTGCTACAACTAGAATTAAAAACAGACAGAATTAATTGTTTACTTGTCGCTGGTCGTTTGTTTTTGCTTAAACCTCCCGTCCTGTTTGAAAATGGGCGATGTTGGTGACGTTTTCACAAACTGGGGCTGGTTGAAGGCTGATCCAGACACTAGTGGCCTGATAATCTGAATACAAAGGTCTCGGGGATAGACCTGGGACACTAGCACCTTGGTGGGCCCCACATGGTCCTGGCCCAGCCTGGATTGACAGTGTGAAGCCGGTTGAGGAATATTTGGTTCCTCTGATGGTTCAAAAACAGTTTTGGTGCCTACCAACATGAATGAAGCATGGATGACACAATTCTGTCTAAGATTCAGTGAAAAATATGACAAAAATATAGATGTTTTATGTTTATTTAGCTAAAAATATAGTGTTCAAAGAGAAGATGTGTATCATCACAATTGAGAGGCCAAATAACATCCAGCTGCTGAAGACAATCCAATAAACTGCAGCCTGTTCTCATTAGACCTGAGGCGTTGATCCACCGGTGCTACGGATCAGCTTCAGCATATCATTACAAACAAGAGACCAGCTGATTGACGTGCGGTGGTCTCTGGAGCCTTGCTGAGAGTATCACTGTGTTTTCCTTATATGTATATGATTTAATTGGTCTTTTGTCTCCTCAGTCTTACACTCTCCCTTGCTCGTTCAGTTCCACCATGATTTGTGTTTATTTCCTGTGTGTCCGTTTGTTTTTCTTCATACATCAGTTACTGTCTTGAGGATTTATGAATGGAATTTCAAAGGTAATAATAAAGACATGGGAAATGTCTATGCTTAATGTTAAATGTATATTTTGGTAGCGATCTACTTTACCGTATGAGGACATTACTATTTTAGTCATGTACTCTGTGTATGAATAAGTAACAGGGTCATATGTAATGTGGGTAATGTGGTTAATAATGTAACATTTGTAAAGCGGAGCTCGTCTCCAGTTGTATGAAAGCTATATGAAATCCTTCAGTCAATAACTCTCATATACAATGTACAGTGGTTCCTCACCTATCTCAGAGGTCAGGTGAGCCCCCACAAGAGGTAAAAATCCACAAAGTGGTAACTATATATTTATTTTATTTGTTTATGTATTTTTCAGATTATAGTCAGATGAGTCTATACACACACGGTAACATTATGTTGAAGCACAGTACGTATTACTCCGCAAGGCTCCTGACTATGGTAGCTGTAATGCTCCGACAGTCCATCAAGCAGTAGCTTACCAAAGTCGTACTAAAACATTTTGACAGATTTTTGAGCACCATGTGCCACATAAAATCAGTTTGAGGACAAAGCCTAAGTCACACACCTTCAGGTCGACCCACTGGGTCCTTAGATGAAAAAAAAAAATATTGCAGTGAACAGAGAAATAAAACTTGTTTTCAGATCCACTTTGTCTTCTACCCTGGATCACACATATATTGTATCTTAATTTAAATGAAACTATCAGTGAGTCAAGACCATGTTTGTGGTGTAATTGTTGATTTATCTGCTTCTGAAAACACGTAACTGGTTCGACTACAAACCAAACAGTCTGGTAGGTGACGTCACGTCACAGTTTCTCTTCCCGGCTGAAGAGAGAACGAGGAGCAGGTGATAAAACTGACCAGGCCAGATATTTTCCTAGGTTAGCGTAGCTGCTGTTAAGCTAACGTTAGCTGACGTAAATGTAGCCAGACCAGCGTTGTAGTCGCTACGTGGTCTCACACTAAACCTACAGTAACGTTTGCTGCCTGTCACTAAACAGACTCTCTCCATGTCAAACATTATCTTTAACATTCACTAACATCACATGTTAAAACCAGGACATGTTTCAAACAGGACCAAAATTATCATTGATAATTTTTATGAGCATATAGGACCCATGGACCGGAAGTAGACGGACGTGACTCCCTATCAACTGTGCAGTGAACTTCAAACACCACATTTTTACAATATTTTCAAACAAACTGACAGACATTTAATATATCAAAGAATAGTTGACTAGAGTTTGACTGAGACAATTCACCACATTTAACCATGACTGAGAATCTCAATTTTATTTTGTTATTTCTCTTTTCCCATAGAGACAATAATTTAGAAAACTTTTTTTTAACCAACTGTGAACTTGATGTGTCTGATGCATGAAATCGGTTTCGGAACCAACGGATGAAAATGATCCAACAATTGACACTTTCATTGCGTCTCTTTAATCTGATGAATAAATACAATAATAATAAGCACAGAGTTGGAAATGTTGGAAACATCTGCATATGATTATGGTGAAACATGACAGCTCGTTGACAAATGTGTCAGTCTGACGGACTCTCCTGGGTCTGCAGACCCTATCCTCAGCTGTCCATCTGTCACACAAGGCCTAATAGGGCCCCTGGACACCAACCAGAGCTTGTTAGGACAATGGTTCAAAAGGTCTCACACAGCAAAGAAAAACCAGTGATAGCCTGTGATTTAGACTCAGGAGTGAAAACATGGTTACTGGCTGAACCGTTGCTGTGGTCATTGGTCTAAAAATTCATCATCCATCACCAAATGTAGTAGCAAAGTGTCTTGATTTGTTACATGTGTTTCACAAGTAAATATCTTGTTGTGAATAGTTTTGAGGTGTATCTTTTGAAGCTTGTTAGAGGACATCTGCCCCCTGATGACCCATCAAACAGCTCCTGGATCCTCACATGTCCTCAGGCAACTCACTTGCTCTTTCATTAAAACCCTTGTTGCTGCCGTCGTGCTGGGTTTCAAAGTTTTTTCGTCCCTGCTGTTGTCAAGTTTTCCTAAAGTTTGTGCTCAGCTGCAGCAGCAGGTTCCTGTTGCCTTCAGCCTGCCAGAAAAACAACCAGCACCTCCAACGTTTATCACTGCCATGAGATCAGCAGCAGCGCTTTATTGCTCAGGATCCAATTAGGGTTTTTCAGAGTCATAACTTAGGTGGAGAAAAAGTTATTTTTACTCTATCAAACATAACATTTTCTAATCATTATGATAGAAGTTTATGAGGTTATCACTACCTAAATGGTGCCAGTTGTTTTACATGCATTAAAGCCACTCCACCATCAGTTGTACATTCATTAATCTCTCCGCGTATCTTGCTATCTATCTCCTCTTTCATTATTTTTAATCTCTTTCTCCTCTAAACCCTCCATCTGCCATCTAGCCATTCATCCATCACGCTGGCAGTCCCTGGAGCTCTGGTGTATTTATCCTCACCTTTCTCACTCTCTAATTATCCAGAGTCCAGACCCACAGCAGCAGAGCTGTTTGTTAGTGGGACAGACACAGAATTAGACCTTTACAGAAGACGGTGTTTCCTGGTACATTGTCAGGATCTGTTTGGGTTTGTGCACAGAAAACGCTAGAGTTTCATTTCAGTGCAGTTTGAGTTGATGCCTCCCTGTTTTTTTATATATAAAAATGTTAAACATTTATTACAAACACTCTGATGTGCTTGTTAACAACTGTTTCTCTAGTTGGAAAAACAAATGATCAATCACAGCTTTGAAGACAGGATTAAGAACGGAGACGCCATCTTCTACAAAGACACCAACACTGATAAAAACATGAGGGAGACAACATTTAAAAGTGATAAATATATTTTCTCCACCAAACATAGAGGTGGTGGTGATGGTTCCTCTCCCAGAGCTTCAACTGTTGTTGCCTTCACACTATTTTTTAAGTGCACAACAACAGCAACAACACCAACAAAACTAAGGTTAAAGGTTGACTATGCAGTAGTTTTAAGTTAATGTCATCACAGCTTCATATTAAAGGATGGTTAGACTCTTTCTTGATCCTACAAGTGCTGGTTTTACACCGTCTCTTGGTGAAAAACCATCAAAGTCCCAGACCTGGAGAGGTTGGGTTCACAAAGGACGAGTTCAACGGCACAACGTTGTGCAACCATTTGCAACAGTGTTTCGAGGTAGTTTGGTCGACGTGTTCAATGAGTTACCCAGAGTCAACGAATATATAAACCCCGCCCTTTTAAAAAGTCATTATAAGTAGTCATAATTGTGTTGAATTAAATGATTTACTATCATATCGTATCGTACATCTTGAACTCTGCCTTACTAGTGACCCCGGTCCGTCCCTCTCCACTGTCCCACAAATGGCGACAAACATCACTGGTAAAACAGAGGTGTAATGTTCTGTTAATTACACTAATTTACATTGCAGCACATAGTGTGTTCAAGTTTTACACGAATGTACACAAATTTCCAAACTCAAAGTCGGAATTTGAATCAGAATTCCTCCCAGACTTTCCCAGATGTGGCAGATCATCATTTTGTAATGTTGAGCAGTGGCGGAAAGTAACAAAGTACAAATACATCGTTACTGTAGTTAAAGGTGACAGAGAACGGTTGAACGTGGTTTTGATCCTTGTTCTGTGACATATTCACAATAAAATGTTGGTTGGATGTGTAACGACTCAGTAGCTTCATAAAACCTCTCAGAAAGATATTTTACAGTGGGGATTTTAAACATGTGGTTTTGCGCCTATTTGGCATCTTTTCAGGCTTAACTGACAGCCTCACTTATGAAATACAAACACTTACACTGATCTGTAACTTTACCAGCTTCAGAACATGGACAGACCGTCTTTTTACAGCTAATCACCTTTGAAGGGGAGGGAATGAATCAGAGTGGGGGGGCAGTGAGTTAAACTTTTACATCACTGTCAACTGTCACAAACAAAAACAAGGTAAAAAACGGTTTTTGATTCTGTCACCTTTAAGTAGATTTTTCAGGCATCCTAACTTTACTTGATTAATTATTTATTTTATTTTTATTTTTTTACTTTTGCTACCTACAGTTGAAAACAGATGTCTGTACTTTCTACTCCTTACTACAAAATAGGCTTGTTACTTTTTTCAACCTCCGTGATGACGACATGACGTAAAAAAGACGTAATGATTCATACTTCATTTTATTTATGTGAATATGTTGTTATTTATGCTACAGGGTTTGGGTTCATACCCAAATGTTTAAATAAAACATATTTTGCACAAAGTATGAAGTTTTGGTAGGTGACATTCCAGACAAATAGCCTATAAATAACAGTTTCATCATGTATGATCCAGTAGGGCTTTGTTTAACAGTGTTCACTATTATTTATCCACGATTTCACCATTGGCTCATAGGCTATTACGCAAATAAGTACTTGAGCACCAGCTAAAGTCCAAATTACACAAAAATAACTCATTGAGTTGCTGACAGCTTGGTCCCTCCCAGTTCAAAAATCCCATCTGTGCCCCTGGAGACGGGCCATGGCTAACTGTTAATCACGCTAATTTCAGGGTAAAGAATGCTAATCTCTAGCTATCTAACAATAGCAAAAAATGTTCGTATAGCACGTTTAAACTGACGTGCACCATTTGTTTTTTAGTGTCATTGGCAGCACGTTGATAGATGAAGAAACTTAAGCTTCATTGTCATGATAATTTTACTATAATTTGAAGTCAGTGGGTCTGTGGGTTGTTATTTTCTTGGAAAATTCATCCCAAGTTCTTCACATATAAATCGCATTATACGTATTTTTTAAACTACATTATCAATAAGTGTAAATTACTTCATGTTATCACGTATGCTGCTTTTATAGATGCAATAAATGGCACAAGATGAAGTGTCCACAGCCACAGCTAGTAAAGTCCCTAAAGGCTGCAATGTGGCTGCTTGAGGAAACGTGAATCAATAAAGTTAAGTCTTCAGGGAACATGAATGTCAATGTCAATACAGCTATTAAATAAAGGAAACAGGATCTGCACACTGTATGGATTGGAGAAAAAAAATCAAGCATTTTCATCCTCATCATCAGGACTCATCAGACAAACAGTAAATAACACAATATGGTGTAAATTTATCTCAAGAGTTTGTGAAGAAAAAAAAATGAACCTAGTGGGGAAACCAGATAGAGAATCTGGGTGATCCCCAGAGAATATGATCTCTGACACCACATGTAATGGGAATAAATTATATCCACATGACTGCATATATGACTGGAAAACATCCTGGAGATACAGTATCAGGTATTTAACTCCACAAATGATCCATTTCATGGTCAAAAATATGTGAACACATGACTTAAATTCATGTGGGATCGCTGAAACTGAATGTGTGATTCCAAAACCACGGGCATTTTTCTGATCCTGTCTCTACGCCTGGTTGCAGGGATTTGCTCCCAGTGAGCCACCAGAGTATTTATGAGGTCCAGTACTGGTCTAGGATAGTAAAGCCTGATTTGAAGACAGTGTTCCAGTTTATCCCAAAGGTGTCGGATGTGTAAGACGGTCACGTTCTTCAACACCAAAACAATTCTTTGTCAAGTGGGATTTTTGTGCAAAGAATCTACAACACTATTAAAAACAGCCACACCACATATAAAGCATGAATGAAAAGAGTTCATATATTTATTAATGCAAAACGAAAAAGAATTGTATCATATCTAGAGCAAACTGTCCACTGATGGTCTGACACCATCATGTAAGAAAATCAGACGTGAGCTCATCTGCAAAAACTACAAAGACACGGTGATTAATCACTGCTGGTCCAAATTAAAGGTGGTCTGTGACGCTTTTAAAAAAATCAATAGTGGAGTGAAATTACATTGACACATTTCCTTTCCTCAGGAGGGGAAATGGAAAATGAACAGAGTGTTTCTAAAAAGAGTAAGCTCATAGTGTGAGAAAAAAACAAGTAACCAACACTTAGACAGAGGTGACCAATCATCTCTGTCATTAACTCATTTGTTAAAAGATAATTACACCAAATACCAAAGACTAATTAGACTATTATGTATTTGTGTTACAAATGATCGCAATAGCATCTGTAAATGATTTTAAATTGTTCCATTTGTCTTAAGTCACGCTGCTAAGCTCTGTGAATTCTCTCTGTTCTTATCTTCGCATTTTCACCTGAAGTGATTTGGTGAAAGATGAAATTACTTGTTTGATATGAACATCTGCAGAACTTGACATCCTGACAGCTCAGCGCCCGTCGTCTCTCTCCTGCAGGATTAGCTCTGCCGCTGTGGGACCACGCAGCTAATTTGACAGATAAAAAGGTCGACATGTTAACATGCAACTGTAACACGTCGGTAGTCCCACTGTGACACATACGACATCTGTGAGTGTGTGACTGTGTATAGGACCAGCATGTGTGTGATGGCAAATCATGCTGCACTTGAATCGATTGCTACGTGACCTATAGCTTGTTAGGACTCTGACTCGACTCTAACTGGCAGTGGATGAAACCTTAATATTAATGGCTTTGATGGCAGGAACTTTTAAAAGTAGTTGTTTTGTTACCATACTTACAGCATTCAGACTGAGATATCCACAGGTCAGGTGGTGGTGGCAGGTCAACAAATGTAGTCTACTGTCGGTGTCTCAGTTCTGGGTCTACCCTGAGGTCTCGAGGTCTTTGGGATGTTCCCAGACCAACCTCCATCAGGAGACGACCACCTCAACTAGGTGTCGCCCTGTCGTCAGTGATCAGAACTACAAGCAGCGCTAACAGACAAGAGTCGAACAGAGACAGAAACAAGTCTGGTCCATGTTCACGTTCTGCTGCTAGTTCACTGTTAATCCACGACTAACGTGTGATCTGATCTAACGCAGCGATGGAGGAGCAGCATCAAACCTGCTGTGTCCAGCAGTGGAGAGTTTCTGTTAGAAAATACATTTGTAAGACAGACTTTCATTCATACATAAACTAAATTAATTCAAGATAAATCTCTGAAACGTAGGTCATACTTTATGTTGCTACTTTCAGACATGTTTATATTATAGACCTACTTAGTCTCATTACTATATTAATGAGGCTTTTGAATGTAGCTAGGCTAAATATTATATCAAATATGGATGTTGTTTGAGATTCAGGCATCAGTGTCTAACTGACTATTATTTATACTCATGAACCGTTACAGCTTTAGACACAAGAGAGCAGTGTTTCTACTCTGAGCACCTTCCTGATGTCAGAGCTTCCTCATCCTGCAGAGAAAGTTCTCGTATCTATGATCTTGTTCTTTCAGTCACTACCAAATCTCTCCTTGGACTCTGTCTAAAATCATTTCCTGTTTTATTTTGACTTTTCACTTTTCTAAATCTCTGTTGTTTTTCTTCCTGCCCTTGTGCGCTTCCCTTCTTTTCCATTGCTTCAACCAAAGTGATCGGTTTCACTTGCGTCTTGTTACTTCCACCCTGTGAGTGTATTTAATCTCTTTTTGTCCTTCTGTCTCTGTCAGTTTCTGTCTCCTCACTTTGTTCTTCTGGTCAGTTCCTTGACTGTGTTTGGATCCTGCTTGTTCATTATGCCTGTTCCTGTTTATTCATCTGCACAATTACATCCTTGACCACCTACTTATTTATCTCATCTACTTATAATTCAAGCTTAATATTATTTGTTACCTCATTGCATTAGCATGTCTCTGATGATGATGTGTCTCAAATGATTTGCATCATTTGGTTGAAACATATATTGAGTGTTTTAATCAACAACTTTGCTGTAATAAACAATAAAGTAAAAATATCTGAATTCTGTTCAAGAAGTTAGCACTAAATAGTATTTAAATGACATTCGTTTTCGTTTTCTCCCACTTATCTGGAGGGTCCAGGTCGCGGGGGCAGCAGCTTCAGGAGGGAGCCCCAGACTCTCATCTCTTCAGCCATTTCCACTAACTCCTAAAGCAGTCCCAGACCAGCCTGGAGATCTAGTCTCTTCAGTACGTCCTGAGTCTCCTCCAGAGCCTCCTCCCAGATGGGCATACCCAGAACACCTCCCTCAGGAGGCGTCGCTCTAGCCACCTCAATTGGTCCATCTGGATGTGGAGGAGCAGCGGCTCTACTCCGAGCCCCTCCCAGATGTCTGAGCTCCTCACCCTGTCTCTAAGGCTGAGCCCAGCCACTCTGTGGAGGAAACTCATTTCAGCCGCTTGTATCCACAATTTTGTTCTTTCAGTCACTACCCACAGATCGTGACCACTGGTGAGGGTTGATACGTAAATGGGCCGGTAAATTGAGAACCTCGTCTTACAGCTCAGCTCCCTCTTCACCACAACAGACCGGAGCAGCGTCCGCATCACTGCAGACGCCGCCCCGATCTATCTGTCCATCTCTTGCTCCGATTCCCCATCGGTCGTAAACAAGACCCCGAGATACTTGAACTCCTCCACTTGAGGCAGCAACTCCTCCCCAACCCGGAGTGGGCGCTCTACCCTTCTCCAGAAACACCTTGGACGTAGAGGTGCTGAGTTTCATCCCAGCTGCTTTACACTCAATTGTGAACCACCCCAGTGCTGAAGGTCAGTGCTCGATGATGCCAACAGAACCACATCATCCGCAAAAAATCAGACAGGATTCTGAGGCAACTGAACACAACACCCTCCGTCCCTCAGCTGCGCCTAGAAATCCTGTCCATAAAAATAATGATCAGGACCGGAAACAAAGTTCAGGCCTGGCGAAGTCCAACACCCACTGGGAACAAGTCTGACTTACTATCGGCAATAAAGACCAAGCTCTGACTCAGACAGTACAGAGACTGGATGGCCTTCAGCAGAGGGCCACCCACCCCATATTCCCGGAGCACCCCTCAGAGGACACCCCGAGGGACATGGTTGTAAGCCTTCAGATTTACAAAGCACAAGTGGACAGGTTGGACAAACTCCCATGCTCCCTCCAGCAGCCTCCTCAGGGTATAAAACTGGAGCTATTCATGACGTCAGTGGGTTATATTTGGATTCTGCTTGGTAATGGCTGGTCTCAGCATTTCATCTGTTTGCTTCTTTCCTTTTCTATGTGTTCACAAATTAAACATTTTAAATATTTTCATCAGTTCTCATTTGCATGTTTGCAAAGGAAAAAATGTTACTAGGTTTGTCGATAGGTGATTTTTAAAAAAAAACAAAAAAAAAAACAAAGTCAACAAATGGGTCTGAAATGTCAATAAATACTGTATAGTGGCTGTGATAAATCTGTCTGACTGACACATGCCACATTTATGCAAAAGCATTGAAAAATGTTCCCAAAAATAAAACACTGACTATCCTTCAATCCTTATGATCGTTATAAGACTGCTCGTTCCTGAAGGTTAACTCTGGATTTAACAGCCAAAAATTTATAATGATCAAAGTTACAACCAACAGGCACAACCACATTAGACTTTCTTTCTTATTTGGGTAAAATTAAAGGGAATATAAGGTCTGTAACAGCAGCTCTTGATGCTATTGTTAGTATGCAGATTAATGAGGTCTATGTAGACCACTGTCGAATCATTAGCATGGGTGCTAATTGTTAGCAGACTGCTGTGTGATTGAGTGGTCCCTCCACACCGTTCAACATCAGACTGTAATACAGCCAAGATACACCCTGTGTGTGTGTGTGTGTGTGTGTGTGTGTGTGTGTGTGTGTGAGAGAGAGAGAGAGAGAGAGTAAATGAAGGAATACACTGATGTATGGAGTCTAAAAGGCTTTGCACAGGAGACGCAACAAATGGTGCATGTCATTTATCGTATATGTCAAGCTCGAGTTCAGCACAAACCAAAACACAGCTAAAGTAAAACCAGAGTATCCCATGAGTGAGATGCCATTTTTTTAACAAACACCATTTCCCATAAGCCCAAGGGCTTGCAGTCTGAATGTCACAACTGAGTGAAAGAGGCGAGAAATTACTTTGGAAGATAGCGACGGTGAGAGTTATGGAAATGGATGAAACCAAGTGACTGTAACATAAGTACCCACATTGCTGCACTTGTAAATTTTTATGGGAGCTTCCTGCAAAACAGATTGTCTGCTGCAGTTTAGTGGTATATAAATGTAATCTCCAGGAGGCAAGGTTGAGCTAACATGTGGTGCATAAATGATAGAAAAAAAATGTTGAGAGCAGCAGCCAAAAATCAAAAGACTGCAGGTGGTTAGAATAAAAATCTTTAAGTGAATAACATTGATTATCTTGTAACAATAGCACCTGTCAGTGGGTGGGATATGTTATGTTAGAGAGTAAGTGAACGGTTTGTCCTCGAACTTGATGTTCGAAGCAGGAAACATGGGTTAGGGCAAATTTAACAAATCTCCAAAACTGCAGATGTTTCCAGTCTGCAGTGATCAGTACTGACCAAAAGTGGTACAAGGAAGGAAAACCAGTGAACTGGTTGCTGGATCAAGGATGGTCAAGGATCACTTGTGCATCAGAGGAGTGAAGGGTGGAAGAAAATGGAGAATCTTCTTTAGTTCAAACTGTTTAACTAACTGGGTCTTTCTGTTTTGGCAGAAAGATGTCAGGATACACAGTGCATCACTCTTTGTTGTGCACACAGTTGCATAGCGATGTATCATGCTGCTTCTGGTCCTCTGCCACAAGGGAAACCCTGGGAGCTGTCATATGGATGTTACTATCACCTACGATGGATGGGTGGGTGGACGGATGGACAACTTAAGTGCAAATCCAAATGATTTTCCTAAAGGGAATGGCCTCTTTCAGCATAATCCTGCCACACCACACAAATGTCTCAGGATGGTTTGAGCAACACAACATGTTCAAGGTGCTGATGTTGACTTGACTTCACATTCCTTAGAAATGGATCCAATTGAGTGTCTGTGCTGGAAAGACAAGTCTGATTCATGAAGGGCAGACCTCGAGATTTACAGGACTAAAAGGTTCTGCTCCTAATGTTATGGTGTCTGATACCACAGCACCTTCAGAGGTCTAGAAGAGTCCACGAGTCCACATTTCTTTATAAAGATTGCTCACATAATGTAACATACTCACACACACACACTAATGACATATTTGTCCATACTGATGTTTCCAAATGCACAGCAGCAATCCTCATGATATTACAGACCAGTTTGATGTCTGGTGAATTAGCATAGCGTGTAAACAGATCCATTAGGATGCTGGCAGGATGACGCCTTGAGAGCCTGGAGGGCAAAAATCAACTACACAAAAGAGAAGATAAACACAAACATATACCACCATAGAAGCATACCGATGGTGTGTGTGTATCAATGCCCTTTGAGGTCCCCATTCATAATTATATGCTATAATATCTCCAACCACACATCCCCTTTGAGAACATTGTACAGACGTTAACCAGAGCATCTGATCTCATTGTATATGTTTCTGTTGTTCATTTAAATGCTGTTTTCACAAGCATATCCACTAAAATCAAATCCTATACACACACACACACACACACAGAGATACACCCTAACATAACCTTGGGTTATGTATAAAAAAAAAAATTAAATAAATAAAATGAAAATGCAGCTTCTGGACTTGTTCATTTAGTTACTTTTTCACCCACACACTCACCTACGCAGATGTTACTAGAAGAATCCTCACATGGTTTGTTAAAAGTTGAAGCAAAAAATATGATAAATACATCAAAGCAGCTTCTCCATATTGATGATGATACTCCTGCCGTGGGCACTTCCTTACTTACTCAAAAGTCAAATATCAGCAATTATCACATGACACAGAGATGGTGTCAATAAAGGAGCTAAGTGTTTCCTATCACAGGACTATATAAGTTCATGTTCTTGCTGCTTCATTTCTTCTCACTGAACAAAACTGAAGCCAACAAAAGCCAATTGTGTTTTCTTTTTTACCCAGTTTATCATTTATTTCATTTCATTTTCTTCTTATTCTGTGCAATTTTACCTTTTCCAAGGAAATCTATGAATGAAGTCTTGATCCTACAGCAGCGTGATAAGAACTAATGAAAATGAAAGCAAACATGTGTCCGATGTTTCGTATCTTTGATATTTTAGTTGGATCCATGTCCCATCTGTTACCATGGATGAAGATTTATGACCGATATTTCAGTCAGTCAACGGAGGAGATCCTGATGATTTGACTTTACAACGGTCATTATTTGTACACAGTTAACATGTTCATCACAAAGACAGTTTTCATCAAAATATGCAACCGTCCTGTTCAACATCTGCTACAGAACATTACACTACCGACGTCTTGAGTCAATCGTGACATCTCACTCCATTTTTATAAAATCAAATAAATTATTATTATAATCAGGGGCCAAAATTGGCAAAAAGCTGTTCATCAAGAAATACTGTAAAGCTGCAAATAACAGCCCAAGAGTTTATTCCCAAATGACTCAACAGACCTTGTGTTTATTTGGGACAGGCAAAGGCAAAGTACCAAAGGGAGATTGAGGAGATTTCCCAAATGGCCAGTCTGTTTCTGGCCGAACTGGCTGGTGGTCAGAACGTTTTGTTACCAGATAAGACGCAGCCACAGTTAATGGACGAAGTCTACCTCACTTGAATGTCCCACCTTATAACTGGTGATCGCTTGAAGTTACGTAAACGCAGCCTCGATGATGTAAATTGGCCAAAAGAAGCCGGAGATATTGACCCATTTATTAGATGTATTTACTGTACACACAAGACACTGTGAATGGAATGTTACTAATAATAGAATAATAATGATAATAATAGTAAATAATGATAATATAACAATAGTATAATATAATAAATGAAGTTAAATAAGTTCTGTTATTCAATAACTAAGAAATTTCAACTTTACACATGGTGACAAACTGCACCACGTTACAAGGACCTGACTATTTCCTCACTAAGACTCTGTAGTTTCACTTCAGCAGCATCGATCTTTGCATATTTGCAGAGGGGCAATATGCTATAAAACACAAAAAAAAAAAAAAAATTGGTAAACAAAGAATTTTTTTTTTACTGTTTTATCCTCAATTACTTTGACACAGTAGCATAAATTGAGATGATGATGAGTTTGTAATTATGGACATGGAGCCTCAGAAATAACCTCAACCCTCAGGGAAGAAGAGATTAAAACTGCTTTGCTGATGACAAATTTATCTTCCCATCAAATCAAGCAACAAGGAGTCATTCCAACCACTGCTGAAGTGATCTAAGAACCTGGTTGGACCTGAACTTCCTCTGTCTTAATGAAAATAAGACTGAATTTGTTGTTTTTGTTCGTCCTGAGCAGGTTACTGACTCTTGATAGTTTAGGTTTCACTGTTCGTCCTTTCACCAAGAATTTAGGTTTTATCTTTGACAGTGGTTTTAAATTTGACAGATTAGTTCTGTCGTCAAGACAAGTTTTTATCAACTCAGACAGCGAAGGTCAAGCTCTACCTCCTTCGAAAGGACTTTGAAATAGTTATTCATGCCTTTGTCACGACCCGCTTGGACGACTGTAACTCCTGATATGTGGGTTATTCGACGGTTACAGTTCGTCTGAAATGTGGCTGCTCAATTCCTGACTGGGACAAAGCGGGAACACATCACTCCGGTTTCAGCTTCACTCCACTGGCTTCCTGTCTCTTCTAAGGCTCTTTAAGGCTTGAAATGGACTGGCCCCTTAATATTTATCTGAACTTTTAAAGATCCACAGTCCAGTCGGGACTCTAAGATCTTCAAACCAGATGATTTTAGATGTTTCCAGAGCCAGGGTTGTTCACTGTTTAATGGAATAACTTACCATTTTTATCAGATCTGCACACAACACTGATGATTATTCAAAACTCACCTCTTTTCTTTGGCTTTTAGTTGAGTTTGAGCCCTGGCATCTCGACCTGCCTCTGTATTTATTTATTTGTTGTGTATATTTTATTTCTATATTCTTATCGCCCTTTTTATCACTGCCTGAGCCTGTACAGCACTTTGGTCGACAATGGTTGTTTTTAAATGTGATTTATAAGTTGAAGTTGAAGTTAAAATGGTTTTTAAAAAATGTTTTTTAAGTTTGGCTGGTAA
This sequence comes from Polydactylus sextarius, assembly GCA_016801845.1. Taxonomy (NCBI): domain Eukaryota; kingdom Metazoa; phylum Chordata; class Actinopteri; family Polynemidae; genus Polydactylus; species Polydactylus sextarius. Next base: position 26,410,024 of record CM028908.1, read on the forward strand.
AAAATTTGCTTGGTCAGTAACTTCTCAACTACGACCCACATTGGCTGGTACGACAAAAAGTTAATTTTGACCTCAAAGTTTGTCCCATGTCCCATCTGCTGACATGGAGGATGTGAGTTTTACTGCAGCCACCCACCTGGAGGGTGATCAAGATGTTTTTGGCTTCACTTTCACTTTTGTAGTTGTCATATCATCCATCTTTATAAAGAGAATATGGTCCTGACTAAGCATCCATATTTCATGTATCTCTGGATTTTGGATCCAAGAAAAAGCTAATAAGAATAATTTATAATTTAGGAACAACAGGCACATCTTTTGAATGCATCTCATTCTCCATAAAGTGATTTATTTCTTTCCTAAAATGTCTCGATGTCAAGGTTTGATGCCACACAACATCATCAAAAACCGTGTTTTCAGATTCTCTAATCAATTGTATGTTTGTTTGAAGTGGAAATTACCAATTACAATCAGTCCATGTGCACAAGTCTGAAAAAAAAACTGAATAGTAAAGATTTTAATTTCTTCATTTTCCATTTGTTCTGTTTGTATGATACTGATATTCATTTAGAGAGAGAGAGTCTTTCAATAGGTTGTGATTACATTAAATAAAACAGTCAAGTAGTTGCCTTGATGTGGCAGCTTCAACAACTATGACTGTTTCAAACACAAACATTTTAATATGACTGTGCGCTGCTGCTCGAACAAGGACTGCAAGTGAATGTTTCTGCCCCGCTGAAACAGAGCTGCTTCTCATTCTGCCATTAGAGGCTAAAGTAGTCTCTCTGATTAGTTGAGTGTTTACTAGTCAGCCCTGATTCCTGCGAGAGCTGCAGTATCCATCCACATATTCATTTTAATTAACACTTCATCACAATTAGCTCTTGTGATCAGCATGAAAGTCGGCTGGTGCGAACACCCACACACAAACGTACACACATTCATGAACACATCCTATCATTGGCTGAACATCCCACAGAGGCTGCGCGTTAGAATATTTTTCATTAAAGTGCCCGGAGCAAAACATGAAAACATAATGGAGGTCAGCCGACCTGGTTTAAACCTTTCTTAGTTCCCTGTGGAGTTAAAAAAAAAAAAAAAAAAAAACACAAGCAGGGAACGGCAGAGTTTTAGGTCAGGCTGGAAAACAAGAAAGTCCCAGTTGACTGTGTGTGTTTGTGTTTCAAATTTTAACAATATCAACCACAAAGTTTTATTGACTAAATGGTGCAAATTAGTTACTCAGCATCTAGTACAAGGATGTTTTTTTCTAAATATATGAGCAAATAACTCAAGCAACAACAATCATTGATGGGTGATTAGCTATAACCAAAATGTGCTTTAACAAGCTGCTACTTCAGCTTTAGCTGTAGTTTTAGAGAGTTAGTTATGATGTGGTATGCATTAAGTGCTGGATCACCAGTTCAGACTAAATATGTTAACAACTTTAACTACCGTAGTTTGGCAAAATACAGATGATAAGTCACATGTGATACAGTCAGTAAAGGCTAAACCTCTGATGTTGACTGGTTGTTTACCTGTAAGCTAAAGGATGATTTTAAAAATCTGTATCCGTTTAATTTAAATCTCTTTGGTTACTATAGTTTTTTTTTTTTTTTTTTTTTCAGAAAAGAAATGAACAACAACATTATAGAGACTGAAAATGCGGAGTGTGTCACACTAACAAGACAGATGTGAGGTGGAGTATCACTTTAACAATTGAAAATGTCCCCAGATGAGTTTACGTGCCGTGATTCAGTTCCATGGTAATTGAAATGCTAAGAGGAATCTCTGTTACACACACACACACACACACACACACACACACACACACACACACACGCATAAAGACACATTGACGAAGGGCAAAGTGGCAGCAATGCATCTTACACATACACACACAACTCTATTACACTGTCCACCTGCAATTACAGTCAATGTGATTGAGCACACGCACACACACACACACACACACACACACACACACACACACACACAGTGATCAGTCTATTTGTCTGTGAGTTAGTTAACCTCGTTTACTTCGCTGAGAAGAACTCTCCATGGTCCCTTCTCAATCAAGAAGTATTGATCTGCTTTTGTCGCATACATGACATTTTCGCAGGCATGTTCGTGTACAGTACCAATGCATTTAAATAAGTGTGTGCATATGTTTAAGTGTGTGTTTAGGTTCATGTGTGTGTGTGTTGCAAAATCAATGCAGTATTCCTCTATTTCCAAGATTTCCGTGATCTGTAGGTTCAGTAGTAAGTTCAATTTGTTTTCACTGAGTTATGACCAGGGAGAAATGCACTTTACAGTAGAGATTTAAAACTGCACCGATCAATAATTTCTAATCACAATCAATCAATGACAGGGTTTTCCCTGGGGTTTCAGACAGATTATTGGACTGTTTGAGTTGACGTAGAGGAGATCAAAGATTCACCAGTCAGCCCATAATAGTGTTGTCAATCATTAGTATGAAAGAACTGGTCAAGAAACAATATTAGTGGTTTTATATGCAACATTGTCACATAAACACATAATTCTGACATTTTCTTTTCAATTCTTAGTGTTTGATTGATAGTTTTCTATAGATACGCAACATTGTGGAGCACAAGCAGATTAGTTTATTCATCTCATTTCTTTAATTTTTTCTGTCACTAAGATGTAATGTCACTAAGATATTTGAGTTATTGTCAAATGTATGACAATATGACAATCAAATATGTGGTAACTATTTCCAGGTTTGTTTTCTGTCTCACTGTTGTTTTTATGTTCATCTGATTCATCATTAGCCGGATTCACAATAGTGATCCAGGCCGGGCCAGGGTCATCTGGGGGCCACCCAGGTGCTCGTGTCCCCATAGCCCCTGTTCAGATTATCAGGCCACTAGTCTCTGGATCAGCCATGAAAACGTCACCAACATCGCCCATTTTCAAACAGGATGTGAGATTCAAGCAAAAAAAAACAACAAGCAGCAAGTAAACAATCAATTCTGTCTCTGTTTTTAATTCTAGTTATAGCAGATCTACATGGGTCTGCTGCTAGCATAGCTCATACTGCACCACATGTTTCTTAAGTTTTCCTCAGACTCGGAGGGCAGCTGTCTCTGTGTTTCGTTTCGACAAACCCTGTCAACTTTCTGCCCAAATGAAGAACAGAGCACGAACATCACCATGAGACCAGAACTGTCGGTCCATCATTCTCCGTGGCAGCTAAAATCATAAATACATTTCTGCGCTGCCGTCTCCATTACCTCTACCTGCTGTCTCCACATCTACGGCCCAACGTTTTGGTTGGGACAGAAGTCAGGAGCTAGTGGCCCTGAGACAGCCCTGACGTGGCTGAACCTTTGTTTCACGGCACCAATGAGCCTTTCAGCCTTTTTGCTTCTTCAGCAGCAGTGATTCAACCACAAACAAGCTTTGATTAAAAAAAAAAAAGTGGACATTAACACACACAAACCAAAGCTTCAAGAAGTTTGAATATTAGGCTTGATACTCAGTCTATGGATGTGAAAACAGCCTCTGAGAGTCAAACATATCTTCAAGTGGAGAGAGACTTTTATAAAACACCTGTGACTGTGATGGACAGTGTTTGTGCTTCATAGCCATGACAAAGCAGCTCACTGTAAGGACACTGTGGCTACAATTACTTCTTAAAATCCAATCCACTAATGAGCTCTCAAGTAAATGGACAGAACCATCTCCTCCAGTTAGTTGATCTGTCTCTGTTTGATTTCACTCCTAACGTTACAGTAACGTCAACCATATTTTTGATATTTCTATAACAGTCCAACCACACTCTGACTCCACTTCTGTACTTAATTTATAAATGTTTGTTGATATAAATGTCCTCATCTAACCCTTTAGAATAACAGCAGCTATTATTCAGTCAGAGCCCGGAGCCTCGCTCTGCTCATTGATCCACAGAGTTTCAGCGACTGTTCAGCTTTAAAGTTTCGAGCCATGCTGCTTGTGTGAGTGTTTACTGTCATTACTGCCAATGCTAATTGCTAGCACAGAGTATAATGAAGTAGTTTGCTTGTGTGTGTGTGTGTGTGTGTGTGTGTGTGTGTGTGTGTTCACAACCCTCCATCATTTTGCTGTCGTTAGCACTGATCTTAATTGCCAGCACACAAAATAATGAAGTACTGCTGGTGTGTGTGTGTGTGTGTGTGTGTGTGTGTGTGTGTGTGTGTGTGGTGCACCATCAGTCACTGTCCTGTTATTAGCACTGGTGCTAATTGCTAGCAGACAGTGTAATGGAGTGGTCCCTCTGGGTTGTTCAACAACCTCAAACTTCAATACAGCTAACACACACACACACACACACACACACACACAACAAGACTCTGTGTGTGTGTGTGTGTGTGTGTGTGTCCTGATGGGAGATTAATGAAGGAAACAGGTGAATTATGTTCCTGTGTTAGTGTGTGTGACAGAAATACATTGTGTGTGTGTGTGTGTGTGTGTGTTTTAAGCCTTTGAGAAGCAAAGAAGAAACAATCAACAACAAACTGACACGATGACATTTACCTGAACAAAATCTGCACTTCCACAAAGTACATACACACAGTATTTTCTTAACAATCATAATCTTTAAATAAAATAAAAAACACAGGAGAAAAAATATACCGATAGAAACGATCAGTGTCGTGGGGTCAAAAGGTCAAAATAATCTCTCCTGACCATTTTTCTTGAACTCAACAGGGAAACATGAAGATGTGAAAAATTGTGTTGATGTGAAACTATAATATTCTGCAAAAACTATGGCTTCATGTTCTCAATATGACTTTAAGTTAATAAGCAACAAAATCTTCCATGATAATCTGTTTTCTTTGTTGGTTGAAATTGTTTCTTAGAAGAACTAAACATTATATTTTCACCTCTGTGGGAAGATATTGTAGAAAAGCATCATCTCCTCTCTTTTCCTAAAGGGATTTCCACTGAATCCTTTTGCTGGAGTTTGGTGTTTTCACCCACATTGTTACATAGTATTCATACTTAATCCTGCGGTTTAAGAGCTTTTATATGAAAAAAATGCCTGTCAAGTCAAGTCAAGTCAGATTTATTTATAGAGCACATTTAAAATCAACAACAGTTGACCAAAGTGCTGTACAATTTACAGGGTTCATACAGATTTTATAAACCAATTTTCCATGACTTTTCCATGACGTTGCAGCAAGTTTCCATGACTATATATATATATATATACATATATATATATATATATATATCCATCCCTAAAACGTCAATATATGCATGAAATATAGAAATAAAACCAGGTCTTGCAGTGTCTGTGTATTTAGATGCATTTTAAGGTGAATTTTAAGGGAAAGTTGCCACTCGTTGGCAATTAAATGTTGCGTCCCATATTGAATCAATACAGGAAGCAATTTGATCCGTTCTTTTTTTTCAAATATGTTAAAAACTAAAAGTATATGAAACTTTTAGTGTATAAACCTAAAGGTTCACTAAAGAAGGTGGGATGTGCCAGCTCATGTAAACCTTTAAAAACAAACAGCGAAATCTTTACATCAGTTCTAAAACGTAGAGGCAGCCGGTGTAAAGACACTAAAATAGGAGTTTTGTGATCTTCCTTTGTTGAAAGTCGAGCTGCAGTCTACTAGTCCGGGACACTCCAACACCTTCATACAGACTATTTGTAGTCTAGTCCAGTGTTTCCCAACCTTTACTGAACCATGGCAGATATCTTACATTAGAAAAAGTGGTTGGAAATAAGGTGAAGCATGGATGACCTTTTTAAAGTAATAGTTTCACCTTTGTAAGAACCCAGAGTTGATAAACGCTACTTTGTTGAGGTTTAAACTGCTGTCGAGAATCACATCCAGGTTCCTTACAGAGGCCTTGATATGATTTGTTATTTTCATGGAGGCCAGAAGCTCCAAACAGCAGGACTTTAGTTTTCTGTTCATTCAGATTGAGCAGGTTTAGAGCCATCCATGCCTTAACATCTTGTAAACAGTCAAATAATGTTTTCAAAGAAGTTCTGATCTGTTACATTCAAGCCAAATGTAGCTTGTCTGAGTCTGTGACAACACTATGCAGCAATCGTTGGTTTAACTGAACTGAAAAGAGCAACCGAATAGATGAAGATAGAAAAGGTGGAAAAAAAACAAAAAGGCATCCAAGAAAGACAGGAAGGATCACAACAGGATCTAATAAAGAAAATGGTCGACAACAAGAACAAACAAGAACTGATCCATTGATGTGGATTTTCTTTGTGACATCATTCTCACCACCAGAAGGAGACAAAACATATATACTGTAGATTAAATTTACAAGCAAACACACTATGGGATGAAATCATACTGGCTACTGAGCTTGGATGTTAACAAATCCATTTTACTGACAAGTGAGCAAAACCACCAGGTTGATGAAGAATCAGAAAAACCTCGTCTGGTACTCTATAAGTGGACCTTGTGTTGGGATTGTTCCATTGTTCCAAATTTCCATTGTTACTCTGTGCAAGACAATCAGCTTCTGTGTGATGAATTCACCACATTCATTCAAAACTAGGTAGTCAATTTGTTTTTTTTCTTTTTCACCAATTATCCAAACTGGTTTTCAAGAGGTTTCAACATGTGAAGCCACTGATTGAACGACTTCCAGCCGGAGTCAGTGGCGTCCTGGCTGATTTCCCAAATACAAGAAGCTCAGACCACAGAACAAAATCTTAATGATGTTGTCAAGAGCATAAAAATATGTTTTAATAAATTGCCTGTGGAACAGAACATGCTCTCTAATAACCACAGCTGTTGTAAAACTGCAGATGCTCATGGTGCTGACGCTTCACTCTGTCTGCTGCGTCGATGTGCCGTTGGGGTTTTAAATTAAGAACATCAAACCACATGCGTCAATTATTGCTCCGCAGAGTATTTGGTCCTAATGATTCCTGAGGGGGAAATTCATTTGATCTTGCACATGCATTACTTTCATGTGTAAATCTGACCAGCCAGCAAAGCACATCACCCACAGTGTGGATGCTCATGTAATGGACTTCACTGGATTTCCCTCCTGCAGGAAAATGTTGATCTTATTGGCCATAAATTGTTTAAAAGAGAAAAGTCTAAAATTCCCCTGTTCCCCCTCATTGTCACTTTTTTAATCAGCGTAAATTGTCGCTATGATTTCAAGGGTGTGACTCTCCTTGAGTCAACCTGTTGTGGTGACCACAGCTTCTTCACTGGAGACATTGTTCAAGTTTTAAAACCTAAAAATGTGGCGTTGATTCACTGTACATGAATGTATATGGAAAGGTGAATTGTTAAAGTGTTTTGAGGTCTTCAGACAAAACACAAAGCAAAGGTTTAATGTTGCACACAGTGAAATCAGCAGTGTCAATTCAACTCTGACAGTGAAATTCAACACTTTAAAACTATCTATACATGACCACTCTACATGTTAAGCTAAAACAACACTTTTGAAAGTTTTAAATACTTTACACTGTCACAGTGTTGGAGCAACACTCTCAATAGTTGAAACTCAAAGGCGCCCTCACATTAGGTAATCATACCGTGTCCAAGCACGTTTGCCTCCTAAAGTCTGGATTCTAAGGCTAGTGTGAGTGTGAGTGATCTGTGCTTCAGTACTGTACGCCTCCAGGCCTGGTACACCTGGTCACACATGTGCACAAGCACAGTTAAGTACATAACTTGTGAAATGTAGCCATGACCCCGAATTGCCGCCTCATGCAGTCAGTGAATCCAGACAATGTCGCGGGCTGACTATTAGTTTACAAAGAACAAGACGGTCATTGCAGCCATGTTGTCGGGGTCGTTCTCCATCACACATTAACAGCAGTCACTTTATGATAGTGTCGCACCATGTGTATGTCGTATATCAACATGGTGACGTATGTGTCGGAGGCAACTGGGCCTCAGACTGCTTGGGGGGTGGGGAAATTTGTGCTTCAGCACAGTACGGAGGTGTGAGTGCAGCCTAACACACATTAGTGTTGAACTCATACAACACTAGTGTGGAGGGTCACAAGTGAACACCATGAGTGTATGTTTTAAAACACTAAACAAAGTTAAAACTATATCAACACCATAGACAGAATGATATCCGTTCATATTCTACTGCTTTATCCTGAACTCTGGGTTCCCTAAGGCAGATTTTTGGACTGTGGGAGGAAACCCTGACCCAAGAATCTAACCCAGAATCTTCTTGCTGTGGGGTGACGACTCTAGCCACCTCACCACTGTGTCACTGTGATCTATATTTTGATATTTATTTCCTTTATTATGTAAAGTTGTAGGGTAGATGTCTCCGGTGTCGTTTCACCAGTGCTTTTGTTTTTTTTACTTATTGTTGTCAAAGTGAAGAAAAAGACCATGCTGGTGTGGTCTCCCTGCACTTATTATCCTGCTTTTGCAGATGTACAAGTCAAAGATTAATTGGAAATTTTGGGTGCAACCTAGTCAGAGTTGATTTCTAAATCAACTCTAATCAGAGTTGCTTGGATTTGAGTCCCTGAATCAACATCAACCACTTTTGAAGAATAAAAAATGCAGTTAAATTACACCAAATGAGTGTTGAAATGACTCTGGATAATTAACATTTAACATCAACACTAACTCTTCTGAATTTGATGTGTATAATTTCACATCCTCACCATTGTGTTGCGCAGCCTAAATTTTCAGACGGCAGCACGACCAAGTTTCTGTCTGTTGACACCTGCAGCTGTACAATATAACTTCTGTACTTTATAGAGACAGAACAAACACTGGAGGGCTGTCATTAAAGTCAGAGCAGTGGGACTACCAGGTGAGTTGTGAACACATATCTATTACTTACTGACACAGAAGTAGTAGCAGTGGTAGTTTTTAAACTCCAAAAACAGACCAGAAGCCATATACACAAGTAATACAAAACTAAACTTCAGTTCAACCACTGTGCACTGTGTAATCCTTGTCTATTCCCTTCATGTCTTACCATCCATTCATCACAGATCTTTCTTATACTTGAAAAACTTTCTGTTTCATGACATCTGCCATAAGAGTACACCAACTGTCTACCCTGTGACTTCAGTTCACAGTAACTCCATTAAAATCTTCTTGGGATGTGAAAGCTTCAAATAATAATAATTTGGTAAAAGCATGTTGCAAGCCCCTGACAGATAAATGAATAACAGTGATCATCTTGTTACAGTTCAATGTTCTGCTGGAAACATTGAGTCCTGGTATTCATCTGGAGGTTGTACAACCTGACTGAATATGGACGATGTATCCTGCACCATCACAGAGAAAAGGTTTAAAATGGGTCATAGAATTCAAAACAACATTTATTTATTTATGCTCTTTACTTGTTTTTTTTTGTTTTGTTTTGTTTTGTTTTAGCTGTGTGTGGTGGTTGTAGAAATGGTTTGTATCGGCTTTAACTGACATTCTGACATTTCTGAGGATATAACACATGCCGATATTTATACAGCTGGTGTCACACTGCGTTACGCGCTGAGAAATCGGATGTGACCCACTTTTCCCACTGTAACGGGGCACTCGGGCTCGAGAGGTCAATATTCTCTTCCGCTGCTACAAATATAGAAAAAGATATGCTACCATCTAGATAGGATACAGGATAGTAGAAACACTAGCGTTATAACAGCTAACTTTACACATAGGTACTAGAAAATCTATGAGACAAAACTTAAAACTTACCACTGTGACACATTCACATTCCTCTACACCTGAATCTTCTTCTGACTCCGGTTCAAACATGTACGTTGTTTGTTGATTCTGAAATCTTTTTCTGGCTACGATACACAAGGTTTCTAGCTTCGGGGTAAACTGACCAATCAGCGTGCAGCTCATTTTAATATTAATGAGCTTGTCAAAAAGGAGGGAGGAAACAAATCGTTTAATTCTAGGGCCAAAAAAAAGGTGTAGGACCCCTTTAAGAAACAAGACGAAGAAACTGAAGAGCAACTAAGGCATCTGTTCCATCAAATATCCACGTCTACAAAATGTGAAATGTGCATTTTTAACATCAGTGGACATGATCTTGTATTTTAAATCAAACTTCTTCTTTCTTCTCAAATTTTCTTTGATTTTGACACGGTTGTCAGAGCTGGTAAATGTTCTTTTTTTTTTTTTAAGCCTGTAATCATTGAAATCAGCATTTCATGTCAAAAGTGAAAAGCCTCCAACCAGTAATCAACCTGTTTTGTGCTCAGTGAATAGTGGGTCATTATATCGAACATCAGTCTGCTATTCACACATGACAAGACTTATTCAGCAGTATTCAACCATGCTGTATATTAAACCTTTTTATTTATAGATTTCAGACTTTGTTTTGCCATTTACCAGCTATAATCCATCAGCTGCACATGCATGATGAATATGCACACACACACACACACACACACACACCTGCAGTGTAATAAGGTAAAGTTACAACAAATTTAAATCTTTGTTCTCCAGTTAAGACGTAAATGTGGGATGTGTTTATCTGTAAAGAGCAGCAGAGATGAGAATATGTGAAAAGGAGGAAAATAAATGTGTTGCCTGAATCAGAGTCGACGTGTGCAAGTGTGAAAGTTTAAAAGTTTGAGAAAACATCAGAAGTAAAAGAATGAAAAACAGTCGAAGCGTGGACTGTAATCGATCAAAGAGACGCGAATAAATTAATGAAGAATTAAAAAAACGAGAGGAAGGTGTTGCTAACTTCTTCAATACTGAGATGGTGTGTGTGTACATGTTTTTCCTACAATTTGGGCACTTGAGTAACCTGTTTACACACTCACATTAGGGGACTTGTGTCCCTTATGGGGACAAAAGGCAGGTCCCCATAATGTAAAAAACAAAAAACTCAAGGTGAAGACGTGACTTCAGGTTTGGTTAAGGTTAGACAAGTTTTACCAATAAGAAATGAATGGAAGTCAATCAAATGTCCCCTGAAGTCATGAAAACATGACCGTGTGTGTGTGTGTGAGTGTGTTCCCTCAGAGCCCTGTAGAAAGAAAATGAATGGTGAGTGAATGTGTTTAGCTCCTCTGGTCTGACTGCACTGTCAGCTCAGCATCAATCATCTGCTCTCACACACACACACACACACAGACACACACACACATGCACATGCACACACACACACAACATCCACATTTAATCACAGCCTCTTTGGACCTGAACTGTCTGAGCAGACTAACAGATGATTTACCACACACACACACTTCAAAATAGCACTTTACAACACACACACACACACACACACACACACACACACACACACACACACACACACTCGATGATACTTAAAACACCTCTGAAGTCTCAGCTCCTAAACCCTGATCCAATGATGCTGCCACCTTTGTTGGTTCAATGTCACAGTTTTAGGTCAGAATTTAGTTTTTTCAGACTAAGTTAAAGTTATTTATTTAAAATAAAGATGTGGCCTGGAACAATACGCCGACTTAATACAAACAAGACTTTTAAAAGTCTGTGTTTAACCAGCAGTTACAGTCGTCTCTTCAGAAGATGAATATAAAAGACTAATACTTTGATCAAATGAACCAGAAAATCAGTGATAAATCAATGAATTCATGCTTCATGAAGAAAAACAACACACTCAAAAACAATTATATCAGTCCAATCCCATTAAAAATCAACCTCGTGTTTTCCAGGTTTTATCTTAGTAAATTCTTATAAACAAAAACAGCTACCATTTTTTCTGATCTCAACGATCCTGACCTGGAAAAATTCAGCTGAAAATGCACAATCTTGATGTTTCTGTTCAGTTCAACCCACAACTCTGAGACAAACAGTGAACAAGACGACTGAGGGCTGGTTTATGCTCGTCCGTATCCGTCGATACACGACGCAGAGCCGTCTGTGTCGCTGTGTAGTCGGTCTGACCCTCTCTCCATCAGCTTACACGCACCTCCCCAACTTTTTAACTATCCGGCGAAACGACTGAGAGCTCATGGAGACCGTGTAGCTCTGATTGGTCCACTAGAGTTACCACAACAACAACAACATCACCACGCGTCTCCTCTTTAGTTCTCGTCTCAGTATTTACAATAAAATGATCTGTTGTTCAATGTCGAACAGTTTCACTTTCAACAAACGTCTTCTCTCTGTCTCCATTGTTGGTTGTGTGTGGAGGAACAAGGCCGGGCTGTAAATAAACTATCAGCGATAGTTGATAATCATAACAGAAAGAAACGTATCGCCCCCTGTGGTTCTGGTGGTGAATTACTTTACGACAATTCATGATTGCGTTGATCGTCTGCGTGACCACATAGTCGGAGAAGCTTAATTCAGCCTTAACATGTTGACAGAAAGGTGTCCCCCTATTGGTTAGAAAATAACACACTGTTTAGTTTTCTAGAAAAACTAGTTGAATTTTAAGTTAAAGAAGAAACAAACAGACTTTGACTTTGGTCAATGCTTCATCCTCACTTTACAGGTAATACATCAAGATGAGCTTCAGACAACGAAAACGTACAAACTTTCATCTACAAACTCACCAACGTTCAGTCTTGATAAATCTCTCAGTATTTTCTGAAGAGACTATTTACATTTCATCTAAATTCAAAATATTTCTGCTGCAGTTGATGATTTTAAGTTTCTGCATTTCTGTGAGAAAAAGTTTGGGGCAGATTGTTCATCTTAAATATTCTTTTCAAAACAGACGCCAAACCTAGAAATCCTTTCGAGGTTTTCCAGGAAAGTTTCTCTTTGATTTGACATGTTGTGTCCTCGAATATGTGAGGAAAAAAAAAAACTCACTGAGTCGCCAGAAAAACGAAGGAAGTCGTGTGAATCTGTAGGTTCGCCTGGCCAGCATCATACATAATTTATATTCTACTCCATCACTGTGTAATCATTAAAAAACATTTAACTTATTCATGAAAGCATCAACAATCTGTTTAGAAAAACTGATGATTTACATTTTTAAATATTAATAGAAATCAAAGCTTCTCTATTTCATCTATTTTTATCCAACACATTATTTGACAATCGTCTCTGTGTCGCAGAGAAAAGCAGATGTGATGGTAAATAATGTGGCCTGAGTTGTAAACACAACAACTTTGACTTATCATCACTGGTAAACAAACAGAAACACTGTAGATGTTGATAATGACACAACAACAATCAGTCGTGGCTCCTCCATATTAATGTACTTGTACAACTTATTCAGCCGCTCGTGTCTTTTCAGCAGCCACTGACACGACCAAGGCTACAAACCATCACTGCTGAATCCTGAAGGACTTTATATAAAACTTTAGAATTTGGCGGCCGAGGTTAAACGTCTGAGATTGACACGTGCTCTTGAATTTGTCGATCTCACAGTATAAATTAATATCAGCTCTCATTCATTGGGTTGCAAACACAATGTTTGTAGGGTTCAGCGTCAGTGACAACTGTGGTTGGATGATGTTTGAGGCCATGAAGGAAATAAAAATTTAAAATAAGACACAAACATTAACATAAACCAGAAGTCTGACCTGCAGCTCTTTAATCCCTCCAACAAGTCTCCATACGCGTTTCTCTGTAGCTTAAAAAATGTAAATAAATAAATGATGATTATGTTATGAAACACTTGTTATTTTGATCAAAATGGTTTAAGATCAATATGATCCTTTAATGTAAATGAATTTTAGCTGAAAGTACAGACACTAGAGTAGAAGTAGAGACACTAGAGTAGAAGTAGAGACACTAGAGTAGAAGTAGAGACACTAGAGTAGAAGTAGAGACAGAGTAGAATAAAATAACTTTGGTAGAAGTTCAAGTCGTCACTAGAATGATTCTCCAGTAAAAGTCTTAAAGTATCTAGTATTTACTGTACTTCAGTATGACAGTAATCTATAAGTAAATGTAGTTAAGTGTAGAAAGTAAAAGTACAAGTACATGTTAATAAAACAGAAGAATGTTATGAAGTTTATCCAGCACTTTAAAACATGGAGCTACAACAATCTTCATAGACAATGAATGAGTCTGAACTAAAGAACTAAAGTTGTTCTTTTTTCACTACATTAGTGTTTGATATTGATATTGTTGAAGTTTCTCCATCATCCACCTTTAAGATGGAGCCTCCATCAACCCTCAAACATGGTGTTGATGGTCTAAACAGTCACAGGTCGACTTAGAGTCAAAACACCACATTTACTGAGTCACTCACCGTTGAAAATGGATCAGAGGAAAAGTGTCATTAAGTTAGAAAATGTACAGATGCTCCACAACATACTGAAGAACAGTAGTGAAGTATCAGTACTAGTAGTAGTATTTAATTCTTCCTGGACAGCGAATGAATCATGGGTCGCATGCCTATATATATATACACACACACACACACACACACACACACACACACACACACACACACACACACACACACACACACACACACACACAACAAACACACACACACACACACACACACACACACACACACACACACACACACACACACACACACACACACACACACACACACACACACACACACACACACACACAAACACAAACACACACACACACACACACACACACACACACACACACACACCGTCCATTCATCCATATTTTACCATTTATTCTGTATTTATTCATTGTGTCGTCATGGTTGATCTTGTTTTACTCACCACTCTGCTTCAGTCTTCATCCGTCATCGGTCCCGCGTCCATTCAAATATTGCGCACGAGTCCCGCGCGCTTAAAATGGCGCATGAGCGGAACGACGACGAGTGACGTCAGCGCCGTTGCGTAATGATTTTGATTGACTGAACTGGAAACGTTTCTCAAATGTTTATTGTGAAGTGAACGTGCAGCAGTTTTATTCATCTTAAAGTGAGTTTGCTTTTATTTAATATAAAAATGAACTAGATGTTCCAGAGTTTGTTGTTTTCCTTTGTTATAAAAGCAGAAATAAAATCGACAGTCTTTTAATTTCCTAAACACACAACAAACTAGTTCTTTTATATAAAACATAAGGATGTGTTGAGGGTCCATGTTGAGTCCTGGTTTAGACTCAAAGATGAACTGGTTCAAGGATTTAACTTCACTGTCGTTTCAAAAACGGTAGTAAGAATAAAAATACTGTAATAAATTAAATAATAAATAATCAGATAAATAAAAGGGAAACATTCTCCTTTGTTGTTGCACACAACATGTTTTAATGTTTGTTTGTTTTTGTTTTTGTTTTGTTTTTTTGTTTGTTTTTTTGCCTCATTACTGGACTTGTCCAGGACTGGTTTAGGTTAGAGGCGAAAAAAAAAAAGGTTTCTTGCCGTTGGTAACTATATTAAAAAACATGGTTAATGTTGTGGATCGTCAGGGTGAACACAAAGGTCCCGTGTGGAAGTCCTGAGAGTTGAGTTGTGTTGTTTATTTGTTTTTGGACAATTTTTAATTGTTTTAAAATTTCAGATTTTTCATCTGGATCTTTTTTTTTCCCAAACAGACACAAATTGATGCTAATGTTTGCAGCAGCGGAGGCAAGAAGAGGTTAGAATATAAAACATATTTTAGAAATGATGTGTGACACACACACACACACACACTCACACACACACACACACACACTCACACACACACACACACACACACACACACACACACTCACACACTTAGTGACCTCGTTCTCTGCAGTTTGTTCTCAGTTGTTTTCTATTATTTGCTTCTAATCAGAGTTTACATCCTTTTGTTATGTGAAGAAGAACTTTGTGCCACAATGTGCCTCTATAAATAAATAAATAAGATTCAATTGATCCATGAAAAATGAATTAAATATAAAACTACACATCGGAGGGCTGTTTCTCAGCTTGGCAGGAGCTGAATGTTAATCCAGTTATAATCTGGAGGGAGTTTAAAAGACAAAGGAGGGAGGATGGACGAGGTCTGATCATCTCATCGTCTGATTATCTGTGAAACAAAGAGCAGGGATAAAAACAACAATGGTGTTTATATTAACTGACCTAAAATCAGCTGGAGAGCTGCCACCGCTTCAGTCTCAGCAGCCGAGGTTCGTTCTCTCTGTTTTCTCTGATCCACTTTGCTTTGTCTTATTTAAAGCTACATGGTGGTTCATTGTGTGCACAGTGAACTCACTGGTGCAGTGTAGTGAATTTCAACAGGGTGATGTGATGAGTAGACTCAACTCTCTGAGGAAACTCACGTCCTTCGACAGTCTGGGGTTGCTGGTGTCATCTTCTGGTCTGTGATCTGCTGAGACACCAGGAGGTTGGACAAAATAAGAACATAAAGACTGAAACCATCACGGACCATGAACTGGAAGTTTGAGTCGCAGAGAAACAGGAAGTTGATGAACAAACTTCTCTCTGTCGTCAACGACTCGTCCTATTGTCTCTACAACATTTAGATAGATAGATAGATAGATAGATAGATAGATAGATAGATAGATAGATAGATAGATAGATAGATAGATAGATAGATAGATAGATAGATAGATAGATAGATAGATAGATAGATAGATAGATAGATAGATAGATAGATAGATAGATAGATAGATCGTTCTGCCATTGTGTATTTCCATACATATTTCCCTTTGTCCACTGTCATTTTTGTGTAATTAGACAGTTTATATATATATATATACTGCTTTTGTGTACAGTATGGTGGTGGTATAATAATGCCACAGTAGTGCACTACTTTTTAAAGCTCTAAAAGAAGGAACCACTTGGCACTTGACTTGGTGGATAACATGTTGTCTGACTCTCATCATAGGTGAGAGCAGGTCTTCACCTTAACTCTGTGTGTCCATGGTGTGTGTGTGTGTGTGTGTGTGTGTGTGTGTGTGTGTGTGCTCGTGATGTTTGATGGAAAGGCCGAGCGGGCGTCTTGGATGTGAACGTCAGTGGCAGCTTGTCTGCTCTCGTCTCTTCACCTTGTCACCGGCTCTCGTCTTTCATCCTTCTCCCTCCGTCTATCTCTATCTCTCTCTGTCCCACTCTTTAATTTTCCCTCTCACTCTTTTATCTTCTCTCTCTGTCTCTGTCTGTCTTTCCCTCATTCTCTCTCCTCTTTGTCCATCTGTCAAATCCTCTCTCGCTCTACATCTTTTCTTTGGCTGTTTCAGAATGGTGGTCTGCCCTCTATTTCACCTCTTTCTATAAGAGCTTCCTGTTACAAACACACACACACACACACACACTTCAGTGTTTCCATATGAGCTTTGGACTCTGTCTCCTCGTTTTTTCTCTGGTTTCCTCTTAGCGTATTCTAAAGACTCACGTCCTGCATCATCAGTTTCCTACGCGGCCACACTTCTCAGCAGATCAAACGGGTGAAATAATTGACTGATTTACGCGCTCGCTCGACTCGTCTCCACCGACGTTTCTTCTTCATGAGAGACGACGTTGAGACATGAGATGACATTTATTCTGAGTAACTGACTGCATCTGGAGCCGTGATGGTGTGAGAAAGACACACAGGAGGAACTAACATGAGAGAAAAGTCCGGTTCAACCAGAGGCTCCAACACACACCTGAAAATAAAACCTGAACAAAAAAACAACAAGAATGAAACATGTATTTTTAAAGTCAAGTGTGTTTTGTTTGACCTTCCGTGCTGGTTGTTTTCATGTGTCTTAAAAGCACAGCTGGAGGCCATTTTTAACCACCACGTTTTTCCTTCTATTGCTGGAATAAGATGCTGTAAATTCTTAAATTGCGGCTGATGTTTTGTTGCGTTCGCTCACTTTGAACTGTCAGTTTGTCAGGAGACCATTGATTCTTACTTTGCTTAGTCTGTGTGAACTTTGTTGTCAGTAATGTAAATATAATCAACAATGTTGTGTGTAACGTGCTACAAAGGTAATGCAATTAGAGTAATGTATGTTTTCTGTATGTATGATATATGAAGTCATTACCAGTAGATGCTCAGTCATATTATACTTATTACATATTTCAGTAACACGTTACAACAAACTTTTAACCTGAAATTTATTGGTGTTTTGTTTTAAACCATCAACACCACCAAGTTCTTGGCCCAAGAGAAAAACTCTTTATTTCCTGTTGATGGACGACGATGGTTGAAGACGTCAGAGGAGAGAAGATCAACTATGAGACGGACAAACTCACTATCTTCAGTTGGTCAGAGAGAAGAACAAGAACATAACAGTCAAGTTCAATCTCAGTGTAAAACAGAAAGAAACTACACCGAGAAA
Source organism: Polydactylus sextarius (assembly GCA_016801845.1). Taxonomy (NCBI): domain Eukaryota; kingdom Metazoa; phylum Chordata; class Actinopteri; family Polynemidae; genus Polydactylus; species Polydactylus sextarius. The sequence goes on from CM028908.1 coordinate 26,428,170, forward strand.
TAACAGGAGTAATTTAAAGAAACATCTAGAGCGGTGACACGTTAGTTCTCACAAACACACAAGAGGAACAATAATCATTTTACCTTAAGGTCCTAAAGTCATTATAACTACACCACTTCACCCTCCACTGGATGTAGAATAAGCTGCAGTAAACTACATTTTATCATTTTAAAGGCCTTTTCCACCGTTTCTACTCAACTCGTCTCTACTCAGTCTCTAGTGTTTCCACTTGGTCCTAGTTCCTGGTTCCAGCTACTGTTTTAGTTCCTACTCTGTGGAGGAACCAATGGAGCTGAGTCGATACTAAAACGTGACGTGAACAGACGCCGGCCACTGATTGGTCAGAGGGAGTGTCTTCACAAGTGTAGTGGCAATTTTAACAAACGAACAAAAGAGAGTTAACACTTTCAGCCATGTTTCTTGTAGTTTAATAAACAATCATCCATGAAAGGATCCAAACACTGACAGTCTGTGAGTTAATCAGTAAAAACGTCAAATGTCAAAAACAAGAACCACACTTCTCAAAACAATCTCCCCACACCATCTGAGGTAGGATCAGTACATGCATATCCCAACATAGGATGCCTAACATGGGGTCACATGAAACATGTATATAAACGTCATGATACGTATAAACAGACATGGAGACATTCATAGTCCAGAGAAGGGAGTGAAAACACACCACAATTGTATATAGTTGTGTCAATGCTTAACATACTTGTAGTAAAAGGAAAAAGTGCAGAATTTGAGTCAGTTGAGTTGAGAGAGCGTCAACAAAATAATCAAGCTCCATTTTTAAACAGGACAAGAGTGATAGCCATCGTCGTAGCTACCTGGTCGTAAGCTAACCCAGCAACAAGTACAGCATCTCCTCCATGTCCATTAATGTTTACTGATGTTTTAGTGTCGTGACGTCGCAGCAGTTTGACTCCACTCACCACATTCACGTGGAGGAGGAACCAAACTGTGATGGAAAACAACGTGTCTGCTACCAGACTGAGTAGAGTCCAGTAGAGTCCAGTAGAGTCCAGTAGAGTCCAGTAGAGTCCAGTAGAGTAGAGACACAACCACGTGGTGAAGAGACATTAGAAGACAAGTCCTGCTTCTACAGGGATTTTGGTAAAAGTAATGCAGTAATTCAGGGGTCATGAAACACAATACAATTTAGATCAGTAATATTGTATTGCAACATAGTCTAATTACTTTGAAATTACATTTTGGAAATAATTTGTCCAACACTGATCATCTATGAAGAGTCGTGGTCAATCTCACTGTGTCTTCTGGTCAGAGATGCAGAGATCCCTGTATTTTGACCATATTCACCCGGACAAGCCTTTCACAGTGTTTAATGAATAAATCATCTCTGCTCGGACTGTGATCTGTCACGGCACCGGTCGTCCTTGGGAACGGGACAGAAAGAAAGGAGTCACTCCTGAACCGAGAACCCAGACCCCCTCACCGACACACTGGAGCTATAATGTTAAATTCATAGACTTTCTCTTCCTCCTCACTCTCCTCTGGTTATTATGAGGCACCAGGAAAATGGTCGAATCAACAATTTTTTTTGCTCTTTATTCACTTTTCTGGAACTAACCAGGTGTTTTTTATTTGTGTGTGGAAGTAAACAGGTTTCAAATTTGTCTTTCAGGCTCTGTTTTTTGATTCTTCTCACAACTGCTTCTTTTGAAAAACCACTGAGGTCGTTCTAAAGTGTGGACCGTTACTCCTTCGCTTCAGGGGTTTGTGTTTGCACAGATAGTGTGATGTACTGTCTAAATAATAATGAGGTTGCACAGTTATTGCCAACACTATCTTTTTTTTTAATGGTATCCCCCAAGTCAAAGGCTCTGCATGTTTCCCCTCTAAAATTCAATGATACAATTTAATAAAACAGTGAAACAAACGTTCACACCTACAAGCAAAAGGTTTATTTCTGCAACACACAGATTAATTTAACCACAGAAACTAAATAAAACTACAATTACAACACTGTGGTTGTGTACCTCCAACACACATGATTAGAGGTTAAATCAATTAGACCAAATTATCAGAGATGGACGGTAACAAAGTACTTTTACTTGAGTACTGTATTTAACTACAGTTTCTGAGCATCTGTACTTCACATGAGTTATTTAGTATTTGTTTGTTGGAAACTTCACCACATTTCTATCAAAGTTTTTGTTACTTTCAAGTCTGAAAATTAATGTTTTTATTTTCTTTTTCTTCTAAAAGGCGACTGGTCGTCAGGTTATGACAATAACTAATTTTTTTTGATGTCAGATGATCGGACGACAGTTCTGTTGTAAAGTCATGAAGTTAGAGTTTGTGTCACAACTCTACCATGATGTTTAGGTCCAATTCATTTTAAACAATAAACTAATGATTGGTTTTCTTTGTCAGTTGTTTCTACTAATTCATTATTCTACAGCTTCTATGAGCCGCTCAGAGACAACAGGTGTTGAAAGTGTTGAAAGTAGGAATAATTTACCAATGTGGTGAAAGAAAATGTACTGTACTATGCAGGTACATTGGTATAATTTGATCAGAGTAATGTTTGACCAGTGGTATCTGTACTCTGATGTTTGACCTTTAGCCCCCAAATTATTTATTAAGTTATTATTTGTGCCAAACTTGAAAAGATTCCTTAAAATAATGTTATTCACATGAATGAAAAAGGAAGTTTGAAAATTATCTTCTAATTACAATCAACATCCATTAATTCTTATCCTAAATTCGATATGTAATGATCCAGAATAAAGCCAGCGGTTGGGACATAGTTACATTATGAAATGTGTGTCAACAGTTTGGAGTCACATAATAAACACAGACGTAAACAGAATCAGAACCAGAATTTGGTTAATCACAATTTTTCCATCTCGTAGAAATATAAGAACAGTCTCCAGAAGTAAAAATATAAAATAGAGAAGATATAATATACTATATAAGATATAATATAATTTTTATGTATTGTATGTAGCATCAGCATCAGCATCAACTCTACATACAGAAAAAAATTATCAGACCACTCTTGTTTTTCTTGTTTTCTTCAGGTTCTTGTCCATTTTAATGCCTGGTTTAATTACCTGAAAGATACAATGAACACAACAAAAAAACATGGAATTCCTAAAAGCACCATGTTTTTGGCAGAACAATGAACTTTGATTTTGGTTATTATCAAGAACAGCTCTTAAATTAAACTTTTATGAGCTATTTTTGTTGTTTATAGTTATATTTGTCCAAACAAATGTACCTTTAGTTATACCAGGCATTACAACAAGAAACTGAAGAACCGAGGGTGGTCTGATAATTTTTTCCATGGCTGTAGATTAGTTTCCTCCTCACAAACAACTTGAGCGTCTGTGCTCAACTTAAATTCAGTCTGGTTACGAGTGATTTTAGTTGGGACAGGTTTTCATGGTAGAAAAATTGAGCCTTAGGGTTCAAGAAAATAAACACAGAAACCAGCTTCAACCAGCTCATCTGGAACAGATTGTTATGTGAATACAGAATATGTACAGAGCTGATTTGTGTCTCCAGACTCATCATTCCTGCATGAACACACTGAAGCTCAGACAACAGATACTGGAGCATGATCGGAGTCACTCACCCAAGAAAACATTCTCTCTTACTACTTTTTCCTCACTGTGTGTTCTCCAATTTCACAATGACCAAATGGAGATGCAGCGGGCATAAAATAGTCTGTTTTTTTTTAAGAAATCAAAAAGTAAAAATATGAATTAACCTGTTAAATATGATTCGAGCAGCCGGTTCTGATGAATTTGATGTTTTAATTGAGGTTATAGTTCCATTAAAGCAAAGCACACAGCATGTGGTTATTACTCTGAACGTATTGTACCACAGAGGTGATGAAATATGCCTCAGCAACATCAGTTTGAGTTACTAATTCATCAGTTTGAAGTCTTATCCAGCTAAAACACTGCACAGTGGTGTATAATACATGAAGAGGTCTTGACAGCTGAATGATAAACAGGTTTATTATTCCATCCATGGCTATCTATCCAATTTCTGGATGGCAGCAGATCAAGCAAGATAATCCAGGTGTCTCTCTCCTGAGCAACACTTTCCAGCTCCTACTGCAGGATCCTCAGGCGTTCCCATAGATTAGATGAGTAATATAATCTCTCTAGGCTGTTATGGCTCGACCCTGAAGCCTTCTATGAGTTGGACGTGTTAAGAAACCTCCCTCCTCATCAGATGCTTCAACTCACTCTTTTTGAGGTGAACAGCTCTACTCACCTTATCTTTTGGCTGCTTGTATCCAACATGATCTCATTCTTTCAGTCATGACAGACTTCAAGCATGTTGACGTCTACTGTTACTTGCACTAATTTGATTGACTATTGCAGCACATTTCCTTATAGAGCCTCTTTCCTGTTAATACTTTAGTGCTAACGTCAATCTGAACTTGACTGATGTGAATTTGGGTTAAGCCGTAAAAAGAACAAAAGCTTTGAAGTTGATTGAATAAATTTGTTCCATGACGTGACCGCCAGTCATCAGCTGCAGCGAAAAGATAAACCATGAAGACTTGGGTAACCTCAGTACAACCGTGACAAATGATGCACACACACACACACACACACACACACACACACGTTTCAGAGGTACTTAACAGAAATGCTCAGTTCAGCATTTATCTGGGAGTAATTAGCTTAGATCTTTTCCCACCTCTTCATCTCCTCATGCTGTCTTTTCTAGTCTCCACAGACACATTTTGTTCATCCATCCATTAGCAAAATACCACTTATCCTTTGAGGTTCACATGGGGGAAGCGGAGCCAATCTCAGTTAATCTCATGTTCAGAGGCGGGGTAAACCCCAGACAGGTTGTCAGTCTTTCACAGAGCTGAGCATGTATGTATGAGACAAACAACCATCTCTTCTCACATTCAGTCTTGCAGACAATTTAGCGTCACCAATTAACTTAACCTGTGCATCTACGGACTGTGGGTGGAGGCTGGAGTTCCCACGATGATGTCATAACTCATGGGAGAAATGACTGACTTCATGATTTATCCTCAGGATGCAACGTGTGGGACCAAAAATGTTAGATGATGACTGCGGTGAGACACTTCCTGCACAGATAGGCTATTTCACATTTCAGCAGGTCAAGAATGGATGTGTTAAGAGGAAGCAGATAGAGGGCTGAATGATGCCCACCCCTGCCCCCCTTCATTATGTATGAAAGATGCTGACTGGGTGCAAACACACTCTCCATGTTTCAGCAGGCTTCTTCACGCTTGAATAGTACAAATTGAAAGCAGCAGTGTGTAAGATTGTGGCAAAAACTGGTTCTAGTGTAAGTTGATCGTCATTGATCAAATAATGACGACTCATTTTTGGTCAAGCTAGTGTCTAATGTTACATTTCATATTTGCCATAATTAGCGTGTTAATGTTTTCACTGTTACCACACTGTCTCAGCATAACACGGTGCTGATGTTAGCATCACAACTCACCATTTATTTTTTTTTTTTTTTTTTCAACAGTGTATCACATATGTTGACGAGACTGTGGCTCCATCATAGTTTCAGAATTGGGAAGGGGGTAAATGTCTTCCCCTTGGTAGCTGTAATGCTAATGCTAATGCTAATGCTAACAATGTGCGCTCACCAACCTCAAACTCATGTCCTATGTATTTAAAAAAATGTTTTTTCTTTTGTCAAGACGTTGTTGAGAGTCGTAGCAAAGCCTTTTAGTTTCAGTAACGTTGAACATTTGTAATCCACATTGTTTGCAGCTGTAGCTCAGTGGTAACTGATGAACTGCTACTGACTTGGTGACAGGGAGACAGAGGTGGTGGAGCAACAGGACAAAACACTAAATCATAAACATAAACCTGATTTACGTTGCTGTAAATTGTGCAAAATTGTGAATATTCTGGCTGTTACTGTTGTTGTCAGTGTTATCAGTATTTAAATCAGCATGATTCCTGAATCTCTGGTGACATTAGGATAATTTAAATCTTACATACTGCTCCTTTAAATAACTACATGACATTTCTAGATTTTACAAATGCTACTGGATCAAACTCTGTAGATTTTTTGTTTTTTTACTCCTGTTCAGACCAGTGTGCATGATGAACATAGATGTTATAGTAACACGAGTATCACAATGTCCACCACAGTGTCTTTACAAAGCCAACGTGTCACGACAATGATGGTTTCAACTTGTCCACAAAATTATACAAGACATGTACACAGCCACGAGGTAGAAACATAATCAGTGAGGATAATGTGACTCTTATTGTGTTGATGTGTACAGTGTAAGCAGTTGGTCTCCAGATGATTCTACCTTCCTTCATTAAATTTAATCTTGTGTATGTATGTGTTGTTACCGTAGTTTGACTTTTATTAGATTTTTTTTCTTTCCAGTATCAGGACATCACACACACAACTCTTTAAAATATTCATACACATGCACACAAACACAGTCCGTCATGGCCACCACCACCACCAACCCCCCATCCTTTGACCTCACCTTGTTGAACCTGCAAACTTATCAATACCTTCCTATCACATTTATCAATGCTCCGTACTGCATGATAACGTTATCAGATTCATGGATCAATAGCCGCCACTGCTGTATCAAATTATGGTGCTTTGTTATCAATACTTGTGAGTGTGTGTATTCAATTTGGGAAGAAGGTCGGATCAATAGCCGGCAGCAAATGCAGCCAATCTTGAAGCCTTATCAATGCCAAGCGCCGTTCTGACAAATGATAACACACCCGGATCAATAGGTTGCGCTGATGATGACGTTGCCTCACCCAAACATTACCACTGGATCAGCAGAGGGACGCACATATATGAGATATGGGCTGCATCTGAATACCCCTACTATTCTACTAGGTAGTAACAAAAATGAGTAAGTGACGATCTAGTACGTCTGAATACCTCAGTATCTTTCAGTAGAAGGTGAAAGGTTCCCGGATGGTTTATTACTTCAGTAGGATTTTGCAGTATACAAGCGATGTTCACTACACTAACTACGCTATCCCAGAAGTCACCGGGAGGTTGAAAACTAGAAAAAGAAACTTTGCCTGCTAAATATGACATCTGATACTGACTGGGATGAATTATATACTTATAGTAAACAGTGATGTCAACCACATCTATGTGTTTGTTAGTGAATGTGAATGGAGACAGCAGCCAGGGAGAGATTATTTTGATATTTTTACAATTTTATTCTAAATGTGTTTAGTGATAACAGAGGAACAGCTAAAGAGTCAGATGTCCTGTGATGTAAAACTTCCTTTTCTGACCGTTTCTATACAAACCTTAAAAAGTGATTGAATTGAAACACAAATACAGACTGTTCAGTAAATAAAAACCACGTGTACTTCAGTCAATAAAACATGTCCATAGTCATTCACGTCACCAATGTGAGTAAAAAGTCGCTGCTACGATTGAGATGCTAACTAGCCGTGGTAGCTAACCCTCTGATTCAAGCCACAAAATCATGACGTTGATGTAAACATCCGGGTCACAAAACAGGTGAGATGGTGGTGATGTAGTACGTCTGAATTGTGTCTACTACTGGTTGATATGTAGTAGCTACTACTGTAACGGTGGAGTAGTAGACACTCAGTAGTAGCAGTGTGTACTAAGGATTCAGATGCAGCCATGGTGATGATACAGTCTTTAATCCAACCGCTAGTTTCACTTTATTTATGCACAAATAAAGACATGAATGTGATTTATTATCTCTATCTTTATCTCTAATGTATCATATAATTGATCAATAAACTGTTTCACACTGTGTAACAGTTCAAGTCCTTTTATGAAAATAATGATCAATTGACAGTTTCCGTTTTTTTTAAGTATTGCTATTTCTTTTCTTTTTCTTCTTTAGCAAATTTTGTTTACAATGAACCTAGAATATTAGAAGATATCTACTCATCCTGCGTGTAACATAATTACCTCATTAATCAATTTATCTACCAGCTATTCTATTGAATCAGTTGATGATTTTATCATTTATGACAAAGAAATGCATCAGATATTTGTATTATCAGATGCTGGAACCAACCAGTATTTCTTAATCATTTTATTTCAGTGACAAAAACAATCAATTGATTATCAACATGTCTATTAAAACTACTTAGTTTCTGTTAATTGACTAATTAAATAATCAACAAATGGTTGCATCCTCCTGTTTCTCCCTGCAGGTTGCTATGATCATTCATTTGTTTTTTAATTAATGGAAATTGTTAATTTTTTTCCACAGAAGAAAGGTTGTTAACAAACACAGTGTTGTTGTCATTGTTTCATGTTCTGAAGACTATAAACTACAACCTCCTTCTGTTAACAGTGTTAACAGAAGCAATAAAACAATCGTTGATCTGCCTCAATGACAGGAGTCAAGTCTGGTGGTAGGTTCAGTGATTTTTTTTTTTTTTAATCTTGTGAAAGTGAAACCATAAGATCCAGGCTACATCCACACGACAACGATTGTGGCATTTTTCATTTGCTGATTCAACAAGTTATGTGTCTGTACACGTATCTGCTTCAAGAAATATCTGTGCCCAGATGGAAACGGGAAAACTGGGTTAAAATGGTGTAATATGTATGCCACACCTATAGGTGGCAGACTACAGGTGGTGGAGTACAAACATAAACACATTAAGAGACAGTGGTGGATTTAAAAGTATCTGATGTGTAATTGCATCTGCTGGTCGTCTAGTTAATACGATAGAATTAAAAGGTTTTGTTTCAACAGTGCTTTGATCAGATGTTACCTGTGGTTTCTTCCTACTACTACTTCTTCTTCTTCTGGTCACAGTCCAATGTGACCAGAAGAGAGGCAGCGTATGGGCCTGAAAACAACTCTTCCTTTGTATGTACAGACAATAGCTGAGCAAAATAAAGTAGAAAGGGCATTGCAAAGCTCCACCCCTCACCTGCTTCACCTGGAAAAGCGAGTCATACAGGTTCATGTTGATGCGTCACTGAAATCATAGACAGATTCACCACGTGATTTACCATCAGAATAAAATCACCACTGAGGAAGACAAGACACATGCAGTGAAACTGGGAGTATAGAAGGAGACTCAGTCGTACACAAAGGTAAACAAACAAACAAGCAAACAATTATAGTCATCAAATTCTACCAAAGTTTACTTTTGACCAATTTTTTAACCAATGCTTCTATTCACCAGAGTGAAAATGGATTTACAATCAATTGAGGATCTTTCCTGTCCAGTCTGTCGTGACATCTTCAGAGATCCTGTTGTTCTGTCGTGTAGCCACAGCTTCTGTAAAGACTGTCTGCAGAACTGGTGGACACACACATACATACTGAATGAGTGTCCAGTCTGTAAGAGGAGATCATCGAAGAGAGACCCACCTTGTAACTTGGCTTTAAAGAACCTGTGTGAGGCCTTCAATCTGAAGAAAGACCAGACAGCTTCAGCACAAACTGAGTTTGTCTGCAGCCTGCACAGTGAGAAACTCAGACTCTTCTGTCTGAACCATCAGCAGCCGGTTTGTGTCGTCTGCAGAGATTCAAAGACACACACCGACCACAGATTTAGACCCGTTGATGAAGCTGCAAAGGATCATAGAGAGGAGCTACAGAAACACCTGGAACCAGTGAAGAAGAAACTTGACGTTTTTGAACGAACTAAAAGAAAATACGACCAAACAGCAGAACACATCAAGCGCCAGGTCCGAGACACAGAGAGAGAGATAAAGGAGCAGTTTAAGAAGCTTCACCAGTTTCTAAATGATGAGGAGGAGGCCAGCATGGCTGCACTGAGGAAGGAAGCGGAGCAGAAGATGAAGAGGATGAAGGAGAAAATAGAGGCTCTGAGCAGAGAGATAGCAGGTCTGTCAGACACAATCAGAACCACAGAGAACAATCTGAGAGCTGAAGATGTCTTATTCCTGCACAACTACAAGGCTGCAGTGGCCAGAGTCCGTCAGCGCCCCCTGCTGGATGATCCACAGCAGGTCTCACAGATCTCAGGGGCTCTGGTCGACATGGCCAGACACCTGCAAAACCTGATCTACAACACCTGGCACAAAATGAAGAAGGTGGTTTCCTACACCCCTGTGATTCTGGATCCAAACACTGCTCATCCAGACCTGATCCTATCTGCAGATCTGACCAGCGTGAGCTGTGGAGAGAGACAGAATCTTCCTGACAATCCAGAAAGGTTTGACTCCTTCATCTCTGTCCTGGGCTCTGAAGGCTTTAACTCAGGGACCCACAGCTGGGATGTTGAGGTTGGTGACAGTCCAACATGGATTCTTGGTGTTGCAGCAAAGTCTGCCCATAACAAGGGAAATGAAGCCTTACAGTCTGGATTATGGAGAATAATGTTGTATAAAGAAAAGTACATAGCATGTCCAGATACTGATCTGATTGTGGAGAAGAAACCTCGGAGGATCAGAGTTCAACTGAAGTGGACTAAAGGAGAAATCTCATTCTTTGATTCTGATACTAACGCACACATACACACCTTCACACATAAATTCACCAAGAAGCTGTTCCCTTATTTAAATACCAACAAAAACATGCCACTGAAGATATTACCAACAACTTGTAGGTAAACAGTTGGTGCTCTTTCAGCTAGTCAGTGCTTTCATCAATTCAGGAAAGAGTTGTTGGCAAAAAAAAAAAATCTGGAACATGTAATGTTACATTGACATTGATTGGGAGCAATGGATGAACCTGCAACCAGTATTTTGGGGGTGAACTTTGGGAACTAAGCATTTTTCATATTAACTATCAAGAGGTTTTACATCGTGTTTATCAAATGTCTGGGAATAACTGAGACTAAAAAAATCAAGTGACAAGTCTGCATAAAGATGGAAGATGGAGCTAAACATGCTGCAGAGACTGACTGTGGACTTTAGTGAGTACTTAACCAGTAAAGAAGATTCTCGTTCTGATTCTGACAAGTGAAAACAAAATGTTGTATGTAGTTGTTAATTCACATAATTTCTCAAAATGATTGCTTTGAAAAATAAAAGGAAAAATTTGGAAATTTGTGTCTTTATCCTGTTTGTCAGACAAAACATCACCATCAGAGCTCATCATTTAAAAAAAATGTAACCAGTTTTGAGTAATTCAATAGACTATATTGCACATTGGTTACAAAATGCTTTGAAATGAATTGTCAAGTGACCCCTGGTGGCCACAGTAAAAATGACACCAGCAAAGGAGGAAGTCAGGTGATTAAAGTTGGGACAGTTTGACTAAACAGTTGACTACAGGGGCCTTTTGATGTTTGTCAATGCAACTGATGACAAAGTATTTATCAACTCATCGACTCAACTCAAATCTCATCTTAAACATGACCTAGTAGTTTATGTTTATACACACAAAGGACCCATATCGGTCATATGGGTTCAAGATCACGAATGATAAAAAACTGAGATTTAATATAAAGGGATGTTAAAACCAGGGGCAGACTTTTCCTCTGGTGCAAATCAAACAAATTTGCACTGACTGTCTGAACACGGAGGCTTTCACTTCTTATTTGTTTGCAGTGGAGACTAGTAAGAAGTAGAGGAAACCAAGGTTGATGTACTATGACGCTTTGTCTTCCTCTCCTTGGCTGCTTGTCCCTGTCAGGTTGCATTATGGGCAGCAGGTTGGCTGTTCAAGGTGACGGCGGCCTGCAGAGAGCCTCGGGTTCAGTGTGTCGACAGGAGCAAGAGATTTAACCAGTACTTTTATCACTATTGACATTAACAGCAGTCACCTCCTTCCTGCTGTGTGCCCAGTGTTTGAACAGACCAGTTACCACCAGTTACAGTACTGGTCTTCACTGCAGACATTACAAAGTACATTTGAAATGATTTACAGCATCAGGTGAGGAAAAATTACTACCACACATATGATCGGGTCTTCTCTCTGATGATTGTATATAAAGACGGATGATGCGACACCACTTCCTCCCACTGTGCAAAACTGAACCCATCATGTCCCATCTGCTAACATGGAGGGGCTGGGGAGTATGACTCAGCCACCAGGGGGCAATCATGATGTTTTGGTTTTGCTTTTGAGGATCTGTCATGTGGTTTAACTACTTATGTCATGTGTCCTTAAGAACTACAGTGTGGCAACATCATCACATGAGTCAAATGTGTCGATCAGCTGGTGAAAATATTCACCAACAGTTTTACAGATTAGCCCCAATTGAGTAATGGTTGGTAAGAGATACAATGTCCAGTAGGTTATGGAAATAATTGGGCTGTTTTATGTGATGTTGATTGTTACACACACCATTGGAAAGTTTAAAGGACAGATATATTGTTAGTTTTTCTTTTTTATGACATCTGTTGCCAACTAGAGCAAAATGCAGCAACGAGGAAAATATCTAAAAGACGGTGTCTGTGTGTGGTGCTTTAAGGTAACCCTCCACGTGTCTAACTTGTGTCTGCCAAACAGTGTAACACTGACAATCTGTCTCTATAGAAAAAAAAACAAACCTGGGAGATCAAATAGTGAGCAGCCGGCAGCTGAGTTTTTAAACCAGACGGGCAAAAAACGAGCAACATGAGTGGGATATGGGAGTTTGAAGATTATTATTTAAGGTGAGTTAGTGAAGAAGAGTAAACAGTAAAATCACCGATCTGTGTCCAAGAGCTAAGCAGCAGCAGCAGGGATTTTTTTAAATGACGACAGTTTGGAAAAACACAAGTGAAGAAACTGAAAACAGAGACAGAGATGTCAGTTTATAATAACAGCTACATGATGTACAAACTATCGATCCATTTTCAGCCACTTACCTGAGGTTGGATTGAAGTGGCAGCAGGTCACTGAGGTAGTCCATGTGTCCCTCTCCACAGCTGCATTTACAGCTTCTCCTGGAGGATCCTGAGGTGTTCTCAGACTAGATGAGATATAATTTCTCCAGTGTGTTCAGTGTCTACGCCTGAGGTCTACTACCAGTTGCCTGGAAAACTGGAGGTGCCCAGGAGGCACCGAGAATGAGGAGCAGCAGTTCTGGTCCGTACATTATCTCTACAACTGAGTCTAAACACCCCATGGAGGATTTTAGCTACTTATATCCATCACTACCCAAAGCTCATGATCATAGGTGAGGGTTGAAACATAGATCAACTTTTAAATCGACAGCTTCGCCTTCTGGCTCAGCTCCTTCTACAACCTGCACTGATCTGTACTCCCTCAGTATAAACCACAACTCGGGAAAGCAAGTAGATTTAACAGGAAGATCTGTTAAAAAATATGAAAAGACTTTGACTCCTCTAAGATTTGAAATTTCAATGAGGCAGACATTTTCAGGTCAGAAGGAAGGATGTCCATGATGCAGCTGAAGCTTGTTTACAATTGTGTGTGAAAATAAAAGAACTAAGATTAACCTGCAGTCAAATGTTGTACAACTGTGGGGTAAAGACATAATAGTGATGTCCGTGTGTTGGTGAGGCTGCAGGCAGTGCAGTGCTACCTGCCACCACACGTTACACATGTTGTGTGTCCATGTGCTGCTCGTATATAAGCCTCTCCTCTTTATCTGAAATACTAAGGCCTCAAGGGTTGTGTGTGTGTGTGTGCATGTGTGTGAGGTAACAGACCCTGACAGCAGCACCTATTTCTATAATGGAAACAACCAGCACATCGCTGTGGTGAAGTGAAAACGGTGCGGCCCTGTGATTCTCTGTGCTCGGCCTCAGTTTGGTCCCTGAACACAATTAAAGCTCGACCGCTGTCATCGACATGGCCGCAGGTCTAACGTGCTCAGTTAGAGAAAGAAACAGATGAGGACGAGCTGGGACAGCGCCCTCTGGCTGGGAGGGTAAAGCCACCAACAAATTTTATTGTCCTGTTAAGTGGATTCAGTTGCATCACACAGGATGGTTAATGCCCGAAGCAAAAAGAGGACACACCATTTTAAAGATGATGTGTTACAAGCTTTGCCAATTAGATGAAATGGTGAAAACTTCCTGTCTTCTAAGTGGGGATGGTCAGCTGATATGACTTGATCGTAGTTCATACAAACCCACATTCACTGGAAAAGAAAACAGATACAATGTCCCTGTTGTTAAAGCTTTGATATTAACTGAAGGACTATTGTCCGTGTCAAAACAGCACAATCATGTACAAGTCTAATCATATTTGATAGATAATAATAATGGCTTTCTTATTAAAGAAATATGAGCTTCATTTCAGTATTAGCTTTCATGTGTTCGACCAGTGAGTCAGTAGCACTGCAATTAAACTAGACCCAGAATTAACACAGAGGAGAGAGATTTTCTGAGACAGAGACTGTTTCTATCAAAGATCTTGATCAGAGTCTGAAAAATCACACATTATTGTCAGGATATTCAGGAATCTGTGCTAATGTTGACCAGCTGTTTGTTTCCTAATGTGGCACGTCAGGAAAAAACTGTGTGGTATTGATACAGGAAATGATTCAAGGTGATGGCATCTCCTTTTCTAAACCGTTTCTGGTCATACCCAGAAGAAGCAGTCAAGTGTGGCAGCCAAGATGTGTCAAACAGGTGGGCAATTTTCATTTACCCAGGTCATCGTATCAGACACAGATGAATCTAAGGCAACTGGGCTGTTGGAGTTTCACCTTCATCCAAGAGTCTTATCTTCTGTGGACACCAGAGAGATCTAATGTCCACAGGTGTATTAACGAACCTAATAACCACCTTCAAAACTACCAGTACTCACCAATGAATGTTGTTTACACACCTGTGAACACTAGATTATTTGGTGCCCATCCACAGAAGATTAAGTCTCTATCAGAACTGAAGAAGACTCTTGTCAAGAAATTACAACAGTCCAGTTAACTTTGATTTAGCTACATTACCAAGTTATTGTTTCTTCAAGTGTCACTGCTGGAGAAAAGAGCTAGATAGATGAATACTTTATTGATCCAAAGGAGAAATTAAGGAAATTACGAGTTAGTTTTACTTCATTTTTCTGACTCCATTTTTGTGTCCAGAGACAAATTTTACTTTTTGACATAATCCTAGAAATGTTTTTACAGATGAAGCCAGGAAAGTTTCACATCCACTTGCAATGTGTAGGACTAAATCCAAAGCCATCTACTGACAGAGAGAGCAAAGCTAGCAAAGAAGTTAAACAAATACACTCTCTCATCTGTACCCATCATGCAGGTCGGGAAGATTAAGCTGCCACAGCGCTGACCCCCGATGGCCACCGCCACACACAAACCATTAACCCTTACTCCCATCTCAATCAGAGCACCAGTGTCCTGTGTTGTGTAGAACAAAAACACACTCTCACATTGGACTCCAGCCCATTTACTTGGGACTGGGCGGCAGATGTACATGCAGACTACCATCAGCCAAGAATAACATGGTCCAAATGGAGGACACTTTTGTACATTTTGTCTTTGGACTTTGAGGAAGATGGAGTATCCTTAGAAAACCAATGCTGAAAGATCTTCAACAGTTTAGAAAATTTATTAAATTGTTTAAAAAGCCACATGTTCGACATTTAAAAAAAAATCCACCATTTTATCTGTAACGTGGCCCAAGTTCAACAGAGATGTCAATAATCACAGCAACTGAGTTAGATCAACTCAATGTCCCAGACACTGCGTCTGTTCCTGCGCTATTCTCTCTGTTCTGAATAAAACATGCCACCGAGTCAATTAAATGTAAAACCAAAGCCAAACAGGAAAAAACAGCCTCCGGTTGAATCTTGAGCCTTGTTAGTTTGGCATATCCATCTTTTATGTATCACATGTATCAGTGTGCTGACAGGTTCCTACACTTTTGTCGACAGTTTGGACAGTGAATGTGATCGTGTCTGTGTGACTGTTTTGTTGAACTGAGACTGAAGCGAATCTTAGGGAGCTGCACAACTACAGACTATTAATGCAAAGATGCAAACAAAAACAAATACAACCCTGAGATTTTTTCAGAAATGTGACCAACCCCTGAAGCTTTAGAAAGTGCTCTATGTTCGTCTTTAGGACGTTCCTACGTTGAGGTTTTTGATTCTTGTTGTAAAAACTACTTTGAACAATCAGAGATTTGTTGGTAAAGAATGGACATAGCATTTTCTGAAGTGTAGCCTCTGCTCTGCGGCCTCAGCGAGCTTGGCATAGCGATATATGTCCCAGTTGTGAACCTGAGCAGAACCAGAACTACTGTCGCCACCTGCAGGCCAAGACAATGAACTGCAAGACAAGAGACCTGATGGCAAGCGGGGTCATGCCAGACAGGACAAGCTGGGGCTGGCTGGTTTACACCAATTTGACTGTCAAATTAAAATTGCAAAAAACTTAAACCTCATATCAACTTAGTGAGGCAATAACCAAGGGGGGAATATAAATACAAGAATTAAAGTAGATAGGTTAAATGACAATGTCACTCTGGGAATTTCACCCTGGGACATAGTTCAGTGGTTACACCAACAACAAGGCAGGAGACATGGGTCCAGTTTTAAAGAAAAGGGTTCACTTTATTATGAAAATGATTATAAAATCATAACACTAACATGAACCCAGGGATAAGAGGGAATGGGTGACATGACCAGTGCTGAGGTTTACCAGTGGGGGAAATGGGTCATGGCAAGGAGATGAGGAATCCTGAAACAAATTACAGGTCACCACAGTCACATGTGGCAGACACACTCTCAGTGAAGGAAACCAAAAACCTCACAGGGACACAGGAAGGAGAGACCACCACCTTGGACACCAGGACCACCACTTAGCTCCAGCAACTACTAAAGAAAAGAAAGGTTAGTCAAAAATAAATCAAAAATAAATCAAATAATGTACAAATTCTCCAAAGGAATTTAAACCAAAACTCCCAATGTTGCCAGCCGACAAATTATAAATTAAACAATGTGCTGCCAAAATAATCTACATTTATAATTTAGATGGTAAATAAAAGAATCATTCCATGAAAATTAAAATGAACACAAAGACAATATAAAATTACCAAGTGTTAATGATGCAACAGATACATAAACAAATAATACAAATTCAGTAAAACACAGACATTTTAATAAATTTAACACATTAACACACTAATTGCCACAATTTAACATCTTATGTCCAATATCATCAATTTAACAAAGTTCCAAAAGAAAATAAGAAAATGAACAACCACCACTGGTCTGTCAAGTAGGACCGACGATTAAAAGATCACACATCGTTCTAGTGTCTGATGCCAATAATCTGGAATAATTAATGACCTTAAGACAAACATACTGTGTTCAAAGAAAAATAAAAATAAAAATGAACTGTGACTGAGACAGACACCGTCACATTACCTTTACTTGTCACCACAGGAACAAGGAAGTAAGACAACCCAGAAGTGGGCGGTCTCTGGACCAAAGAGCAAAGGAGTTCAAGATGGACACCGTGCCTTTTTATAGTGTGCCCCCAGGTGGTGATTGGCTGAATCAGAGTTAGGCAAAATATTCCACAAAGAGTCATGTGGCTGCAGGTTTTTATTCCAACCAAGCAGCAGCAGAACATCAGACTTTAATTAACTGATCTCAGTCTTCACACATTTGATTGGTCAAACTGTGTGATCTTGACTGGTTGGAACAAAAACCTGCAGCCACACAGCTGTTTGTGGAGTAGGTTAACTACCCCTGGCTAAATGATGGGAGCAGGGATGACACTCATCCTGCTACATAAGGAATAAGTCTAACTCTTATGGTGCAATTTGTTGACAGTAGAAGCATCGTCAGCAAAGAATTACAGGAAATGGACAGAAATACAAAATGAAATGTCAAAGATATGAGTCAACACTTCCAGTCAAAGTGAAACAGGATGTGTGGGCCTTTAGACTCAACTATAAAATCAATAAAATAGCATGGAATAGTAACATACCAACTACCTTAAAGAAATTGGTGTATTATTCATAGTCCAACATTAAAGTCTGGTTCTGTGTTAGACGTTCCATCTGCTGAATAAAATAGGGAGAAAAAAAATAAACCAGTGTAAGAAACTAAAAAACAAGAAATAAAAGTCTGGCTTCACCTAACATCCAACCAGAGCCCCCTAACCCCTGTTTGCTTCGCCTCCCGGCTGTCACTGTTTCCACCTCTCCTACCACGTGATGCTCATTGTGGAAAGCGGAGGGGGTTTAATTATTCAGTGATGTCGTGGGAGGTGGTGGAGGAAGAGACGAGTCTGACACTCACTCTGGTTGTCTGCATTAAGAATCCATCAAGGTCACAAATAGACAATGACCACTTCGTTAGTTTCAAGGATGCAGCGTGGTGAGAGGAGCTAATTTAACAGCGCTCATTAATGAATATATTGATCTGACACGCTGTACAACTTATGAAGGTCTTATAAGTCTGCAGAGAGTCATGCAAGGTCGCTGGTGTGAAGGAGGGTGTGTGTTTGTTTTACAACATTGTGTGTGTGTGTGTAGTTCTTGTGTATATGTTGTACTACCTAACACAGGTGTACTTCAGATTCTCTCCAGCTATGATTATTGTTAACTTATGAAGATACATGCTCTCTGTCATATCTCTGTGTTAGTCAGAGTCACTCAGTTCATTTTCCACACACATGTAAACTGGTAAGATGGTGTTACTAATCCTTGGAAATGTTCTGCTAAAAATACAAAAATAGAAAGCATCAACTTCAGATTAGTTGGGAGAAAGAATGAACTCTTGACCCTCCATTAAGATGGTGTTGAAAAACATTTAACACATTACCAGATGTCTGTATGACCTACCATGTCTAAATACTGTTTTTCAGACTTTTTCTCTGACTTCTCTGACTGAAAATCAAGCACAATTTAAAAAGTTTCATTAACATGTTGAAGGTGCTTATGTATGGGCTTTGTTAGTGCTACATAGCCCAAAAATTCAGGAAAAATGTTGTGAGGTTGTTTTTTTTTAAGTCTTATTTGTGTAACTATGAAGTTTACACAAATAATTACTATTGCTACTTAGTAAATGATAGCATTAGCATTAGTTCTGCATCAAACTTGATTCATGTTCTCACCACGACCTTTCTCCAAGTGTGGAAAGCAACCCCAGTGTTTTGTTTTTGTGTCTTTACTAGCATGCTACTGAAGTTAGCATGCTAACAAGCTAACCTGTATCACCACTGTAGCACCAAGTCTGTTCTGAAGACCAGTAGCATTTGTTCCCAACAAGAAACTACAGCAGAAAAAATCTACACGTTGCAGCTTTATAAATCTGAATTATTTTATAGTTCTGTGCCACAAATAAAGTAACACTGTTTGTTCACGGATAGTATATAACTATTAATGACATGACAGCTCTGCAGAAATGAAGCCAAAACATTAATTGTCCCCAATGGTCGGTTGTAGTATAGGTCATAAACCACACTGCTGCATCAACTTAATGTGACGTCCAGAGTAACATGAACCCAGAGTCTATTTTACCATGAGTCAAACTCCCCTCAAGAGATATTTTACATTGGTTGAAGTAATATCCAGTTTGACCGTCTTTTGTTTTCACAACCAAACGTATCTAAATTGTCATTTTTTAACCACCAATAAAGCCCAAATTATCACTTCACTTCACTCACCGACCTTCTTGTTTTCATAACCACTGGTGATGAAGAATGTTCCACATCAGCAGATTCATTATTTTCTCGCTCTTCATTGACGCATCGGCCTGTTGTTCAGGAAAATGATGAATCTGCTGATGTGGAACAACCTTCATCACCAGTTGTTATAAAACCAGACGTTGGGTAAGTCTTGTAAAACAGTGTTTTTAATAAACTCTGGGTTCACTTACTAAGTTATCAGTACTTCAGTTTATGTGTAGGGACCCTATTCATGCTACTGCTGAAGTGAAGTGATATTTTGAGCTTTATTAGTGGTTAAAAAATGACAATTTAGATACGTTTGGCTGACTGCCCCAAACTGGATATTACTTCAACCAACGTAACATATCTGTTGAGGGGGAGTTTGACTCGTATTCGTTCAAATTACTCTGGACCATCACTTTAACCTACTTGTCTTTGGCTTTTGAAGACCACAGTCTGGAGTCAAACCAAGAACCGTCTGTGCCAGTGACAGAGCTAATCACGGTTTCTGATCTATTTGATTACCATTACCTATTTAATATTATGAAAACTGGTGGAGACGTTATGATGATGACAGATGACGCTGACCGATTGTCATCTGTCAGGCCAGGTGCATTTTTAAAAAAAAAAACATCCCAGCATGGCTACGAATACAGAACATGTAACAAAATATGTTTTTTAGAACCAAAACTAAAGGAGATTTTCTGCCTTAATGGAATCTAATAGTGAGCAGTGAAAGAAAGAGAAGCAGTTTTGAGCAGAGCAGAGTTGAGACGTGATTCACTGAAAAGAAAGAACTTGAAAAGAATATACAACGAGGGTGAAAAAAGAAAATTATGCAGAAGATGTAATGCATCGGTGCAGTGATACGCTAATGCTGCTTGGTAATCCTGATGTTTGATCCAGATCACAGACTCTGAACACAAAAACAACTCAGAGCAGCTTCAAACAAAGACACCACTGAGGATTCAGCGCTAACTTGTGTATTTATAAAAAAGTTATTTTGAAGTTCCTTTTTACGCTTGTACTCCAGAAACATTTCAGTCCAGATAAAGAGTCAGTCTGACATTTACAAGATTTATCAGTGATCTGAGAAATAAAGAAAACCAGGCAGGTTTTTTTTTTTTTTTTTTTTTTGGCTTTGGAGATGAACGTTAACATCAGCAGCTGCTATTGTTTGGCGAATCTAAATTACCATTTAGATTTCAAATATGTGGTGGATTAATCAGGATAATACCGGCTCATTAAATCAGACTCTTGTTCACACTCAGTGAGACCAGTCTTGGCATCGTTTAGGTGCATTCGCCCAACTTTTTGTATTCTCAGGCCTATTTATCTCAATAAATAAAAAGAAAGTCCATGTTTGACTTCACCCCTCCACCCTCAATGTCCATCCATCCATTTCCAGCTGTTTATCAGGGTCAGGTCTCAGTGGCAGCAGGTCCACAAGGTGGTCTAGGTGTCCCTCCACTTTCCAGCTTTAACCCTTTAATGCTGGACACATCAAATAACAGCCAGAAAAAATTGATTTTTTTCTGAGTCTGAGATGTTTATTGAACTAGATTAAATCCCATCGGTATGAAAACACCTCTTTCCCAGTAAATCAAAGACTCTGTTAGACCTCTGAAGGTGAAGCTCTGGTATCCAACACCAAGATGTTACCAGCTGATCTTTATATCCTGTATGTTTTGAGGTAAGTTAGAATAAAATCCAGGGAATTTGGAGCCTTGAACTCCTGAACCAGGAGCATCATCTGGCTGAAAGGAACCACTGGAATCTGGAAATACTGTTTGAGTTGTGCTTGGTTTGCAGCCTTATTTAGGCAGGTGTTACATGAACAGCAAGATCCAAGGTTCCCCAGCAGAGCATTGACCAAAGCAGCGCATGTCTTCTCCAGGTAGGTGAGAGCAGCTGCTGGGAAGGCGACTCAACTCCTGTCTTTTTTCACTTCACCTCTGCAGCCACCGGCAGCTCATGCTGACCATGAAATCAGTCAAGTGTTCACAGCTTTTTAGTCTCTGCCCCCTTGTGGCTAAAAATATATATTTTTCTTTCTGAACAGAAGATTGTATCACAGTTAAATCAACCACCCGCTCTTTTCGAGCACTATCATTCTTGCAGCCTGTTTATCTGCACCCATCAGTATAATTAATGCATCAGAGACGTCACCGACTTGGAACGCAGATACATTTGGCTGTCAGGGAACTGCTCGTTGTGATTTAAACACAAGTGATGCGCACAAGTCACATGCACGTCTTCATCCACACTCACAGACACTTGGAAAACACACGTCTCAACAGCACACGATCACACACAGTGAGTGATGTACAGCCCATAATCTTCACGACAGCTAACATGTCTATAATTACATAGCGTGTCCACGGAAGCCATTAAAAAGATCCGAGACAATTACTTGAGCTGTCAGCTCCGTTCACTGGTGTGTGAATGTTGATGCTCCGCTTTTTTTTTTCCAAAAAAAAAATAATACAACTTTATTCAGTAAAACATCCTGGAAATACAGACACAATTATGATAAAAAGTACACAAAAAAGAAAGAGAATGTAAAGTTGACTGAAAAGACTAACTTCTGTTCCTGGACAATCAGTGTAAAACATATGAAATGAAACATGGAGATATCAGTTACCTCAGCTGACAGTGTATGAAAGTCAGTCTCATCTCTTCTCATTTGAATTACTCAGATCCCATCGCTTAGGAGATTTGCACAAAATACAATCATTTTTATGCCTTAAGACAGCTCAACTTTAGTCTCTAAGGTTTAAAGCTGCACAGAATACACAAGTGCAATGTTTTTATGGATAAAACCTTTGTTTTCAGCTTCAGACTCAGTGTGCTCTGGGTTTACGTCATGATCCTGTACCAGCTGGATATTCCCAAAAAACAACTTCCATCATTGCGACGCGACAAGGAAGAATCCTGATCAGATGTCTGATCTACCTCTACTCCAAACTCCCTCCAGATGTCTAAGCTCCTCACCCTATGTCCAGAGGTGTGTTCAGACTAAACATACTGTCACCATTTCCACAATCCACAAATATTAACAGCCAATAAAAGTGCTCTCTCTGGAAAGTCAGCTGTTCTATCTCAACCACAACCCAATACAGAAATAAAGTAATAGAAACTTAATGTCAAAATATTTGCTTTTCAATTGGTCTGAACAAAACCTCAACGCTGAGCCCAGACATCCTGTTTGATCTAAATGTAGTAAGTAAATTGAACATGATGATCCAAGACAACATATGAATTAATAAATAATAGAAAAAATAATTGTGTTCGTCATTTAAAGACCGGTCTGAATGTTAAATAGACTCCTCAGACTCACTCAGAGGGAGAACGACTGCAGACAGAGCAGGAAGGAAGAAAGACAAAGTGTTACCTCTCCTGGTGTTTTCAGATCCATCTAATTATCCTGGAGGACGTTCACCTGACTGAACAACCAGTTCAAGTTGATATCACTTCAGAAAACAAACTCATCCCTCACTAACATCTCACCATCAAACAATAACAGTTGTGTTCATTTCAATATACAGGCACAGTCACCTATACAAGAGGTTTGTTATCATGATAATACAGGACAATGTCGTCCTTTCTGTGTCAGAGATCCCTCCTCTTCTGCTGCGAAGCCAAGATGGTAGATTAGATAGATTTAATTAGAGGGATTTAAGTCCTTGACCTTTGCTATTCTGTTTTCTGCTGCCCCTGTTCTTAAACTGAAGTGCTGTACACTTTTCTTCTTTTAATAATTCACCCCAGGTCGGAGTGTGTCAGCTGCATGGCTGAAATATAAACCAAGAGGATTCGATAAAACACCTTGATTTACGGAAACAATGTGTTTTTTGTTTTTTTTTTCTTGCCTCGCTGCTTGTACTCCAGCAATAACAGTAGGAAGGCAGTCATCAGCCAGCAGTGATGGATCCTCTAGTCTGATACTCTCCAGTACAGTATTCCCCATCAGTCAGCTCCCGTAATACAATGAGGTTCTGCTGTATGAAACTGTTTGTTACAAACAAACACACACGGATACAAAAATAAATAAATAATCTCTGTTGGATACGTTCATCCAGTAATAGATCCAGATGTTTAGAACCCGGTACTCCAGTCCGGTAGTCTAATCACAAGAGGACATGATGATATTTATCTACACACAAAGTCCCATTACATTTGGTTTTTTGCTGCGTTTCAGACTCAACTTTCACTTTTTAGCATCTTCATGTTCCAGGTGCAAGTTGATGCTTTTGTGCCTCGTGATTGGACAACTGAACCATAAACAGGTTTGCCTCCACTGTGAATGGTAACTCAACTATAATGTGATGTCAGACAGCTGCTCCCCAATGAAGTCATAGATGAATTTGTGCTGATTTTCCAACCTTCTATGGAAAAAGTCCAACGAAATGTGACCCAAATTCCAATTTGTCTGGAAGCAGTGTTAAAATAGTTTGAAGTTTGATGATTTTAAAAGTTAGCTCAGTTTTTTCTTCCAAAGACGTTCATCTAACCTGGATCTTTCATTCCAATCTGTGTGATCTCCTGACTGCTCATTTCTTGAGCTGTCAGACTTCTTCATGTTCCCACATCTCAGAAATGAATTTGGTGAATGCAGTGTGATCGGTACTGGCAGGAAAAGATGGACGTCTTGTCTGTGTGATTGTTGTTTCTGTCTAATCCGAGGCTGTATGGAGTTATATATGTATGTTTAACTGTATATTTGGAGTGCTCCTATGTGTGGCAGGTTCACAGAGAAGACCTCCTAGTCAAGCAAACATGACAGGCGATGACAGCTACCACTGGGGTCGATGAATAGTTTATTATCTACCTGCTGACAAACAGCAAACATCCATCTGCAGTTACACTCACAGTCAAGTTCAGTTCATTCAAACAAGCCCAAATGTATTTTATATATCTTAATGTTTCAAATCTAATGTTTGTTCTTCCAATATTTACATTATAGTTCAGTCCTCATGTAATGTCTCTGGTGGTGAGTTTTATAAAGAATTTCTTTTGCCTGATTTCTGGTCTTTAATATTTAATTTATGTGATTAAATCCTGCACAGGTTACTATCATTAACTCACACAACATCCATCTGGCCAAATGTCTAGTTTTTAAGTTTTATTCCTGATCAATGCTTCATGCTTGTATATGCATTGCCCCTGTGATGCAGCACCAATAATGGCCACTAGATGTCAGGTTTTCAGAAGTAACCCACCCTGCCTGCTCGCATGGTCAAGACTTCATAATTTCTCACTTTTTCGCATAAATGAAAGCCAGCGTAGGTTCAAACTCATGCTTGGAAAGGTCGTGTCAGGCGAGTGGCATTTGGTTGGTTGTTATCTGCGACCTCACCACCAGATGTCACTGCATAAATCAGAAAAAACGGCAAAAATCATGGTCCCATGTGCTACCTTTTCTCGTAAGGTCTTATTTTGAAGCAGGTCTGAGGAGTAACAAGCTTCGGTTTAGACTAAGTGAGCATTTAATTAGGAACACAAAGCTAATACTGGACAGTTTCTCCTTTCATTGTATTCAACATGGACTGTGCAAGATGTTTAACCCTTCGTATGAGATTGTGTCCCATGTTAACGTGACCACATTACAGCATTTCTGCAGTTTCGTGTTTTTCCAGATCACAAAAGTGGTGAAGTGCATGAAACCAGATTGACCTAAGTTTTGCTTTGTGCCATGATGCATTATCCTACTAACAGCAGGCATTGATAGTAAACTGGTTAGCAACAATACCCAGACAGTCTATAGCATTCAGATGATTGATTCTTAATAAAAGGGCCTAAACTGAGCCAAGGACATTACCCATCTTCACACCACCAACATCAGCCTGGACCTTTGACACAAGGCAGGTTGGGTTCATGGATTCAGCCTGTGGTTCTGAAATTCTGAGCCTGAATCCAGCAAAGCAATGTTTTTACAGTTGTGAACAGTCCAGTTTTAGTCTTAGAGTCTGTTCCTTCCTCAGGTTTCTGTTCTTGGCTGACGAGTGAAACTCTGAACCTGACATGACCTTTCACAGTACGTCCACCTCTTGTCAGTTCTGTCCAATCCGCCCACCCCACCTCTAACCTCCGTCATCCACAAGTCATTTCTTTGTTTTTCACACTGGTCTGAATAAACTCTAGAGATTTTTGTGGATGGTATGCTGCTGTTTAAACTGTTTCACTGCCGCCACATGATGTTCTTACTGGATAACTGCTCATATAATCAGATCTATAGACGTCCTTAATGAGTGCTCTGTCAATGTTCATCTGCTCCCCGTCAATGGAGTGATGCGCACATGTACCATGTATCACTGTACCGGGCCCAGGTGTAGCTCACCAGCTGATGATACCTCTTCTTGACCAAAGCCTGATATATATATATATATATATATATATATATATATATATATATATATATATATATATATATATATATATATATATATATATATATATATATATATATATATAAGCAATCTCAATCTCTCACATAAATCTTATCTTCTTAATTCAACCTTGTTGAGACTGATGCTAAGACTTTGTTATTTGTTTGTTTACAATAAATCACCTTAAAGTACAAAGTTTGTGTTGTTATATAAAGATCATTGTTAAATTATTAACCGTCCATTGAGCTTTGTCCAGTCTTCCTTTGTTCACAGCAAAATTGTAATTTCACAATAATTTTAATGCTGATTTGCAGGTTGGTTAAGACAAACAGGCAGGACTTGCTTCTGTCTGTGAGCTGCTGCCGTCATCTATTGGACAAACTTGGGAGCTGCATCATCCAGTGACAGTCCTTCTACTACACATCATTTAAACACAACCTCTTTGTACAATTCCTTTTTTAATCCTTGTAGAAAAAAATCCAAAGAAGATGAATCTAAAACATCTGGACTTCATTTCTGATAGAGTAGTAAATTCCTTGAATTCATCCTCTGTGGGGTGGACACAAGGTCCTCAACAATAGTTAATCACAAAGACACTTTTTTACATCAATTACACGTCATCAAAACTCTATAAACTTTACTAATTGGTCCACAGAACATTATTGATCTGGACTGATTTACTGTTTATTCACTTCTTCTGTTCATGACTTGTCAAAAATGTCAAAATCCACTGTGAAATTTGTTTTATTTGTTGTTTTTGAGCAGCAGAGTCTTTAATGAGGTCTGAGTAAAATAAAACAAAATCCTTAGTTCTGAGAAATGAGGCAAATCTTTTAGTTTAGTTAGTTCGTTAGTTTAGTTAGTTAGTTAGTTAGTTAGTAGCTGGTGTCTTGTCTTTTTTTTTTTAGTCTATTCTTAGTAATATGGCGCCCTCTGTTGTCCCCTGGGATACTGCACAATGGTTGAGTTGGTTTTTTTTTTTTTTTTTATTATACATGCACAGATCTATTCATAAAACCTCACTGTCTTTTATATAAACAGTTCATAATATAATCATTATATCCTGTTATATAATCAGTAAATGTGTAGGGATGAGACACTTTCATGACCCACAATGTGAGATTTCTTTGTATCATCCTTTTTTTTTTGTGTGTGGTTAGTTTACTATTTGTACCTGAGTCTGCCTCTGTCCATTATGACGGTTTCAAGATGTAGTGCAGGTAAATATGATCCGCTGTGAACATGGTGTTTTATTTTGAAAATTAACCAGAGGTTTTATGTTGTTACTGTAACACAACTTCCTGTCCCGCGTGATCTGTTCTGTGATCAGTTTCATTTTATCATTTTGACCCTAAAAGATATAAATTGATCCTTTAAGTGATTTGTTTCTTTTGTACAGTAACAATTAAAACTAGAAATGTCTGAACTGACCAAAACGTTAGACAATAAATATAAAATGTTAGAGAATAAGTTTAACGTCAGGATTTAAACAAGTTTCAAGCTGCAAAGCAACAAGTTGCTGTTTAGAAGTGAGTTTGTGTCAAAGTCTGAACAAACAGAAACAAAACAGTCACAACAAACAGTCTGATTTGTTTTATTCTATATTCTTATTGTGTTAAACAGAAATTATTAAAGTTTTCAGAGACAAAACAATTCAAATATCACATCAACAACAGGAAACAGTTCTGATTGTAATTATTCTGTTAAGTCCTCAACAAAAGTTTCATTTGAACCTGATATTTATCAACAAATTTAAAATGAGATTTTCCAAGTAAAATAATAAAAATGTATTAAAAGTAAAAAAAAAAAGTAAAGTCAACGGAGAGAAAGATGAGTCACATCACTTCAGCTGCTGGTTTCACCACTGATGTAACAGTTGTTCAGGTTCCTAATAAGACGAACCTGAAGGAAAGAAAACAAAGTCAGTTTATTAACGACAATATAAAGAAACTGATTCAACTGAGTGTAAAAAACCAACAGACTGATGAGAAAAACACAACTGTCAAGACTCTTAACATCAGAAACATGAAGAATTACTTGTCTGCTCTTGAAGATCATGTTGATATGAGACGTTATTTACACTCACCTCTATTACAACTGATGCAACCTTTGACTCTGAGGACGACAAACACAACAATAACAATAACAATAGCAACAACAACTACTGCAGCAACGATCCATCCAACAGGCGTCTCTGAACCTGAAACATAAAGAGAGTGTGAGAGTCAGAGTCAGTTCAGATCATGTTCATCAGACTGGACATCACAGCTTCACAGAGACAACAACTAAACGTTCACATGCTCCTATAATCTCAGATGCTGATCAGATTCAAACATCACTGGGACGAACGTCACCAGGTTCAGTGACGTCATCGACCTGATGACACTGTCCTCCTGCTCTGCTGCACAGCTGAGAACTGGTTCTGGTTTTAGTTCTGACTCTAGGTTTAGTTCTGGTTCTGTTTTTAGTTCAGGTTCTAGTTTTAGTTCTGGTCCTGGTCCCAGTAGTGAGGAGGGTGGTGCTGCAGCCTCCTTCTCTTTCTGACACGTGTTGTTCATCAGCAGGAAGACGTGTGAATCTCTGTCCTGCCACCTCTACTTTACACTGTTTCCATGTGACGTCTTCTTTCCTCCTGCTGTGTCTGACATGAAACCGTGTCTGATCATCTGTGTGTAGACCAGGTTTTCTAGACCCTGAGCCCAGGTGGACTGTGATGGACTCTGGACCACCTCCTGTGAGCTCATCTTCATCTCATCACACTGGTTGTTGTTGATGAGCTTTGTTCAAAATATGAGCCTCTTAGCTTCGGCTTCATGCTTCAATCAACACATTCAAACATTAAGGAGCTTCTACCAGAGCTGCAAAGTAACTAAGTACAATGACTCAACTACTGTTTATGAGGCCACAGGTGAATGTAGAGATCAGTGAAATCATCACCATCATGACTCACCTGCTTCGTCTTTGTTGGCAACTAAAAGACAAAACCTAAAATAATGATGTCAGAGCTTGTGTGATGTCATCAACTTGACAAATTCTTGTAAAACACAAACTTCATCATCTAAAACTACAAAACCCACAGAGTCTGTGTGTTAATGTGTCAGCTCATTTACAGATGAGACTGGTTTGTGTCCTGGATGTTACAGTCAAAGAGTCAGAAAACACATCTGGCAGCTGGAGAAGGAGTCTCCTCCCATCACATCATAAATATGATAATATTCATCATTTACACATTCAATCAGTCACTGTTTATATTTAGAGTCAGATTCTAGTTTCTAGTTCAACAATAAAATAATAAAATCATCAGGAAGATAAATCTCATCTGCATCTTTGAGTCTTTATGTTGTTTTTCATGTGATTGATGTTTAACTGCTTCTGTAAAACTGTAACGACTCATCAGGATCAATAAAACACTCTGATCTTATTAGAGACAACAACAAGTCTGAGTCTCAGTGTGTTTGGTGATGAATTTGTTTCATTAAATCTTCAGTCTCATATTTTAAATTGTGGAAAAAACACAAGAAAAAAATCACAAATATATAAAAACTCACCAGGAACAGTCACATGTGTCTTAGACCAAACCTGATGGTTGATTTCCTTCTGTGTAGCTACACAGTAATAGTAGTCACTGTTGGTCACAGTAACACTGACGATAACATCGTATCGTTCTCCATTTCTTGTGACCTGTGGCTCCTCAGCAGTCAGAGTGTTTCCTGCACTGTCCCTCCACTGAACATGTGGTTGTGGTGCAGCTCCTTGAACTTTACACAGCAATTTTACCCCGTCATCTGTTGGAGGAAATGTCTCGATGTACGGTGGTGTAATTGCTCCTGTGAACATAAATGACAACATAGCATTTGACACCAGGTTATTTTTAATTTGCCTCTTCTGCGCTCATCAATGTAGATCACAGTTTGTATCGCAGGAAATAAACAGAAACTCAGTGTCAGCATGTCGTTTTTCATGTGATTGATGTTTAACTGCTTCTGTAAAACTGTAACGACTCATCAGGATCAATAAAACACTCTGATCTTATTAGAGACAACAACAAGTCTGAGTCTCAGTGTGTTTGGTGATGAATTTGTTTCATTAAATCTTCAGTCCCATATTTTAAATAATAGAAAAATGAACAAAGAACGAAGAAGAAACTCACCAGTGACAGTCACATGTGTCATAGACTGAATCTGATGGTGAATGTCCTTCTGTGTAGCTACACAGGTGTAGTTGTCGGTCTTTGTCACGGTGGCTGTGAGGATGATGTCTCCATTTCCTGTGTCCTCTGGCTCCTCAGCAGTCAGAGTGTTTCCTGCACTGTCCTGCCACTGAACATCTGGTTTTGGTGAAGCTCGTCCAACAACACACATCACTTTGACGCCGTTCTTGGTTTCACCAAGTATCCTAATGATCGGTTCTGGAGCTGCACCTGAGAACATGAACAATAAAGAATGAAGAACATTTTCAGGATCAGACATGTAACACCAGGATGTTTTGTTGATTGTTGAGGAAAGAAAACACAAATGAACATGAAGAAACAGAAACTCAGTGTCAGCATCAGTCACAGATCCCAGATCTGTTTGATGAGACATGATACGATATTTATATATACTGATTATTTACAACTGTAAACCTTCAGCATTTAATTCAAGACTAATGAACTAAACTACATTATTATAACCTGGTGAACATACTGACGTGTCGAGGTCAAACTCACACACAGGTGAGATGTAGAGGTCGGTGACGTCATCACCATCACGACTCACCTGGGATTTCCGCTCTTCTGTCTTTTAACCCTTTGTGGAGCGGAGGTTGCAGGCGACCCGACATTTACATGTAAAACTGAATAAATAATAAAGTCTATATTTTCATGTTGACTGTAGACGTAAACACACACACATTATACCTCGTTTGAAAACTCACGCGATCGTTTTTCTAACGGATTTAAGAATCTTCATCAACGATTTACGACACAACGACGTCAACGTCTCACTTTACGGCAGTAAACAGTTAGCTATTAGCCTGCTAACCTGTCTCACCGCAGTTAAACTACATTTATAGGTCGAAGAACAAACATTTAAAGACAAACTGGGCTCGTTTTAAAGAACAATAAACCACAGATTAAATCCAACTCCTTTAAATTCAAGCGGAAGTAAAAATTACCAAAATAAAAGTGGATTATTTACCTCGTTTAGTTTTAACGCTGCTCCTCAAACTTTCACAACAACGACGTTTCAGTTCATTTTAAAGTTTTGACCAAATATTGGACCAATGATGTTCAGTATCTCTGAAATCAGTTAATGTCCACGAACACAACCAACCAATCAGCATCTTTCTACGACCTGACGTCACTAAACCAACGGTCGCTAAACTCCGTCAACCAATCAGAGGAGCGCGCTGTTACACCTACACACGTCATCTTGATTGACAGCTGGTTTCATCCAATAGAAAGTCAGCACCGTGAAAACACTCTGAGTTTGGAGCCGGTAAAATTAGCTGCCTGACCATATATGGAAGTTAATGTAGTTGGACTGTGTGTGGTGGTGGGACACCCACATAACAGAGAAACTGTTTTATCAGTCAAAAGAGACGTGATTCAATGACACTAAATATGTAAATCTGGATCTAAACATTAACAACAGCTTCTTTTACTCAACTTTGACATTTAGGGACATTTTTTCAGTCATAAAACACATTTATCATCATTATTTGGTAACTTTGGAGAGGTTTTATAAAGCTCTGTAGTCACCTGGTGGAGACGCTCTGTACTGCACTTTCTGAAATATCTCACACACACTTCTGTCTATCAACATGAAATTTGGTACAGATGTTGTAGACAAGTGGAGGGAGAGATCCTGTGAATTTCAGCCTGGTGGCTTCTTATTATGACTGATTTATATGAGTTTGAAGTGAGAAGTCAGAGTAAAGAAACAGTGAATGTTGACTTTATTCTCTGTGTGATCTTTAACCGATCCATCTGTGTTCAGGGTAGAAATAAGACTAACACAACATCAGAGAGCAGAGTGTTTGCTTTGCTCTGATGCTGAGGACACGTATCAGTTATTCATAGTCTTGAAATAATCAAACATTTGAGATGAGTCTGTATAAACAGGTGGAAATAGACGTGACTGTAATGAGTCCTAAGAGGTTAAGATAAAGCGCTCTGGGTCAGGATCTAAAGGGAAAAACAAACCATCATGTTAGAGACTCAGACATGTCACACATGTAACATTAGGAACAAAACCTGAGACTTTTACTTCCTGTTTGATGAATATCATTTTAATCTAAAGCTTTTTGAGGTTAAAAGGTGATGTGGCTTCACATTTTGGTTCTGGACGTGAAACAAGAGTTAGTGTTGTTGTTGTTTTTGATGTTTTATAAACATACTCACCTACAACCAGTGTAACCACAGACTCTTTTTTTCCTGGGAAAGTACAACTGTAATTTCCACTGTCAGTTATCTTTGTGTTTTGTATTTTTATGGAGGCGTTGCCGTTCTTCAGCTCGTCTTTGAAATGAAGAACCCGTCCTTCGAAGTCTTTGTCTTGACCTGTTCGTCCGTTACCGTAATACTGGCCATCGACGTACAGGAACACCTCCTTCACACCGTCTTTCTTCCAGTCAAACGCCATTTTCTCAATGTTGCTGCTGAAGGAACAGGGTAAAATGGCGTCACTTCCTTCTGCCACTTTGACTCTTTCACCTGGAAGATAAAACATCACATTTCCATGTGTCACATAGTCAGAAATCTAATCGTTGATGTGACTGAGACATTACGTTGTGCATGTGTATATATTTTCTACGAACATATTTTTTCTTGTTTTTGTAGTATTTTTATAGTATTTATATATAACTTTATTTTTTATATATATATATATATACACACACACATATATATATATATATACATATACATATATTATTATAACTTAAGTTTATTTTGATCTGTTCTGATCTAAACACTTTGCTGTGGTGCTGCCAGATCTCAGTGCAAACAGATTCTGCAAAGCACCTTTGTTTTTATTGATATTGAATAAAATGTTTGTCGTGAGTTTACCCAGATAAACAGATTTTACTGTTTGGTTAAAAAATAATGTGTGAAAGAACAAAAGAGGAAAGTTAACATGTTCGCTACTTCCTCTTTTATTCATCAGGTGAGAAGAGCGGTAGAGTTTCTCAGAAACAGTGAAACACATTTATACTCAGTTTTCAACAAACAGGATGGAGACAACGCCCTGAACAACAGTTGCTTCTACAACTGCTGACTCCACAGTGATCAAACAGTCGAATCAACTCGGGTCCAAAACTGATTCAACCAAAACTCAACATCATCACATTAATGAATTTTAATTTATTACACAACTGTTGATTACACTGACTTAGTTTTAGCTTGTTGTTCCTCATATATATTCTGTCTTTATATAATGAAGCTGCAGCCTCTTCACACTGATACTAAAGTCTTTCATATACTTATAATTAAATCAAACTGTGCAACATCCGGTCCACCCCCCACTGCTCTTCCTGTGCATTTCTTCTGTCACTATCAAATCGACAAAATCTGCCAAAACATTTGTGCATATTTGAATAATTCCACTTGTTTGTTGTGCTTTTTAAACATACAGTGGATATAAAAAGGTAAAAATAATAATTTTAAAACTTTCCCCACCTTTAATGTGACCTATGACCTGTACAATTCAATTAAAAAACAAGCAAATGTGTTAGGGGAGAACATTTAAAAAGATGTAAGAAAAAGAAGAAAAAAAAACGCAGAATAAGCTGATTGTTTTTGATTTAATTACAGCGTTCAGTCTTCAACACACACCTGCCGACAACTAAAGTTCATCTGTCCTTTTAGGATATTCCTGATATTTACTCAGTTGCCTGCTACAGTAAACGTCACGGTTCAGAGTTTACAAAGCATCAAAGTACCAACAACTGATGGAGGAACATCAGACACTTGTCACCATCAACCGTCATCATCTTGGCTACACAACAGAACGAGGATCCACCAACGTAGTTTTAAAACATGAAAAATGAACAGAGACCATTTGTTGAGACGTAGTTCACATGTGATGTGACTCAGACGACACACGAGAAAGTAAAACAGTTATTTTCAATTCAAGTGAGCAGATGTTTTTGTTTGTTTGATATATTTAAATTGTCACCGGTGAGTTACCGGTGTTTCTAATAAACTCAACTATTGCTAAAACAGTCAGACATAATAAATAAACTCAAGTTTGATTCATTAGTTTTCTCACCAAACGTTGTTCCAGACCAAGTCAGGAGACAGAGACACACGAGTGGAAGAAGATCCATCGTTGTTGACGTCATGTGAACATTAAACATCACAGCATCACTTTAACGTCTCTATATAACAAACCTGCAGCTTCCACCCACAGCGCTCAACTGAAACTTCCTGTTATACTGAGTTTCTCAGAAACAGTTCCAAACATCTGTATGCAGTTTTTACCAAACAGGATACAGACAACATCCTGAAGCTGCTCAAATGGAGCTGTAGCCTCCATCACATCGTCCCACCACACAACGCTGACGACTGTCTACTTCACCACACAACACCTGGATGAGCTGATATGATGCACTCAGTCAATTTAAAACATATCGGACTGTAAACCTGTAAACTATTAATATTTTCAAACTGCACACAAGTGTACTTGGTTATATTTTATATTATAAAAAACACAAACTCATCATCCACCGTTAAATTAAAGTACAATGGTCCTGTTTTAGGTGAGTTATGACTAAAATTATTTTTATTTGTTAAATGACTAAAAGCAGATTACATTTTATAGAGAATTGTTTATTACTTTCATCAAAGTCAGAAGGTTACATACAGTAAGTTTCTTATGTTTTTAAACCAATTAGATAGTTTCAGATGATGCCAGGAGTAAGAAAAGACATCATGGAGAAATAGTAGAAGGTCTGAGGTGGATGAATGATCGTGGCTTTAGGAGGAAAAAAGGAGAATAAATGCATGTGACTCCCTTTCAAGCCTGGTTTTCTCTAACATCTTCGTACCTCCACAGACCTCCATAAACTGTGAAAAATAACAATACACAATAATACAGATTATATTAACAATTAGCACACACACAAACACACACACAGTAAAAGGATTCTGTCCTTAAACTTAATTAAACCTTAACTTCTGTATCTTACAGTCATGTGACGATTAACTTTTTAGTGATGCGTTCAGTGACAGTTGTTTTTTTAACATCATTATGTGCCTACCAGCTCGACACAGGTTACAAAAATAAAAGCCCTTTCAAAATAAAACCATTTCTAAAAAAAAATGCAAAATATAACCGAGTTAAACAATCATATACAAAATATAATTGCAACAGTTATAATGAGGTCAAACCCCTTGGCCCTTGTGTGTTTAATTAATTTTAATGCACTGATTAGAAGAGAAACAATATAAGAAGAAAAACCCTCTTTAGGACAGAAATCATTTTACGTAAAATAGGCAGAGTGATGGGGAGTCTCGCATCAAGCACAAAACAGAAACATGGCACACTCCACACACACTATACATACACTCTTATGTTCACTCATACATTTCAGATATATTGCTCTATTGACGGCGGACCTATGATAATTTGTGTGGCACATTTACGGTGAATGAAATGAAACTGATGCGTAGGCCTCCTAGAAAGCACTGAGACGCTGACTGTGTCTTCATGTGACTTCTTCATGAGAAGAGGCAGATAAAAACCTCAACTTCCTGAGAGAGCGTTAGAAGTGTTGTCGGTTCTGCACAGCGTGCTTTGTGCTGTACGCTGATGTTCTCCTGATGTCAGTAAACTTTATACAACTTAAGACATCTGAGTCTCCCGTGTCTTCCTGACGGTCTCGTCACTTTCTACAACAAATCAATCCAGCATAGTCCCAAGCCACCGCACCAAGAATGATAAAAGAAATTAATAGAACAATGTTTGATTTCATATGGAAAAATAAACAATTTTTCATCATTTTTCCATAAGAAATGGAGACTTGATAAAGGACTATGAGGATGGTGGTATAAAAGCAGTTGACTGAAATTATTAAAAGATTAAAGATCAAATGGCTCCAATCCTTCTTAATTAGTGATGATGAGATATGGTTCTTGCAAACTTCTCTTGCTTTTAACAGTTAAAAACAATTAACTGTTGTTTCAGTTAAAATGTAAATATTTCTTTTTGATGTTATAAAAGGTATGTTTTAACCACAACATCCAAAAACCAGGGAATTCTCTGATAAATGACCATAAAATGTGCCGTCATCTTTCTTACAGGAGATCATAACATCACACAAATACATCAAAACTTGAACAAAGTTGGTCTGTCACTCACTTCACACAAAGAACAACAGCATATTTGGAATTTGAAGTATTTTAAAAAGCCACCAAACTGTTAAACAGGAGAAAGATGGAGACGGTCACTTCTTGGGCTGCGCAGCTTCACTCAACAGAACGAGGAAAGTGTCACAAACTGTCGTGAAAGTCACTAGAAGTTGGTGTAGCAGCAGCACCTGACGCTTGTTCACAAGAGTAAGAACGACACGTGCTTTCACGTCTGAGCCTCCGAAAGTCTCCACGTCTCTATGTGGGTTGTTGGAAGCACTGAATGAGGAGGCTTGATCGACTCAACACAGGTAGCTCTAACACCTGAACACACCTGAACACACCTGAACACACCTGAACACACCTGAACACACCTTCATCGCCGTCTAGTGGAGATAAGTAACACAAGCAGCCTAACGTCAGTGTTGTGTATTTACACAACAGGTGTCATTTTCCTGAGTTTCTGATGGAGGTTTCTTCCTTTTAAAAGTTTGTTTTTCCTCCATTGTCACCAAGCGCTTGGTCATTGTAGAAATTGTGTTGTGTCTTTCCTACGTGCTGCGGTAACGTATTGCGTCACTTCCTTCCTGTCGGTGATAGTCCCTCACAGCTGTCTTTCTCTCTCTCTAGCGAAAAAACAATTTACGTACTTACTTCTCAACTTACTTCTCAGTGAGAAGTAAGTTTTCACACACACTTTGCTTATTAAAGCGCTTAAAGTCACCTACCCTCTGAAACTTCACACTAAGCACTAACTTTTTAAGCTAACTAGCACTTCGCTATGGCCTCTCCTCTTTCTCGCTCCCCTCTCCCTCTCCTGCTCTCTCCTGTGCGGTGTGTCAGATGTTCAGTTATTCCTCTGCCTCCTTTACTAATAACGGTACTTGTATAAAGTGTAGTTTGTTCGCTGCTATGGAGGCAAGGTTTAGCGAGTTAGAGGCACGGTTCCGCACCATAGAAGCTAGGACTTATGCTAGCGTAGTTAGCCAGTCACCGGTAGCCGGTAGCGTAGCACCTCCAGCTCCCCCAGCAGCTCCCGAGCAGCCGGGAAACCAGGGCAGCTGGGTGACCGTCCGCAACAAGAAGCGTAGCCCCAAACCAAAGCCCCAGGTTCACCACCAGCCCCTTCACGTTTCTAATAAATTTTCCCCACTCAGCGACACACCCGCTGAGAAACCAACTCTGGTCATTGGCAGCTCCATTTTGAGAAACGTGAAGTTAGCGACCGAGGCGGCCACAGTCTGTATCCCGGGGGCCAGAGCGGGCGACGTTGAATCCTATTTAAAACTGCTGGTTAAACGTAATCGTAGATATGGTAAGATTGTTATCCACGTCGGCGGTAATGACACCCGGCTACGCCAGTCGGAGGTCACGAAAATTAACGTCGAGTCGGTGTGTACATACGCCAAAACAATGTCGGACTCCGTAATTTTCTCTGGTCCCCTACCCAATGTGACCAGTGATGACATGTATAGCCGCATGTCGTCATTTAACCGCTGGTTGTCGAGGTGGTGTCCAGCCAACGATGTGGGCTTTATAGATAACTGGCAAAGCTTTTGGGGAAAACCTGGTCTGATTAGGAGAGACGGCATCCACCCCACTTTGGATGGAGCAGCTCTCTTATCTAGAAATCTGACAGATTTTATTAGACCTAAAACCTGACAACCCAGAGTTGAGACCAGGAGGCAGAGTTCAGTCCTACAGCTTCTCTGTGCTTCAGTTAGAGCATCACCCACTCATAGATGTAGAGAAACTGTGTCTGCTCCAACCACCCAAGTTTATTAAACCAAAAAGAGGAGTAACTCATAGCAACCTAATTAAGATTAACACAACTAACACAGTAGAATCAAATCATAAGGTTATTAAATGTGGATTATTAAACATAAGATCACTTCCATCCAAATCTTTATTAGTGAATGATTTGATAATTGATCATAATATTGACCTATTCTGTGTCACTGAAACTTGGCTGAAGCAGGAGGATTTTGTTAGTCTGAATGAATCAACTCCTCCAACTCATGTTAATGCTCACATTCCTCGAGGCACAGGCCGAGGAGGAGGAAGTTGCAGCCATTTTTAACTCTAATCTAATGATTAATCCTAAACCTAAGACTAGATATAACTCATTTGAAAGTCTCACTCTTAGTCTCACATCCAAACTGGAAAATGCAAAACCAGTTGTGGTAGTTACTGTGTATCGTCCACCTGGTCCTTATTCTGAATTTATAGCTGAATTTTCACAGTTTTTATCTGAGATAGTTCTCAGTACAGATAAAGTTATTATAGTGGGTGATTTTAACATTCATGTAGATGTTGTCAACGATAGCCTCAGTTCTGCGTTTAAAATACTGTTAGATTCAATTGGCTTTTCTCAGCACATAAACAAACCTACTGACTGTTTCAACCACACCCTTGACCTTGTTCTTACCTATGGTGTTGATGTTAACAATTTAATAATATTTCCTCATAATCCTCTTCTCTCTGACCATTTCTTAATAAGGTTTGAGTTCACTGTGTTAGATTACACAACTTCTGAGAAGCAGTTTCACTACAGTAGGTGTCTGTCTGACGATGTTGTGGCTAAATTCAAAGAACAGTTATTTATCAATGTGCCATATATGAATACAGCAGAGGATGACTATCTTAAATTTACTGCTGCTCAGGTTGATCATGGTTTTGACAGTGTTGCATCTTGCCTACGTTCAACACTTGATGCTGTTGCCCCACTGAGAAAGAAGGTAGTGAATCAGAGGAGGAGAGTTGGTTTAACTCACAAACACAGGCTTTAAAGCAACAGTCAGATTCTAGAGAGGAAGTGGCTTCAACCAAACAAGAAGAATTTTATGTAGCCTGGAGAAATAGTTTCATAGAATATAAGAGAGCCCTCAGAAAAGCCAGAGCCTCTTACTATTCTTCTTTAATTGAAGAAAACAAGAACAACCCCAGATTCCTTTTCAGTACTGTAGCCAGGCTGACAGAAAGTCACAGCTCTGTGGAGACGTCTATTCCAGTAAATCTCAGCAGCAATGACTTTATGAACTTTTTTACAAATAAAATTATTGTCATCAGAGATAAAATTAGTTACCTCCTTCCCACTTCTGGCACTGATATTTCACCCAGTGCAGTAGACTTGGAATCAGCATTAACAGCTGACTTTTATCTGGACAGTTTTTCTCCCATAGATCTGAACTGACTACAACCATTTCTTCTTCCAGACCAACGACTTGTCTCTTAGACCCTGTTCCAACCAGGCTGTTTAAAGACGTCCTACCTTCAGTTGATATGTCCATCTTGCATCTGATAAATCTATCTTTAGTAAAAGGCTACGTACCACAGGCTTTTAAAGCTGCAGTAATAAAACCATTACTTAAAAAACCTACTCTGGACCCAGGTGATCTAGATAATTATAGACCTATATCAAATCTCCCTTTTATGTCCAAAATCCTGGAGAAAGTTGTTGCTGCTCAACTATGTGATTACTTACATGAGAATAGTCTTTATGAGGATTTCCAGTCAGGGTTCAGACTCATCATAGCACAGAAACAGCATTAGTGAAAGTTACCAATGACCTTCTTATGGCCTCTGACAATGGACTTGTCTCTATTCTTGTCTTGCTGGATCTTAGTGCTGCGTTTGACACAATTGATCATAACATCCTGTACATAGACTAGAACATGTTGTTGGATCAGAGTCACTGCGCTTTCTTGGTTTAAATCGTATCTATCAGATAGATTCCAGTTTGTTCATGTACACAATGAGTCTTCCACATGTTCTGCAGTTAGTCATGGAGTTCCACAGGGTTCTGTGTTAGGACCAATCCTCTTTATCTTGTACATGCTTCCCTTAGGAAACATCATCAGGAAGTACAATATAAACTTCCATTGTTATGCAGATGATACCCAGCTGTACTTATCTATGAAACCAGGTGAAACTAACCAGGTCATCAAACTTCAGGACTGTCTTAAAGACATAAAGACCTGGATGACTCAGAATTTCTTACTTTTAAACTCAGACAAAACCGAAGTCATCATACTTGGCTCTGAACATCTAAGAACACCATTTTCAGATCACATAGCTAATCTGGATGGCATCACTTTGGCCTCCAGTTCTACTGTGAGGAATCTTGGACTAATCTTTGATCAGGACATATCCTTTGTATCTCATATTAGACAAGTCTCTAGAACAGCTTTTTTCCACCTACGTAATATTGCAAAAATCAGAGGCATCCTGTCTAGAAAGGATGCTGAAAAGTTAATTCATGCATTTGTTACCTCTAGACTGGACTACTGTAACTCTCTACTATCAGGATGGTCCAGTAACTCCATCAAAACCCTTCAGCTAATCCAGAATGCTGCAGCACGGGTATTGACAGGAAGTAGGACCAGAGATCATATTTCTCCAGTATTGGCTGCTCTTCATTGGCTTCCGGTAAAATCTAGAATAGAATTCAAAATCCTCCTGCTTGCCTATAAAACCCTTAATGATCAGGCTCCATCATATCTTAAGGAACTCATAGTTCCTTATTATCCTAATAGATCACTTCGATCACAAACTGCTGGTTTACTTGTGGTTCCTAGAGTCTCTAAGATCAGAATGGGAGGTAGAGCCTTCAGTTATCAGGCTCCTCTCTGATGGAACCAGATCCAGTTTGGGTCCGGGAGGCAGACACCGTTTCTACCTTTAAGGTTAGACTAAAAACTTTCCTTTATGATAAAGCCTATAGTTAAGTATGGTCCAGGCAGGACACGGGCCTGCCTGAACCATCCTTTAGTTAAGCTGCTATAGGATTAGACTGCTGGGGGACTCTGACAATACACTGCTCCTCTCTGTCCCTCACTCCTCACGTCTCTTTCTCTCCCTCACACTTCATGTCCTGATATTTATATTTAAATATTACATATTTTAACATCATCTGCTCTCTCTCGCAGGTGTCATTTTCTCTTTACAGGAAGTTTTGACTCCAGAGCTGTTGGACTCCAATCTGATCATCACTTTCATCTTCATTATTATTATTATTATTATTGGTAATGATTTTTACTTTAACCTGTTGTAAATCTACTCTCTACTGTCTCTTTCTGTTCCCACTTTTCCTCCATTTCACTCCAACCGTCAGATCAGACCGTCCACTCTGAGTCTGCTGATGGAGGTTTCTTCCTGTTAAAGGGAGTTTTTCCTCCATTGTCATTCATTGTGGAAATGTTGGGTTTCTCTATGTAAAGTGCCTTGAGATAAATGTTTTTATGATCTGGTTCTATATAAATAAAATTGAATTTAATATACCACAACATTAAATCCCCTCCCCCAAAAAACAGACATAACAAATAAATAAACAGATAAAGTCTGGACAGTTACAACCAGCTGCTGTAATCATCATCATCTTCTTCACATCCTGGTAAACAAACCTGTTGACTTCTAATAATTAAACTCTTTAGAGCATGTTTCTCCAGAATCCCTTTGTTCTTCCTTTACCAACTTTACTTTTTCTTTTCTAAGACATATTTCTAATCTTTGCCTTTTTTGTAATTGTTTTTTCTTCTTCTCATTCATGTAACTGTATCTTCTCCACGCTTATTTCTGCTGGTGCTTCTACTCCATATTTTTGCTGCAACTCTCTAGTCTCCACTTTTATTTGACATTTTATTTCCGCTTTACTGAACCTGAAAACCTATATGATTCTGTTTTGTAGCTTGTTTTGCATTTTTATTTGCCATCTTATTACCTGTCGTCAGCTATGTGAGCTGGTGTGTTATTGTGTTATTGTTTGCTGAGTCTGCTCAGTCTGTTCAGTCTGGAGATATAACAGCTGTAAGATCATATGAGAAGATTCGTGTCTGTGTGTAAAAACACCAACTGTCTCTGTATTGTAATTCAGATTTTACTCATTTAAGAGACATGTTAGTTTCAAGACAGCAGGTGGCGCCGCTGCTGCTGTTTCTGTCAGAGTCTGGTGGAGCTTTAACGACTGTTTCCGTGAAACAACAAGTATTAAAAGTGTCTTTATCTAAATATATTTTGTCCATAATGTGAGAAATCGATTGAATTAATTCTTACAAATGACCTGTTTTACTGAACTGTAACATTTTATCCATATGAATCATTTTGACCCTAAAAGATGTAAAGTGATACAGTAACAATAAAAATTAGAAATGTCTGAACTGACCTAAATATTAGACAATAAATGTAAAATGTTGGGCAATAAAAACTGGTTTAACGTCACGATTCAAACGAGTTTCAAGCTGCAGTTGTTGTTTTAAAACAGACAGAAACAACGAAACAGTCTCAACAAACAGTTTGATATTTGTCGTGATTTATTCTCAGTGTTGGAAACACATGATGAAACGTTATTTGACATCATCAACATAAACTCACTGTCAGAGAGCAAACGCTTCGAAAATCACATCAACAACAGGAAACAGTTCTGATTGTAATTATTCTGTTAAGTCCTCAACAAAAGTTTCATTTGAACCTGATATTTATCAACAAATTTAAAATGAGATTTTCCAAGTAAAATAATAAAAATGTATTAAAAGTAAAAAAAAAAGTAAAGTCAACGGAGAGAAAGATGAGTCACATCACTTCAGCTGCTGGTTTCACCACTGATGTAACAGTTGTTCAGGTTCCTAATAAGACGAACCTGAAGGAAAGAAAACAAAGTCAGTTTATTAACGACAATATAAAGAAACTGATTCAACTGAGTGTAAAAAACCAACCGACTGATGAGAAAAACACTGTTAAGACTCTAAACATCAGAAACATGAAGAATTTATTGTCTGTTCATGAGGATCATGTTGATACGAGACGTTAGTTACACTCACCTCTATTACGACAGAGACAAATCTTCACAAAGACAAAACCTCCAATGAAAATGACGGCACAGAGACCAAAACCTATTAAAAACCAAGCCCAACCAGGAAACCCTACAGTGAAACATAAAGAGAGTGTGAGAGTCAGAGTCAGTTCAGATCATGTTCATCAGACTGGACATCACAGCTTCACAGAGACAACAACTAAACGTTCACATGCTCCTATAATCTCAGATGCTGATCAGATTCAAACATCACTGGGACGAACGTCACCAGGTTCAGTGACGTCATCGACCTGATGACACTGTCCTCCTGCTCTGATGCACAGCTGAGAACTGGTTCTGGTTCTGGTTTTAGTTCTGGTTCTAGTTTTAGTTCTGGTCCTGGTCCTAGTAGTGAGGAGGGTGGTGCTGCAGCCTCCTTCTCTTTCTGACACGTGTTGTTCATCAGCAGGAAGACGTGTGAATCTCTGTCCTGCCACCTCT
Source organism: Polydactylus sextarius (assembly GCA_016801845.1). Lineage (NCBI taxonomy): Eukaryota > Metazoa > Chordata > Actinopteri > Polynemidae > Polydactylus > Polydactylus sextarius. The sequence goes on from CM028908.1 coordinate 26,471,685, forward strand.
ACTTTACACTGTTTCCATGTGACGTCTTCTTTCCTCCTGCTGTGTCTGACATGAAACCGTGTCTGATCATCTGTGTGTAGACCAGGTTTTCTAGACCCTGAGCCCAGGTGGACTGTGATGGACTCTGGACCACCTCCTGTGAGCTCATCTTCATCTCATCACACTGGATGTTGTTGATGAGCTTTGTTCAAAATATGAGCCTCTTAGCTTCGGCTTCATGCTTCAATCAACACATTCGAACATTAAGGAGCTTCTACCAGAGCTGCAAAGTAACTAAGTACAATGAATCAACTACTGTTTATGAGGCCACAGGTGAATGTAGAGATCAGTGAAATCATCACCATCATGACTCACCTGCTACCTAAAACAATGATGTCAGAGCTTGTGTGATGTCATCAACTTGACAAATTCTTGTAAAACACAAACTTCATCATCTAAAACTACAAAACCCACAGAGTCTGTGTGTTAATGTGTCAGCTCATTTACAGATGAGACTGGTTTGTGTCCTGGATGTTACAGTCAAAGAGTCAGAAAACACATCTGGCAGCTGGAGAAGGAGTCTCCTCCCATCACATCATAAATATGATAATATTCATCATTTACACATTCAATCAGTCACTGTTTATATTTAGAGTCAGATTCTAGTTTCTAGTTCAACAATAAAATAATAAAATCATCAGGAAGATAAATCTCATCTGCATCTTTGAGTCTTTATGTTGTTTTTCATGTGATTGATGTTTAACTGCTTCTGTAAAACTGTAACGACTCATCAGGATCAATAAAACACTCTGATCTTATTAGAGACAACAATAAGTCTGAGTCTCAGTGTGTTTGGTGATGAATTTGTTTCATTAAATCTTCAGTCTCATATTTTAAATAATAGAAAAAAGAACAAAGAACGAAGAAGAAACTCACCAGGGACAGTCACATGTGTCATAGACCGAACCTGATGGTTGATTTCCTTCTGTGTAGCTACACAGTAATAGTAGTCACTGTTGGTCACAGTAACATTGGCTGTGATCGTGATGTCTCCATTTCTTGTGTCCTGTGGCTCTTCAGCAGTCAGAGTGTTTCCTGCACTGTCCCTCCACTGAACATGTGGTTGTGGTGCAGCTCCTTGAACTTTACACAGCAATTTTACCCCGTCATCTGTTGGAGGAAAAGTGTCCTAATGATGTTCTGTGGTGCAATTGAGAACATGAACAATAAATGACAACATTTTCAGCATTTGACACCAGGTTATTTTTAATTTGTCTCTCCTGATTGTTGATCAATGTAGATCACAGTTTGTATCGCAGGAAATAAACAGAAACTCAGTGTCAGCATCAGTCACAGATCCCAGATCTGTTTGATGAGACATGATACGATATTTATATATACTGATTATTTACAACTGTAAACCTTCAGCATTTAATTCAAGACTAATGAACTAAACTACATTATATATATATATATATATATATTATAACCTGGTGAACATACTGACGTGTCGAGGTCAAACTCACACACAGGTGAGATGTAGAGGTCGGTGACGTCATCACCATCACGACTCACCTGGGATTTCCGCTCTTCTGTCTTTTAACCCTTTGTGGAGCGGAGGTTGCAGGCGACCCGACATTTACATGTAAAACTGAATAAATAATAAAGTCTATATTTTCATGTTGACTGTAGACGTAAACACACACATATTATACCTCGTTTGAAAACTCACGCGATCGTTTTTCTAACGGATTTAAGAATCTTAATAAACGATTTACGACACAACGACGTCAACGTCTCACTTTACGGCAGTAAACAGTTAGCTATTAGCCTGCTAACCTGTCTCACCGCAGTTAAACTACATTTATAGGTCGAAGAACAAACATTTAAAGACAAACTGGGCTCGTTTTAAAGAACAATAAACCACAGATTAAATCCAACTCCTTTAAGTTCAAGCGGAAGTAAAAATTACCAAAATAAAAGTGGATTATTTACCTCGTTTAGTTTTAACGCTGCTCCTCAAACTTTCACAACAACGACGTTTCAGTTCATTTTAAAGTTTTGACCAAATATTGGACCAATGATGTTCAGTATCTCTGAAATCAGTTAATGTCCACGAACACAACCAACCAATCAGCATCTTTCTACGACCTGACGTCACTAAACCAACGGTCGCTAAACTCCGTCAACCAATCAGAGGAGTGCGCTGTTACACCTGCATACGTCATCTTGATTGACAGCTGGTTTCATCCAATAGAAAGTCAGCACCGTGAAAACACTCTGAGTTTGGAGCCGGTAAAATTAGCTGCCTGACCATATATGGAAGTTAATGTAGTTGGACTGTGTGTGGTGGTGGGACACCCACATAACAGAGAAACTGTTTTATCAGTCAAAAGAGACGTGATTCAATGACACTAAATATGTAAATCTGGATCTAAACATTAACAACAGCTTCTTTTACTCAACTTTGACATTTAGGGACATTTTTTCAGTCATAAAACACATTTATCATCATTATTTGGTAACTTTGGAGAGGTTTTATAAAGCTCTGTAGTCACCTGGTGGAGACGCTCTGTACTGCACTTTCTGAAATATCTCACACACACTTCTGTCTATCAACATGAAATTTGGTACAGATGTTGTAGACAAGTGGAGGGAGAGATCCTGTAATTTCAGCCTGGTGGCTCTTATTATGACTGATTTATATGAGTTTGAAGTGAGAAGTCAGAGTAAAGAAACAGTGAATGTTGACTTTATTCTCTGTGTGATCTTTAACTGATCCATCTGTGTTCAGGGTAGAAATAAAACTAACACAACATCAGAGAGCAGAGTGTTTGCTTTGCTCTGATGCTGAGGACACGTATCAGTTATTCATAGTCTTGAAATAATCAAACATTTGAGATGAGTCTGTATAAACAGGTGGAAATAGACGTGACTGTAATGAGTCCTAAGAGGTTAAGATAAAGCGCTCTGGGTCAGGATCTAAAGGGAAAAACAAACCATCATGTTAGAGACTCAGACATGTCACACATGTAACATTAGGAACAAAACCTGAGACTTTTACTTCCTGTTTGATGAATATCATTTTAATCTAAAGCTTTTTGAGGTTAAAAGGTGATGTGGCTTCACATTTTGGTTCTGGACGTGAAACAAGAGTTAGTGTTGTTGTTGTTTTTGATGTTTTATAAACATACTCACCTACAACCAGTGTAACCACAGACTCTTTTTTTCTTGGGAAAGTACAGCTGTAATTTCCACTGTCAGTTATCGTTGTGTTTTGTATTTTTATGGAGGCGTTGCCGTTCTTCAGCTCGTCTTTGAAATGAAGAACCCGTCCTTCGAAGTCTTTGTCTTGACCTGTTCGTCCGTTACCATAATACTTGCCATCGACGTACAGGAACACCTCCTTCACACCGTCTTTCTTCCAGTCAAACACCATTTTCTCAATGTTGTTGCTGAAGGAACAGGGTAAAATGGCGTCACTTCCTTCTGCCACAGTGACTCTTTCACCTGGAAGATAAAACATCACATTTCCATGTGTCACATAGTCAGAAATCTAATCGTTGATGTGACTGAGACATTACGTTGTGCATGTGTATATATTTTCTACGAACATATTTTTTCTTGCTTTTGTAGTATTTTTATAGTATTTATATATAACTTTATTTTATATATATATATATATATATATATATATATATATACACACACACATATATATATATATATACATATACATATATTATTATAACTTTTGATCTGTTCTGATCTAAACACTTTGCTGTGGTGCTGCCAGATCTCAGTGCAAACAGATTCTGCAAAGCACCTTTGTTTTTATTGATATTGAATAAAATGTTTGTCGTGAGTTTACCCAGATAAACAGATTTTACTGTTTGGTTAAAAAATAATGTGTGAAAGAACAAAAGAGGAAAGTTAACATGTTCGCTACTTCCTCTTTTATTCATCAAGTGAGAAGAGCGGTAGAGTTTCTCAGAAACAGTGAAACACATTTATACTCAGTTTTCAACAAACAGGATGGAGACAACGCCCTGAACAACAGTTGCTTCTACAACTGCTGACTCCACAGTGATCAAACAGTCGAATCAACTCGGGTCCAAAACTGATTCAACCAAAACTCAACATCATCACATTAATGAATTTTAATTTATTACACAACTGTTGATTACACTGACTTAGTTTTAGCTTGTTGTTCCTCATATATATTCTGTCTTTATATAATGAAGCTGCAGCCTCTTCACACTGATACTAAAGTCTTTCATATACTTATAATTAAATCAAACTGTGCAACATCCGGTCCACCCCCCACTGCTCTTCCTGTGCATTTCTTCTGTCACTATCAAATCGACAAAATCTGCCGAAACATTTGTGCATAGTTGAATAATTCCACTTGTTTGTTGTGCTTTTTAAACATACAGTGGATATAAAAAGGTAAAAATAATAATTTTAAAACTTTCCCCACCTTTAATGTGACATATGACCTGTACAATTCAATTAAAAAACAAGCAAATGTGTTAGGGGAGAACATTTAAAAAGATGTAAGAAAAAGAAGAAAAAAAAAAACACAGAATAAGCTGATTGTTTTTGATTTAATTACAGCGTTCAGTCTTCAACACACACCTGCCGACAACTAAAGTTCATCTGTCCTTTTAGGATATTCCTGATATTTACTCAGTTGCCTGCTACAGTAAACGTCACGGTTCAGAGTTTACAAAGCATCAAAGTACCAACAACTGATGGAGGAACATCAGACACTTGTCACCATCAACCGTCATCATCTTGGCTACACAACAGAACGAGGATCCACCAACGTAGTTTTAAAACATGAAAAATGAACAGAGACCATTTGTTGAGACGTAGTTCACATGTGATGTGACTCAGACGACACACGAGAAAAAGTAAAACAGTTATTTTCAATTCAAGTGAGCAGATGTTTTTGTTTGTTTGATATATTTAAATTGTCACCGGTGAGTTACCGGTGTTTCTAATAAACTCAACTATTGCTAAAACAGTCAGACATAATAAATAAACTCAAGTTTGATTCATTAGTTTTCTCACCAAACGTTGTTCCAGACCAAGTCAGGAGACAGAGACACACGAGTGGAAGAAGATCCATCGTTGTTGAAGTCATGTGAACATTAAACATCACAGCATCACTTTAACGTCTCTATATAACAAACCTGCAGCTTCCACCCACAGCGCTCAACTGAAACTTCCTGTTATACAAAAACATTCTGTATGTGTATGAAGTTTTTACAAAACAGGATACAGACAACATCCTGAAGCTGCTCAAATGGAGCTGTAGCCTCCATCACATCGTCCCACCACACAACGCTGACGACTGTCTACTTCACCACACAACACCTGGATGAGCTGATGTGATGCACTCAGTCAATTTAAAACATATCGGACTGTAAACCTGTAAACTATTAATATTTTCAAACTGCACACAAGTGTACTTGGTTATATTTTATATTATAAAAAACACAAACTCATCATCCACCGTTAAATTAAAGTACAATGGTCCTGTTTTAGGTGAGTTATGACTAAAATTATTTGTATTTGTTAAATGACTAAAAGCAGATTACATTTTATAGAGAATTGTTTATTACTTTCATCAAAGTCAGAAGGTTACATACAGTAAGTTTCTTATGTTTTTAAACCAATTAGATAGTTTCAGATGATGCCAGGAGTAAGAAAAGACATCATGGAGAAATAGTAGAAGGTCTGAGGTGGATGAATGATCGTGGCTTTAGGAGGAAAAAAGGAGAATAAATGCATGTGACTCCCTTTCAAGCCTGGTTTTCTCTAACATCTTCGTACCTCCACAGACCTCCATAAACTGTGAAAAATAACAATACACAATAATACAGATTATATTAACAATTAGCACACACACAAACACACACACAGTAAAAGGATTCTGTCCTTAAACTTAATTAAACCTTAACTTCTGTATCTTACAGTCATGTGACGATTAACTTTTTAGTGATGCGTTCAGTGACAGTTGTTTTTTTAACATCATTATGTGCCTACCAGCTCAACATAGGTTACAAAAATAAAAGCCCTTTCAAAATAAAACCATTTCTAAAAAAAATGCAAAATATAACCGAGTTAAACAATCATATACAAAATATAATTGCAACAGTTATAATGAGGTCAAACCCCTTGGCCCTTGTGTGTTTAATTAATTTTAATGCACTGATTAGAAGAGAAACAATATAAGAAGAAAAACCCTCTTTAGGACAGAAATCATTTTACGTAAAATAGGCAGAGTGATGGGGAGTCTCGCATCAAGCACAAAACAGAAACATTTACAATTTCTTCCAAGGAATTTATGGCAGTGATGCAAACAAACTAGGGCTGGAATAAGCTAATAAGGGGAAACACATGACATGACAAGTGTAGGTTGTGTAGTTATAGTCACAGTTTGGTTAGAAGGTGGAGTTAAGATCATATCATACACCCCATACATTCTCTACACACATCCCTATACACACTCCACACACACTATACATACACTCTTATGTTCACTCATACATTTCAGATATATTGCTCTATTGACGGTGGACCTATGATAATTTGTGTGGCACATTTACGGTGAATGAAATGAAACTGATGCGTAGGCCTCCTAGAAAGTACTGAGACGCTGACTGTGTCTTCATGTGACTTCTTCATGAGAAGAGGCAGATAAAAACCTCAACTTCCTGAGAGAGCGTTAGAAGTGCTGTCGGTTCTGCACAGCGTGCTTTGTGCTGTACGCTGATGTTCTCCTGATGTCAGTAAACTTTATACAACTTAAGACATCTGAGTCTCCCGTGTCTTCCTGACGGTCTCGTCACTTTCTACAACAAATCAATCCAGCATAGTTTCTTGCTTTTAACAGTTAAAAACAATTAACTGTTGTTTCAGTTAAAATGTAAATATTTCTTTTTGATGTTATAAAAGGTATGTTTTAACCATAACATCCAAAAACCAGGGAATTCTCTGATAAATGACCATAAAATGTGCCGTCATCTTTCTTACAGGAGATCATAACATCACACAAATACATCAAAACTTGAACAAAGTTGGTCTGTCACTCACTTCACACAAAGAACAACAGCATATTTGGAATTTGAAGTTAAACAGGAGAAAGATGGAGACGGTCACTTCTTGGGCTGCGCAGCTTCACTCAACAGAACGAGGAAAGTGTCACAAACTGTCGTGAAAGTCACTAGAAGTTGGTGTAGCAGCAGCACCTGACGCTTGTTCACAAGAGTAAGAACGACACGTGCTTTCACGTCTGAGCCTCCGAAAGTCTCCACGTCTCTATGTGGGTTGTTGGAAGCACTGAATGAGGAGGCTTGATCGACTCAACACAGGTAGCTCTGTCATTTTTCTGATCTGGTTCTGATCTTCTTCACATCCTGGTAAACAAACCTCTTGTTGACTTTCTAATAATTAAACTCTTTAGAGCATGTTTCTCCAGAATCCATCATTTGGTAAACAAACCTCTTCCTTTAAACTCTTTAACTTTTCTCCAGAATCCCTTTGTTCTTCCTTTACCAACTTTACTTTTTCTTTTCTAAGACATATTTCTAATCTTTGCCTTTTTTGTAATTGTTTTTTCTTCTTCTCATTCATGTAACTGTATCTTCTCCACGCTTATTTCTGCTGGTGCTTCTACTCCATATTTTTGCTGCAACTCTCTAGTCTCCACTTTTATTTGACATTTTATTTCCGCTTTACTGAACCTGAAAACCTATATGATTCTGTTTTGTAGCTTGTTTTGCATTTTTATTTGCCATCTTATTACCTGTCGTCAGCTATGTGAGCTGGTGTGTTATTGTGTTATTGTTTGCTGAGTCTGCTCAGTCTGTTCAGTCTGGAGATATAACAGCTGTAAGATCATATGAGAAGATTCGTGTCTGTGTGTAAAAACACCAACTGTCTCTGTATTGTAATTCAGATTTTACTCATTTAAGAGACATGTTAGTTTCAAGACATCAGGTGGCGCCGCTGCTGCTGTTTCTGTCAGAGTCTGGTGGAGCTTTAACGACTGTTTCCGGTGAAACAACAAGTATTAAAAGTGTCTTTATCTAAATATATTTTGTCCATAATGTGAGAAATCGATTGAATTAATTCTTACAAATGACCTGTTTTACTGAACTGTAACATTTTATCCATATGAATCATTTTGACCCTAAAAGATGTAAAGTGATACAGTAACAATAAAAATTAGAAATGTCTGAACTGACCTAAATATTAGACAATAAATGTAAAATGTTGGACAATAAAAACTGGTTTAACGTCACGATTCAAACGAGTTTCAAGCTGCAGTTGTTGTTTTAAAACAGACAGAAACAACGAAACAGTCTCAACAAACAGTTTGATATTTGTCGTGATTTATTCTCAGTGTTGGAAACACATGATGAAACGTTATTTGACATCATCAACATAAACTCACTGTCAGAGAGCAAACGCTTCAAAAATCACATCAACAACAGGAAACAGTTCTGATTGGACTTGATGTTTATCAACAGATTGAAAATGAGACAGAAACTTTACCAGTAAAACAATAAAAACACATTAAAAGCAAAGTAAAGTAAAATCAACAGACAGCAAGAGGTCAAAAAAAAGTCAATGGAGATTAGTCATATTTTATTTATTTGTTTTACAAGCTACTTGTTTATTTATTTTAACCTGCTGTCAAACACAAATGAAGCATTTCTATCTTATTCAGCTGCTGGTTTCACCACTGATGTGACAGTTGTTCAGGTTCCTAATAAGATAAATCTGAATAAAGTCAGTTTATTAACGACAATATAAAGAAACTGGTTCAACCCTGAGTGTAAAAACCAACAGACTGATGAGAAAAACACAACTGTCAAGACTGAACATCAGAAACATGAAGAATTACTTGTCTGCTCTTGAAGATCATGTTGATATGAGGCGTTATTTACACTAACCTTGAAAGAAATCTAACATTTGGTTCTGTACACAACATGAACAACTCAAATGACGGCAAGAACAATTGCGAGAACTGAACCAAAGATCCATCCGACAGACGACACTGAACCTGAAACATAAAGAGAGTGTGAGAGTCAGAGTCAGTTCAGATCATGTTCATCAGACTGGACATCACAGCTTCACAGAGACAACAACTAAACGTTCACATGCTCCTATAATCTCAGATGCTGATCAGATTCAAACATCACTGGGACGAACGTCACCAGGTTCAGTGACGTCATCGACCTGATGACACTGTCCTCCTGCTCTGCAGCACAGCTGAGAACTGGTTCTAGTTTTAGTTCTGGTCCTGGTCCCAGTAGTGAGGAGGGTGGTGCTGCAGCCTCCTTCTCTTTCTGACACGTGTTGTTCATCAGCAGGAAGACGTTTGAATCTTGTAACATAACTGTATCTTATATTGTTGTGCATTGTTTAATCGTTTAATAGAAAATATGCTGAACTAATGAAACGGATCATCGAAGGGTCACATAAGTTGAAGTGTAATTTGGTACAAGGAAGTTGTAGGAGGAATCTGCAGATGGTTAAACAGGAAGCAGTAGAAAGAAGCTGGATTAACGGCAGAGGCAGAGTGTTTAAACTGTGAACACATGGAGATCATGCACCGTTCCAATAAACTGATCGGACAGAGGAACCTCTGGGACCTTTGGGAAAGGTCAACACATTCCTCTCTCACTTTGAGACGTCCTGTCAAGCATATAAGACTGTTAGAAGCTCATTTACTCTGTACCAGATAACTCTGGACTTTGTAACTGTTTTCATTTGTAGTTTAGCCTGCCTCCTCTTGTCTACTTCTGAAAGGAAATTTTCCAGACAAATCTCTGTCCTGCCACCTCTACTTTACACTGTTTCCATGTGACGTCTTCTTTCCTCCTGCTGTGTCTGACATGAAACCGTGTCTGATCATCTGTGTGTAGACCAGGTTTTCTAGACCCTGAGCCCAGGTGGACTGTGATGGACTCTGGACCACCTCCTGTGAGCTCATCTTCATCTCATCACACTGGATGTTGTTGATGAGCTTTGTTCAAAATATGAGCCTCTTAGCTTCGGCTTCATGCTTCAATCAACACATTCGAACATTAAGGAGCTTCTACCAGAGCTGCAAAGTAACTAAGTACAATGACTCAACTACTGTTTATGAGGCCACAGGTGAATGTAGAGATCAGTGAAATCATCATCATCATGACTCACCTGAACTTTTTTCAATTTTGTCTTTTATGTCAGGAACTAAAAGACAAAACAAAACAAAATGATGTCAGAGGTTTGGTGATGTCATCAACTTGACAGACATGAAATTCTTGTAAAACACAAACATGTTATTAGACAGATTTTATCATCTAAAACTACAAAACCCACAGAGTCTGTGTGTTAATGTGTCAGCTCATTTACAGATGAGACTGGTTTGTGTCCTGGATGTTACAGTCAAAGAGTCAGAAAACACATCTGGCAGCTGGAGAAGGAGTCTCCTCCCATCACATCATAAATATGATAATATTCATCATTTACACATTCAATCAGTCACTGTTTATATTTAGAGTCAGATTCTAGTTTCTAGTTCAACAATAAAATCATCAGGAAGATAAATCTCATCTGCATCTTTGAGTCTTTATGTCGTTTGTCACGTGATTGATGTTTAACTTTTAGTACTGATACTGTTGCTAATTAATATCTAATTTGGTGCCATCCTAAAAATTTCTAATTTTCCTAAAAATTTCTAATTTTTAGGATGGATCAATATACCTAATACCTGAAATATTTTCTTTTTCTTACAAAACTGCTGTGCAGATGGTTGGTGATGTGTGTGCAGACAGTGTGGACAGTCTGTCCTAAACATCTGATCTGAGAAACTCATCTGATTTGTCTTCAGTCTGAACAAAGTCAAAGAGACTCAGTGTGAATATTTTCTTCACTAAGAGAAAATTCACTGTGTTCACTCTGAAAACACTGAACATTTAGGAAAACTATGAACTCACAAATAAATAAAATAATATTAAAACATCACTGACCATGAATATGCACTGTAATCACAGACTGAGTCTGATGGTCGATTTCCTTCTGTGTGACTACACATCGATATGTGTCCGTCTTGGTCACAGTAACATTGATGATAACATCGTATCGTTTCTCCATCTGTTGTGACCTGTGGCTCCACAGCAGTCAGATTGTTTCCTGCACTGTCCTGCCACTGAACATCTGGTTGTGGTGAAGCTCCTCGAACTTCACACTGAAGCAGTTGTCCGTCTTTAGTTTGATCAAGATGGGTGAAAGACAGTTTTTGAACTACACCTGTGAACAACAGATTACATGAGACAAACACATTATTAGTAATTAAACATTGGTATTTTGTTTCTTTTACATCTTTTCTCTTTGGATATGAACATGACAGAATATTTTTTTTGTTTCTATTAAAATTATTTTAAAAATAAGACTTGACATTTGATGGTTTTATATGGAAACAAAAACAACAGAAAAATAAAGATTCATCAGTGTTTGTTGTTTCCTTGTGTTCATCAGGTCTTAATGATGTTAGTGAGAAACAGTTGATTTAATCATCCTGTCAGAATGATAAAACTGATGAGAACATTAGTAGAAATGTTTCTCTGGTAGCCCAGAGAAGCTGCTGAAAGTTTCCTCTTTATTTTTACTACAACTGAGGTGAGTGATGTTGATCAGTGATGTCAGAATAAATATTATAAACCTCTGAGTAAAACACACTTAATATAACAACATGAACAATATTTAACTAAACACAACTTTCACAATGATGTCAGTCAGTTGAAGACGCCGACGTTTACACACATCAAGAATTTCTCAGAAACATCTATTTTCAACTGTGACACAACAGGATGGAGTCAACGCCCTGAACAACGGCTGGTCAAACTGCTGCCTCCACAATGATCAAACAGTCGAATCAACACGAGTCTAAAACTAATTCAACCAAAATTCAGCATCATCGCATTAATTACTCAGACGACACACGAGAAATTAAAACACCTATTTTCAAGTCAAGTGAGCAGATATTTTGCTTGGCGACAGTCGTAGTTACGTGTTGCGATCGTCAAAGAGGATTTTTTACACAACTGTTGATCAGACAGTATTATTTTTATCTTGGTGTTCCTAATAAACTGAACTCTTTCTAAAAAAAATAGTTCTGTGTAATAATAATGCTGTGCAATTGTTTGCTGGTTCAAATCCTGACGGCGTTGAACTTTCCAGCGTGTCTTTCCCCCACTGTCCTCCCTGTTTTCAGTCTCACTACACTGTCTCTGTCATTAAAGGCAAAAATGTGTGTTAAACTAAAAATAATGTTTGAAAGTACAAAAGAGGAAACAAGTTGGCAGTTCCTCTTTCATCGGTCCATCAGAGGTAAAAGGCGGAAGCTTTTCACAGAATCAAAGAAACATCTATTCTCAACTTTTACACAACAGGATGAGACAACGGCTGCTCAAACTGCTGCCTCCACAGTGATCAAACAGTCAAATCAACACGAGTCTAAAACTGGTTTAACCAAAACTCAGCATCATCACATTAATGATGGAGGATTTATTACTGTTGATCAGACAGACTTAGCTTTATCTTGGTGTTCCTAATAAACTGAACTATTTCTAAAAAAAAACAGTCAGAGAAAATAAATAAACTTAAGTTTGATTCATTAGTTTTCTCACCAAACGTTGTTCCAGACCAAGTCAGGAGACCGAGACACACGAGTGGAAGAAGATCCATCGTTGTTGAAGTCATGTGAACATTAAACAACAAGGCATCACTTTAGTGTCTTATATACTTTTGGTTCAGTTTCACACTGACACATCCGCCCCCCCCATCCTCATCCACCCTTCCTGTTCATTTCTACTGAGGAAATAAAATCCTCAAATCAACTCCTGTTGAAACATTCATACATATTTAAATAATTCCACTTGTTTGTGTGCACACATTCCTGTTAACATGTCAGGCTTTTGTGATATAAAAAATGAGACCACAATAAATAACTTGAAAACTTGAATACATGTTTTTGAATATTGTAAACTGTTCTTTGATGTCTTTGAGGTAAACAAGGTCCACTGCTGAGTTAATGGATCAACAACAGGTTTTAATATTAACTTCAACTTTACCTGTTTGATCCTGAGTCATGAGTCAGATCCTGAGGAGCAGCCAGTCGTTGTCAACGCCTCGTTTTAAACGTCAGGACACTTGTTATACCAGCAAAGAAGTGTGGAGCTAATTTTGAGCTGTTTTAATGGTTTAAAATATCGACGTCTTCAAGCTACGTTGGTGCCCTGATAACTAGCATGGTGAGTCTGTTTTACAAAAATGATAAAAATAACAATGTTCATAATGCAGCAGGTTAGCGTAGTTTTACTCCTCAGCAAACATAACAACTCATTAACATGTTTTAACAAACCCAATTCTTTTTACTTTTTTTTTTTATTGTTGTGTTTGTTTTTCTAAAATGATCTAAATATGAAAACATGACATTTGATGGTTTTATATGGAAACAAAGAAGGAAATCTCACAGGATTCAGAACGAGAGACGTGTGACTGGTGAGTGAACACACCAAGATTCAGTGAACTTGTTGTTTGTAATAAGTTCAGACAGTGTTTTATTGATCCTGATCAATCATTACAGTTTTACAGAAGCAGTTAAACATGAATCACGTGACAAATGACAATTATGAGAGAGTGGACACAATAAGTTGACCATAGTATTTTAATTTTTTGTTTGTGTGTTTGTTTGTTTGTTTTTTAAGTTTAGTTTTTTATTTTTATTTTTTTTAGTTTATCTGTGTCTCTTGGTCCCTACATGTCTGACACTGCTCCAGTTTCCTGTGGTGGACCTCACTTTGTTCATGGATCCTCAGGCTCTGAGACTGTTCCTGTGCTGAACCTTTTTGACCTTAAGTAAATGAAACCTACTTTACTTTATATATATATATATATATATATATATATATATATATATATATATATATAATGTGTGTGTGAAACAACAGGAAGGAGGCGACACCCTGAACAACGGCTGCTCAAACTGCTGCCTCGAAAAAGACGAATCAACGTGACTCTGTCACAAAAAATCAACATCATCACATTTATGAAATTAGAGAAAGATTTAGACACACAAGTGGAAGAAGATCCATAGTTGTTGAAGTCATGTGAACATTAAACATCACAGCATCACTTTAACACCTCTTTATAACGAAGCTGCAGCCTCGTCACACCCACACTAGTTCAAACAGGAACTTTCCTTTTCATCAAGCTGCGACTGCAGCATCACATCTGTTATAGGTCCTTCACAATCATGAATGCCTCGGTTCATGGATGGGAGTCTGATTAGTTGGAGTTTCTTCCACATCCAGTAAAAAATATCAGATGTCCGGCTTCGAAAAGTAAAAGTCCTGCCATGTTTCGGTGCTGCTTGTGCACTTAACACAGGTGATTCATGTATGAGCTGATCAACCTGTCTGAAGAGTTGTGCTAATTAGAACCAGATGGTTCATGTGAATGGAGCAGGAATGTGGCAGGACTTTAGTTTCTGAAGCTGGACATCCCCACCTCTGAAAAACATTAAACATATCTGATATTTGTTAAACTTACTGGTTTTTGAATGTTGCTCTAAGACCACACAGTAAGTCACACAGTCACATTTAGGGAGCGGTTGTTAGAGGTTACTTATTATTCTCCTGCTTGCCTATAAAACCCTTAATGATCAGGCTCCATCATATCTTAAGGAACTCATAGTTCCTTATTATCCTAATAGATCACTTTGATCACAAACTGCTGGTTTACTTGTGGTTCCTAGAGTCTCTAAGACCAGAATGGGAGGTAGAGTCTTCAGTTATCAGGCTCCTCTCTGATGGAACCAGATCCAGTTTGGGTCCAGGAGGGTACATTTGGGTACATTTAAGGTTAGACTAAAAACTTTCCTTTATGATAAAGCTGATAGTTAAGTGTGGTTCAACCTTAATTTCCCTTTGGGATCAATAAAGTATTTATTCATTCATTCATTGGTTCAGGTAGGACATGGACCGTCTTCGATTCAAGAGGCAAATTGATTAATAACTAAATCAGTTAATTGAAATGTTGAAAATGGTTGAACCTGGTGTTTCAGGGAGACTTAACGACCAAATTATTTTATAAAATTATTTCTCTCAGACAGATTTACATTGTAGACAAGTAATTATTCAATTCAGTTGGCGACAATGGAGGAAAAACTCCCTTTTAACAGGAAGAAACCTCCATCAGAACCAGACTCAGAGTGGACGGTCTGATCTGCCTCGACCGGCTGGAGAGAAATGAAAACAGAGAAAAGAGAAAGAGAAGAGACGGAGGAAAGAGGGAGGAGGACGAAGAGGGAGACCAGGAAGAGACAGAAGAGACTAGATGTTTACAAGTAGTTGTTAAAGCAAAATTATCATTACAATTAATATTACAATAATAACAATGATAATAATAATAATGGTGATGCTGTCTTTCTTTTTCAGGTAACTTTGACAGTTCTCATCTCACATAAAAATCATCAACTTAAACATCACTCAAACTAGTTAAGATGCTGTCTCTTTCATGGACACGTCTGACAATCTCAGAAATAGTGAGTTGAAACTAGTGAAGTTTACTTACTTAACTGATCTAGTGAAATCAGAGTCATTGATGCTTCTGACTTAAGACAGACTGAAAGAGCATGAAACTGACGAGAGTTTCATAGGAGGGTCGTCCACTAATCAGAAATATTACAATATTTATTGCAACATTTACAATAATCAACAAACTCTATGTCTCCTTCAAGGCACCAACAGCAGATGTTAGTTAGACCTGAGATAGGTCTCCTGATCATTTTCCACCAAATGATGTTTGACTTCAGGGTTCATCTGTCCAGTTTCTGTTGAACTTTCTTTATTTCTATACTGATATAAACTCAATGGTGTTTTGCATTTGTCCCGTTTATTGAATCAATGTCCACACTGTTCCTTTAGTTGCAACCTGGTGAGTTTCTTGCGGTGTGTAAATTGTCTACGAGCAAAATAAAACAAACAGCAGTATGATGAGTGTCACAGTGGTCAAAAACCTTTTGCCCTTCCAGGTCAAAACCTGACAAGAGTGAACAATGCCTCCTAAATGCACCTGGTGGCAGCACAGCGACCCCCCACACACACTGAGTGAATTACACCACTGCCTCAGAATACAGCCACACACATTTAGCTCTGATGAGGAAATCAGGACTAAGATCCAACCACAGACATTGTCTTTGTTGACCAAACGGCTTTATCTCAGGAGTCACAGCCGGCACTTTGAACTTTCGGAATCAGATCTGTTCATCTCCACAGCAGAATCTGCAGAAAAGAAATGCAAAGTATATGTTACATGAAATAAACTTTTATTTAACACACACAGGAGCTTCAAGGTTGACACAAACAGAATTAAATTTCTCTATCATTTTTTTAAAAGTCTGTTTGACTCAACAGACTGAAATGTTTGACTTGTTTAACTTTGCTCATTAATTTAAGGTTCAAAGTGCCGCTCCTACAAACAACAGTAGTGTTTCCACTGAGGGAAGACCGTTTCATTTTAATGTTGTGTTTCACATTGGAAAAAGAAATTATTTAATTTGTAGAGGCCAGTGTTGACTCTGTGTCGGCAGCCACACGTTGATCATTATATGTGAAACCCTGTGATCATTTTGTGACAGTTTCAACTGTGTCACTTCTTCTGTTCTGTTTCTAGAAACTATTTATTGATACGCTTTTTTCCGCTGGGTTTTTAAAATGTGCCATCCTAAGATGCAACCAATCACCACCGAGTCAACCTAAAACACTGCCCAAGACCTTTTCAGGGCTGAACAAAGTCCCTAACCCTGGGCAGGGACTTTGTTCAGCCCCTAAAAGGTTCCCTGGTCTTGCCTTTTAGGAACTGTTCCTCTGGTGGAGATGCGCCAACGGCCAAGTTCCCATATTATTACACAGGGTTTCCTGCATTGGCCTAATAATGTAGTCGTGACCCTGGTGAAGATGGTGGTTATTGTCACAGTCTGCTGTCCTCAGGGTCCAAGACATTCTCCACCAAATATTAAATGACGCTCATTAATTCGTGTTTTACAGACGACTCAACTCTTTGACGGTGGCTGGACCCTCTCAGACCCATCAGGTGAAAGGTGGAGGGCAGGTGTGCATATTAATTGCCCACTTACTCTCTGCCTATGTGTTGGAGTTCACCTCAGTGAATGAAACTGTTGTTTCCCTGCACCTTAGTGTCACAGAACAGGTCCTGACTGTCGTTGGTGCATATGCACCAAACATCAGCTAAGAGTACCCACCCTTTTTGGAGTCAGAGCTTAGTATATAGCCTATCCCCGGCAGTAAGTCGGACTCCATCTCGGAGGGTGTTGGACTTCGCCAGGGCTGCCCTTTGCCACCAGTTCTGTTCATAATCTTTATGGACAGGATTTCTGAGTGCAGCTGAGGGGAGGAGGGTGTTGGATTCAGTAGCCTCAGAATCCTCTCTGATTTTTGCAGATGACGTGGTTCTGTTGCCATCATCAAACACTGACTTCCAGTATGTACTGGGGTGATTCGCAGCCAAGTGTGAAGTGGCTGGGAGGAGGATCAGCACCTACAAGCCTGAGGTCATGAATGGTGTGTGCCCACTAAAGGTCAGGGGGGAGATGCTGCCCCAAGTGGAGGAGTTCAAGTATCATGGGGTATCATTGTTAGTATCATTGTTAGTGGGATGGACAGACAGATTAGGGTGGTTTCTGCAGTGATGTGGATGTTGCTCCAGCCTATCATGGTGAAGAGGGAGCTGAGCTATAAGGTGAAGCTCTCAGTTTACAGGTCCATCTACATTCTGACCCTCACAAATGGTCATGAGCTGTCGGTAGTGACCGAAAGAACTAAATCACAGATATATTCGGCCACAAATGAGCTTCCTCCATAGAGTTAGGGTGAGGAGCTCAGACATACGGGAGGGGTTTGGAGTAGAGCCGCTGCTCCCACACTTCGAGAGTGACCACCTGAGGTGGCTAGGGCATCTGGCTAGGATGTCTGGCTAGGATCTGGCTAGGATGTCCATTCTGGCTAGGATGTCCATTCCCCAAACACCTCTGGTGTTTGGGGAATGGACATCCGGGAGGTGAACCCAGGCAATTCCCAGGACTGGAGAGACTATGTCTCGAGGGTTGGCTTGGGAACATTCCCCCTGAAAGAGTTGCTGGGTTTCTCTCCTCTCTGGCTCTTGCCCCCGCAACCCAGACCCAATGGATAAAGCAGAGGAAGACAAGATGAGACTAGATGCATCTTACATGCTTGACATTTGTGGTTTTGATCCCTTTGTAAGTCCTCAGTCTGGACTCTGTTGTTTCCTATATTTTAAAAATCATGTTATGTGAACAGTTATGTGGTCAGAGGTGGAAACTATTTTAAATGATGGTGTTTGGTTCAGTTGATGAAGGTTTAGATCCGTTCGTCTTCACATCAACAGCTGAAGAAAAGAAAAGAAAAGAAAAGAATAAATTACAAACAACAAAGTCAATAATTACAACCACTGACCATTGTAAGTGTCACACACTAAATGACTGGACTACATTTAAAAAAGACTTTTCTAGTTTTCATGTGGACTCAAAGTGTTTTACACAACGAGTCTCATTCACACATCACACACACAATCAAACAGAGGATGATATCACATCACAGGCAGTTTCACAGCTTCAGTAACTTGTAAACTTCTACAGGAGGAAATCAGGACTGAGATCCAACCACAGACCTTCTGGAGGTCAGATGAACTGGTTTCTCTCAGGAGTCACAGCTTCTGTCATCTGTTCAGTCTCTGGAGGATTAAAACAAGATCTGATCATCTTCACAAAAGAATCTGCAGAAAACAAAAGTTCATGTTACATAAAATAAACTCTTATTTATACACAAAGAAGTTTGGAGGTCGACACAAACACAAGTTGATTTCTCCATCATCTTTTAAACCTTTTGTTCAGTTAAATTTCAACAAAATGTCATGTATATTGATAAATGAGTTGATGTCAGGTGTTTTCATTTTCTCTGTTGAATATTCACTTAATCCACCAGTTCCAGTGAGTGTTACTTTAACTTCTATGTGGAGGTGAAAACATGTCTGACTGTTTCTCAGCCACTTTGTTTTTATAAAAGCAGGTTTGGAGATAAAAACACTGAAGCGTCACTTGTTGGTTTGAGTCTTAAAACCAGAGGCCTCATACACAGAGTGTGTTCTCAGTTCATCTGCACTGGATGTAAAAACCAACAACAGTTTCTGTCTCAGAAGATAAAAGATGCTGAGACTCTGGATATGAAACACATTTAATTATCTGTTATGTTGATGTGACACATCATGAATATGTTCATACAATCAAGGATTTAAACTTACCTTCGTTTCTGTTTGCGTATCTCTTTCTGAGTTTTTTGAACAAGAACCACAGAGCAACAGCTGCAGCAACAAGTGCAGCTCCAGCAAAAAATACAGTTATCAATGTTGTGGTGCTGTGGCAGGATCCAGTGAGTTTCTCTGAAGACAGAAAACAATCAGAGTGTAAGTGTACGTACTGTGTTATGTTCAACACACTGGTTATAACCTGCACAGAGAGAACGACTAGTGTGTCCATATTCAACTTCAAGATCAAATGTGTTTGTGTCACATCCACATTGAGTTTATAAAGTCTGCACAGAAAAAACCCATGAAATGTGATTTTTGTAAATCAGGTCCAAACCACATGTGGAGTTGGTTTGAAATGTGATTCCAGTCTGATCTCTACAGATGTGTCTCAGTCTGGACGCTCTGGCTGCTCAAACCACATTTCAAACTGTCTTTAGAGTCACTGACAACGTAACACACAATAACATCATCACATCCAGAGAGACGTGGCTACGTAGATACTGACACCTACGTGGTTACTACAGCAACCTGTGCAGATGGTTGGTGATGTGTGTGCAGACAGTGTGGACAGTTTGTCCTAAACATCTGATCTGAGAAACTCATCTGATTTGTCTTCAGTCTGAACAAAGTCAAAGAGACTCAGTGTGAATATTTTCTTCACTAAGAGAAAATTCACTGTGTTCACTCTGAAAACACTGAACATTTAGGAAAACTATGAATAAATAACTATGAATGAAATAAATAAAATAAGACAGAATAAAATCAAAACATCACTGACCGTTAATATGCACATAGATCACAGATTGAATCTGATGGTAGATTTCCTTCTGTGTGACTACACATCGATATGTGTCCGTCTCGGTCACAGTAACATTGACGATAACATCGTATCGTTCTCCATCTGTTGTGACCTGTGGCTCCTCAGCAGTCAGAGTGTTTCCATCACTGTCCTGCCACTGAACATCTGGTTGTGGTGAAGCTCCTTGAACTTCACACTGAAGCAGTGACCAGTCATCAGTTTGATCAAGTATTACAACAGATGGCTCTGTAGCTGCACCTGTGAACAACAGATTATGATACAAACAGTGAAGAAACACTGGGATTTTATTATCTAATTTAACTCCCTTTCTCTTTGGATACGAACATTACAGAATTAACACAATTATAAGACAATAAGACAATTCTTGTGTTTCTACTTAAATAATCTAAAAATGAAAATGTGACATTTGATGGTTTATATGGAAACAAAAACAACAGAAAAATAAAGATTCATCAGTGTTTGTTGTTTCCTTGTGTTCATCAGGTCTTAATGATGTTAGTGAGAAACAGTTGATTTAATCATCCTGTCAGAATGATAAAACTGATGAGAACATTAGTAGAAATGTTTCTCTGGTAGCCCAGAGAAGCTGCTGAAAGTTTCCTCTTTATTTTTACTACAACTGAGGTGAGTGATGTTGATCAGTGATGTCAGAATAAATATTATAAACCTCTGAGTAAAACACACTTAATATAACAACATGAACAATATTTAACTAAACACAACTTTCACAATGATGTCAGTCAGTTGAAGACGCTGATGTTTAGGTGAGATGTAGAGGTCGGTGACGTCATCACCATCACGACTCACCTGGGAGGTTTTCTGCTGTTCTGTCTTTTAAGATCAGATCTAAAAGACAAACAAATCATCATGTTAGAGACTGAAACATGTCAAATATGTAACATAACAAGAACAAAACCTGAGACTTTTACTTCCTGTTTGCTGAATATCATTTTTAATCTAAAGATTATTGAGGTAAAAATAACATTTGATTGACTTGATTCATTGATTAAGGACGTTTCTTCCAGTCTGGTCAATAAACACCTGCTAATTTTTAATATTTGCTATGTGGCAATAGCACAAAGTAACTTGTAACATCAGTTTTTCAAACTGTTTTATAAATATACTCACCTACAACAAGTGTAATTACAGAGTTTTGTTTTCCAGGGAAAGTACAGCTGTAACTTCCACTGTCAGATATCTTTGTCCTTTTAATTTCTATGGAGGCGTTGCCGTTCTTCAGCTCATTGTTAAAATGAAAAACTCGTCCTCTGAAGTCTTTGTCTTGACCTGTTAGTCCATTATATGAATGCAGACTATTGTCATAGTGGAACACCGTCTTCTGATCATCTTTCTTCCAGACAAACTCCTGTTTTTCAATGTTCTCGTTGTTGAGGGAACAGGGTAAAATGACGTCACTGTCTTCTGACACTGTCATGGTGACTCTTGGACCTGGAAGACAAAACATCACATTTCCATGTGTCACCTCAGATACTCTAGAGAACCAGTTTACAGACAGTTTCGTCTGGAATCTAATTGTTAATGTGACTAGAAGAAGAAAGTTCACTGGTCAGAGATAAAAGAACCAGTCCACTCCCCCAACCAACCAGTCAGTTAGGAAGAATTCTTCAGCAAACGCTAGAGACATACTGTGAGGTCATAGTGACCTTTGACCTTGTCATCTGTTGGTATCACTTTCACGAGAACAACCTGAAAACTTCATGTTTTAACTGAGCCATTATTAGGAATTTATATTGTATGTTTCATATTACTATATTTGTTAAAATATGTTTTGAGTTGTATAAGAATATTATCTGATTCATTATTGTGACATGTATTTACACTCAACAAAAATATAAACGCACGGACTTTAACTGGTGAACATGACATTCGTCATGACATTTGCTCAGATTCTTGATGTATTTGTTTATTGAATGATTTGTTTTGCTCAAACCCAGTAGTCCAGTGTCACTGAGAGTCATGGATCATGGCAGAGTGGTGGTCAATATGCGTGACCAGTACACAGACACTTCTTATGGTCTGGTCAATAAAAGGACACACCAAAATGTGGACTTTTGTCACTTGTCAACGTGCCACAGATGTCACAAATCATGAGGGAGCGTGCCATTGGAAGACCAGTTGTTGTGCCCTTTGTTGAACTCCGTCATCTGACCTTCCAACAAGACAACACCCGCCTGCACATTGCCAGGATATGCTGGGACTTCCTTGAACAGGAGGGTCTTCCTGTCCTCAACTGTCCACCATATTCACCAGACATGTCACCTGTCGAACACCTCTGGGATGTTCTGGATGGGCGTGTCCGCCAGCGGCGGCTTCAGTTCCCCAGAACGGCCGCCAACTTCAAGTGGCTCTGCAGGAGGAATGAGACAACATCCCCCAGGCCTCGATCGACAACCTGGTGACGTCCATGCGTCGCCGGTGTATCGCTCTGCGTGAGGCTGATGGTGGACACACACGTTATTGAAGCTTGTGAACTTGGACCATCCACCCCCATTGTGTTCTTCCTGCCATTACTCCAGGACTTTTGTTTTGAAATTAATGCTAACGCTCGCAAATTAAAGCCACTTTATTGATAAAGTTGTACTGTTATTTTTGGATAGTTACTCTATTTTGTCACATAACAGTAACTACAAGTTTTTCATCATGTGTTTATATTTTTGTTAGTTAAAAAACCACTAGGTGTGGTGCATTTGTGTTTAGCAACGCAATGTAGGCATGTGACTCACGTGCTTGCTCTTATTATGAGACTGTCGGGTGTAGAGGTAACACAGTTTTTCTGACCGACCCCGTCTAGGACAAGCTAATCTAACTGTGAGCTTCTTAGATTGTTTATTGTTTATTGAAGTTTATTTTTGTATTCTGATATATTTTATCATTAAACATAAAAATGAAGATTTATGAGTTTTTGGGTTGTGTCACATCAGACTGGTTACTGAACACTTGCTCTATTAATAAATAATTAGAAGAAAGAGTCCAACTCACACATGACTAATAAAGATTCAGATTCCTTCCTAAAATATAAAAGGACATATATGTTGGTGGTGAAACTAATATAGTTACCACACCCATGTATGTTTACAGCTTAAACAAATACATTACTATTATACAATACTATTGCATCACTAATACAATACATACTAATACACAGGGCTTTTACAATTCAGTGTGAATCATCAGTTTTCTCACCGTTTCCATCAACAAACGTTGTTCCAGACCAAGTCAGGAGACCGAGACACACGAGTAGAAGAAGATCCATCGTTGTTGAAGTCATGTGAACATTAAACATCACAGCATCACTTTAACGTCTCTATATAACGAAGCTGCAGCATCATCACCGACACTCAAGTGTCTCAGATACTGTCGCTTACATGCTGCGACTTCCTCTAAACACCCTTCACAATAAAAGTCTTGAATGAGTGGCACATACATTGTGATGGCTCATCTACTGTTGTTATTCAACACTTTCAGTTTGAAACTCAACGTGAGTCTGAACAAGAGGAATAACTGTGACAAGAGAAAACCTTCTTTTTAGAATAATCAATGAGCCTCACCGGTCCTCACCGGAAGTTCAGTGATCAGATCTCTGGTTACCAAGCAACAGAAGGTGAAGTTAAAGGCTGTGAAGCTCAACAGTGACACCTGGTGGTTGATAGGTGAAGTGCTCCAACCAGCGATCAGAAGCTAATGTAGAATGACGTCTGAAAGGATCAATGTGTTGATACACATTTAATCAAAGTTCTGCAAAACAACAAGAGATTCTCACCGTCTAATTTACTCACACGAGACTCGCAGAGCGACACTGACACCTAGTGGAGAAGAACTGACACTGCAACCTGATGAATGACGGGTATCCTGGAAAGTAACTGAACCAAAATAAAAATAAAACGAGCACATTTTTTTTTCTTTTCCTAGGCACATATAACAAAACACAATACATCTCTAAAGTTAGGTCTATTACATTTACAAAACTTACTGTGTCACAAAAATGTTTGCAAACATCTTCAGTCTGAAACAGAAACTTCCTTTGTGAACTGAGGGACAAAGTCAGACTGGTACATCAGGACGACCTCAACACACCTCTAGTTCTTAACCCAGTAACTGTAACAGTCACTTGTTTCTTTAATAGTAACCAGTAATTGTGTTAATGATCAAAACTGGAACAGATCATATTTGTAATCCACATCATTTCATTGTCATTCAGTTCAATTCAGTTTTATTTATATAGAACCAGATCATAAAAACATTTATCTCAAGACACGTCACATAGAAAAACCCAACATTTCCACAATGAGCAGCGCTTGGTGACAATGGAGGAAAAACTCCCTTTTAACAGGAAGAAACCTCCATCAGAACCAGACTCAGAGTGGACGGTCTGATCTGCCTTAACCGGTTGGAGAGAAATGAAAACAGAGAAAAGAGAAAGAAAAGAGACAGAGGAAAGAGGGAGGAGGACGGGGAGGGAGACCAGGAAGAGACAGTAGAGACTAGATGTTTACAAGTAGTTGTTATTGCAAAATCATCATTACCATTACAATGGCGGCGCAGTAGTGCAAAGGTTAGCGCTGTTGCCTCACAGCAAGAAGGTCTTAGGTTTGACTCCTAGGGCAAGCGCAGGGTCGAATTGAGCATACATTGTGGATATGAGTGAGAATGGT
Organism: Polydactylus sextarius; assembly: GCA_016801845.1. Classification (NCBI taxonomy): domain Eukaryota; kingdom Metazoa; phylum Chordata; class Actinopteri; family Polynemidae; genus Polydactylus; species Polydactylus sextarius. The sequence continues at coordinate 26,496,567 of CM028908.1, forward strand.
TGTTCCACTATAAGTGTTGTTCGTCTATATGCAGCCCTGTGACGAGCTGGCGACTGTGTAACCTGCCTTCACCTGAAGGAGTTGGAATAGGCTCCAGTCCCGACCCCAAGTATGGGTTAAAGGGGTAGAAGATGGTTTACAATGTTTTTAATACAGATTACAGAAAACCAGCTGGGTTGAGGTCAGTGCTAAAGCTCACGTGATTATATATTTATATAACATTGATTGTAACTTGGTGCATGTTAAACGAACAAAGAAAAGAGAAGAAACCCACATCAACAATATAAATACTATACTACTTAATAAATATTTATACTATAACACAATGATTTTGTACAGTGATTTAAACTGCTGCATGTTTGGACACTGTTTGAGGTCCCATTTAGACCATTTAATAGTTTAATAATTTAATAGTTTTAATAGACTCCACAAGCAGAAAAACAAAAACCTCCCTGTGGTCCTCACCCTCTGAACTTTAAAATCCCCTATCCCTCTCAGACTACATGACCCAGACTAATGTAATGTGTTATTTAGTTGTTTTTTCCAAGTTAAGTAATAATTAATTTCTATCAATCCAGATTTTTAACTTGTTCATTTCCTGTGTCATATCCTCAATGACTCTTTTAACATTGTCTCCAGAATGAAATACATTGGTAGCATCAGCAAATAATACAAACTTCAATACTGACCCCTGGAGGACACCACAAACAATGTCCAACATGACTCATGTAAAAGTTGTCCAGGTTCCTGATTGATTAAAGCTGTTTAGTGGAACATTTGTCTCTGGACAACCAGCCTGATCAAGTTGAGCCTGTGGTGGGAAAACAAAATCAGTTTATTAATGACAACGTGAAGAACCAACTGATCCAACCCTGAGAGTAAAAACCAACAGACTGATGACAACAACTTACACTCACCTTTAAATGAATCTGACCTTTGGCTCTGCACACAATGTGAACAAGTCAAATGACAAGAAGAACAAAGGCCAGCACTGTAGTACCAACCATCCATCCAACAGGCCTCACTGAACCTGAAACATTAAGAGAGTGTGAGAGTCAGTCAGTTCAGATCATGTTCATCAGACTGGACATCACAGCTTCACAGAGACAACAACTAAACGTTCACATGCTCCTATAATCTCAGATGCTGATCAGATTCAAACATCACTGGGACGAACGTCACCAGGTTCAGTGACGTCATCACTGACACTTTCCTCCTGATTGGCTGCTGTTTGGATCACTGTCCTGTCATGACTGACTTTTACATTTAACTGAGTATTTAAACATTGTTATATTAATACATATTGTGCTTCAGTAAAGGATCTGAGTTCTTCTTCCATCACTGACGACTATCGGCAACAAATCTGTTAAGGACGGACACCAGAGTCCTGGACTACGAAGCAGGATTTGTTCTTATCACGGTAACTTCAGGGTTAACTCTGGTCTCCGTCCTACGAAGGTGGTTCACTTCTTACCGGGCTACGTCTCCATGGTAACTGATGCTGAACTAACCTGCTCTGGAGCAGGTTATGTTCCAGATCAGAGGTCGGAGCCTATAAAATCTCCGTCCTCCGACCAATCAATGCTCTTGAAAATTTCTCGTCCTTTTATTGCAGATCTGTGGAGCTCAGGGTCAGATTGAGAGACGGTCTCTGAGGAGGACCAGGGTTTTTAGAGACCGGCAAGATTATTTATTGGAGCATCACTTAAATATCTGTGATCTCCTCAAACTGCACGTTGTCAGTGACACAGTGGAGCTGTCCCTCAGACAGTAGCACTGCTGCGTCATTGACTCCTACAATAATTAACTAGGATATTAAATAACTGTATTTTATTAATGACACATTGTACAAATGTTCCTGTTTGGAGCTGCCAGGGTCCGATGACACACCCTCATCACCTTCATTTACTGCTTGTCGTTCTAAATCAGAGACTTAATGACACAATGAAACTGTAATTGGACTTATAAAAGTTATGAAAGTTCTACTTTGAACTTTGATTAATATTATTATATTTAGTTTTAATTGTTTTGTGCCACTACGGTTGCAGCTGAACACGAATGTTAAAGTTGTATCAGTCTATTCACCTTAACAGTCTAGATTTCAACAGTTCATTGATTTGATTTTAATTTAATTACAGTCACATCTACTCGTCTCTGTGGGGCTGTGAACTTACATATTTACACATCTTTTCCAGTTGTATTTTCAGTTTTTAGCAGCTGCCACCGTTCTGCTTTTTTCCTGGATTATCGGCCGGTTTTCCTCATATTTTTGTAAAATCATCGTCTGCTCTTCGGTTGTGAAGTCGCTGCTCTGCTGGTTCTCGTTTCAATGTTTGTGATTGGTCATCTGCTGCAAACGCTGCCTCTTTTATGTGAACACTCACATCTAGATTGGAAAATCCTGGGTTGACTAATCGAGTTGATAACCAGCTTCGTGGTACCGCTTAGCCAGACTGAGATTGTTAGGATTAGTGAAGCCAGATAACTGAAAGAGATCCTGGGTAAGTTGAACTTTCTTCGTAGTACAGGTCTCTGGTAGGACTCAGAAGCAGGACTCTTCACTAGAGAAGTACAATCAATGTCCTTTTAATCAAACAATACAAAAATAGTTTGGTACACAGGAAGGCAGTCAGAACAGGCAGAGGTAACCAAAGGGCAAGGCAAAAGCAGGGTCAAAAAACAGAACTAGATTCTATGTCTGACTGACAAAAAGCCTGCAACACTCTCAGATACTGATAAGAGAAACTGGCACAGACAGAAGGGAACAGTGAGACTAAACAGGGGAGGTAACGCGACACAGGTGTGACACATTAGGGCAGGTGCAGGTAATCAAACAGGCGGGAAACACAGGGGAGCAGGAAGTGAAGGGACGTGAAATGAGATGAGACATGAGTCTCAAAATAAAACAGGAAACAACCAAAAAATGCACAAAAAGAGAAAAGTATGATAAAACTCCAGAGACTAGATGTTACATTTACAAATAAATTAAATAATCCACAAACATCACTGACCGTTCATAGGCACATAGATCACAGATTGAATCTGATGGTAGATTTCCTTCTGTGTGACTACACATCGATATGTGTCCGTCTTGGTCACAGTAACATTGACGATAACATCGTATCGTTCTCCATCTGTTGTGACCTGTGGCTCCTCAGCAGTCAGAGTGTTTCCATCACTGTCCTGCCACTGAACATCTGGTTGTGGTGAAGCTCCTTGAACTTCACACTGAAGCAGTGACCAGTCATTGGTTTCATCAAGTTTTGTGAGATATGGTCTTGGAGCTGCACCTGTGAACAACAGATTATATAAAACAAACAAATTATTAGTAAAAAAAAAAAAAAAGAAAGAAAGAAAGAAAGAAACATTGCCATCTTTTTCTCTTTGGATATGAACATTACAGAATTAACAATCACAGACAATTCATTTTTGTGTTCTAACAAAAATGATCTAAAATGAAAATGTGACATTTGATGGTTTATATGGAAACAAAAACAACAGAAAAATAAAGATTCATCAGTGTTTGTTGTTTCCTTGTGTTCATCAGGTCTTAATGATGTTAGTGAGAAACAGTTGATTTAATCATCCTGTCAGAATGATAAAACTGATGAGAACATTAGTAGAAATGTTTCTCTGGTAGCCCAGAGAAGCTGCTGAAAGTTTCCTCTTTATTTTTACTACAACTGAGGTGAGTGATGTTGATCAGTGATGTCAGAATAAATATTATAAACCTCTGAGTAAAACACACTTAATATAACAACATGAACAATATTTAACTAAACACAACTTTCACAATGATGTCAGTCAGTTGAAGACGCTGACGTTTACACACATCAAGTGTTTTGAGGCCTGTGGAGCCAAACTCACACACAGGTGAGATGTAGAGGTCGGTGACGTCATCACCATCACGACTCACCTGGGAGGTTTTCTGCTGTTCTGTCTTTTAAGATCAGATCTGAAAGACAAACAAATCATCATGTTAGAGACTGAAACATGTCAAATATTTAACATAACAAGAACAAAACCTGAGACTTTTACTTCCTGTTGTTGAGGTAAAAAGGTGATGTGGCTTCTCTGGGGCAGACATATTGGTTCCGGACAGTTTCTGTCACATGACTCATCACCAACTTGATTTTCTAACCTAAAATTTTAAAACCAGCTCTGACACCTCCACTCCCCAGTCTGGGAAGGTTGTGGATATTCCTTGAAATCTCAAAATGGAAACAACTCTGCCGACTCCAACAATTTGGATTTTCTGAACAGCGACAAGTGGTAACTGCACCAGCTGGACTACTTTGTTAGCAGGTCTTGCGAACAGTGGCAGCCTCACAGAGGCAGATGTCTCAGTACCAGACACTATGTCACCACTGCAGCAGTGAACCTGAGCCTGAACCTGGTGATGCAACACTAACTTTCAACTGGGCAAAGAAACAATGGACTAAGAGGGAAAACATGGAAACATGGCTCATTGATAAAAATCAAAAGCTAAGATCCATAATAAGGATGAAGACAACAACAGTTTGAAGAAGCAGCTCCCTGAACCAGACCTGGTCCAGTTACTGAAGCTGCTGAAGAAACACTTGTGGCCACAGCAACACAGACCAGTTTACAAGACCAGAGGTTATAATACGTCCTCTGAGCAGCTCCTTCTTCAGGACAGACTGGACGTTACAGTGATGAGACGAGGAGCAGCTGGTTGGTTTCACTGGAAGTAAAGAACGTTTCTTCTAGACTGGTCAGTAAACAGCTGCTAATGCTAATGTTAGCTATCTAGCGATAGCACAAACTGATATGTATCATACATACATATAACAAACATACTCACCTACGTCAAGCTTAACATGGGACCGTGTCTTTCCAGGGAAAGTACAGCTGTAACTTCCACTGTCAGATATCTTTGTCCTTTTAATTTCTATGGAGGCGTTGCCGTTCTTCAGCTCATTGTTAAAATGAAAAACTCGTCCTCTGAAGTCTTTGTCTTGACCTGTTAGTGTATTAGTTGAATACCCACGATTGTTATAGTGGAACACCACCTTCTGATCATTTTCTTTCTTCCAGACAAACTCCTGTCCTTCGATGTTCTCGTGGTTGTGTGAACAGGGTAAAATGACGTCACTGTCTTCTGACACAGTGATGAAGACTCTTGAACCTGGAAGACAAAACATCCCATTTCAATACTAATTGTGGCAATATTTTGACATTTGATGATTTTATTGGGATATATGCACTAAAAAGTAGTACAATGCAGTAATTGAAGCCATCCCTCAAGAAATGATTCTTTTAACAAAAAGGATGTTGATATACTTGGTGATTATTCCACAAGAGCCATTGTTAGTTTTAGACGGATGTAATTTTTAGGATAAGAAATGTAACAATACAATTTTAAGAATTGCCAGTTTGTTTCCAAATCATCTTCTGAGATTTACCAATAGAAAAGAAAAAATATTACAACCAAATACCTGTAATGTACTGACTAAGATGAAGGAAGTACACTTTAAGTTTAGGTTAACGAATGAAATTTATCCTTGTAATGACTTCCTTCATCAAAGATGTAATTTCCATTTAATTTTTTGTACTTTTTGTTCTTTGGATATTAAGACAACAGAACATCTTTTCTTTTTAACCTTTCAAACCTGTGTCTTCAACTTTTGAGATATAATAATGTAATAATTTGGTGTTCAGATAAAAAAAAAAGCAATTGGGATATAATGCCTTAATTATTTTTAAGTACTTTATTATATTAATAAGTCTGAAGACCTCTCCCATTTGTTTTTTAAAAACACTTTAAAAACAAGTTTCCACCACATCTGATGAATTACACTGTGTAAATAATAAAACAGTACAAACCAAAACGGCGATAAACAACGAGTTTCACATTAAAAGTCACTGAATAAACAGTGAATCGTCTCTAACATCTGTGATCAAACTCCTGATGATGGAGGCGACGCCCTGAACATCTGTAGTTTTCTCACCGTTTCCATCAACAAACGTTGTTCCAGACCCAGTCAGGAGACAGAGACACACGAGTGGAAGAAGATCCATCGTTGTTGAAGTCATGTGAACATTAAACATCACAGCATCACTTTAACGTCTCTATATAACGAAGCTGCAGCATCATCACCGACACTGGATCAAACACTTTCACTTTCGTTAGACTGCGACAACAGAATCACACCCAGTACAGCTCCTTCACAATAAAAGCCTCATCTCCACAGTGACTCTTGAATTCTGAATCACCCTCTATTTTCAGAATAAAAGCACAAACTAAATAAATGTCTCAGGTGTAAATATAAACAGTAGTCATGTGTCCAACAGGTTTTCTTGCTGTGATTATTCAGCAGCAGATTTCTTCCTAACGAGCTTCAAGTGTAAATGAAGAAGAATAAACCAACAGTTTTCATTCAGCACAGAAACATATTGTGAAGTTTCTGTTTGGAGGTTTTCAGAGTCAGTGGACTTCATGAAACCAGCTGATTACTGACTCGGTCTCACAAAGCTCATCATCATCATCATCATCATCATCATCATCATCATCATCATCATCATGATCATCATCTTCATCAACTTCCCTTGTTCACACAGAATTTTATAAACATAATTTATAACAACACAGACACCAGGATTAAGCTAAATTGACATCTTTAGCAAATTAGTTTATTGTCTTTCTGGTGGAGAGATACATGTTTACATTTTTTACATTTCAATAAGAATCATCAGTTTTCTCACCGTTTCCATCAACAAACGTTGTTCCAGACCAAGTCAGGAGACAGAGACACACGAGTGGAAGAAGATCCATCGTAGTTGAAGTCATTGAACATTAAACATCACAGCATCACTTCAACGTCTCAAAATAACAAAGTTGCAATCTCATCACACTGACACTGGATCACACTTTCAGTTTCATCAAGCTGCAACTCCCGGTAAACACTCGTCACAATAAAAGCCTTGAATGAGTGGCACATGGTGAAGTTTCTACATTTCTTCTCCTGAACTACTGTTCATCAACAGAAACATAATATTTGTCCAGTTCTCTACAACTAAATCACAAAGTTGAACCAGGTTTTTCCTGCTTGAATTAATCTGATATCATGTTGTTGTTCAACACTTTCAGTTTGAAACTCAACGTGAGTCTAAACAAGAGAAATAACTGTGACAAGAGAAAACCTTCTCATTAGAATAAACAATGAGCCTCTAGAAATATTTTAGATACATTTTCATTAATTATGAAATTAAAGACAAATGACCTGATCTGTTCTCTGACAGATTATATTGTTTATTAGTCTATGAAGCAGATATACACATATATCAAAGATGTTTAGTGTAGCTGGATTTGACAGCTCAGTTCCTGTGGTAGTGTTAATAAAGAAAACTGGGGCAGATCATATTTGAAATCCACATAATTTTATTGTCATATGCTGTTGATACAAAGATAAAAAATCAAGTTTGAAAGAAAAAAAGACAGAAATGTAACTTCACAGTTTACAGAAACTCTTTAGACAATGAAGCTACAGGTTTAAATGAATCTTACTTGTATTTGTTGGTTGCTAAACCTCACATGATTATAGTTTTATATAATATTGATTATAACTTGGTGCTAAACACAAAGGGAAGAGAAAAAACCCACATCACCAAAATAAATGAATAATCAATATCACCTGTGAACACCTGTGATAGTCATTAACCCTCCACCAACTTATACTATATCAACACCATGATTTTGTACAGTGATTTAAACTGCTGCATGTTTGGACACTGTTTGAGGTCCCATTTAGACCATTTAATAGTTTGACTCCACAAGCAGAAAAACAAAAACCTCCTGTGGTCCTCACCCTCTGAACTTTAAAATCCCCTATCCCTCTCAGACTACATGACCCAGACTAATGTAATGTGTAATTTAGTTGTTTTTTCCAAGTTAAGTAATAATTAATTTCTATCAATCCAGATTTTTAACTTGTTCATTTCCTGTGTCATATCCTCAATGACTCTTTTAACATTGTCTCCAGAATGAAATACATTGGTAGCATCAGCAAATAATACAAACTTTAAAATTTTAAAACCCTTGGAGGACACCACAAACAATGTCCAACATGACTCATGTAAAAGTTGTCCAGGTTCCTGATTGATTAAAGCTGTTTAGTGGAACATTTGTCTCTGGACAACCAGCCTGATCAAGTTGAGCCTGTGGTGGGAAAACAAAATCAGTTTATTAATGACAACGTGAAGAACCAACTGATCCAACCCTGAGAGTAAAAACCAACAGACTGATGACAACAACTTACACTCACCTTTAAATGAATCTGACCTTTGGCTCTGCACACAATGTGAACAAGTCAAATGACAAGAAGAACAAAGGCCAGCACTGTAGTACCAACCATCCATCCAACAGGCCTCACTGAACCTGAAACATTAAGTGAGTGTGAGAGTCAGAGTCAGTTCAGATCATGTTCATCAGACTGGACATCACAGCTTCACAGAGACAACAACTAAACGTTCACATGCTCCTATAATCTCAGATGCTGATCAGATTCAAACATCACTGGGACGAACGTCACCAGGTTCAGTGACGTCATCACTGACACTTTCCTCCTGATTGGCTGCTGTTTGGATCACTGACCTGTCATGACTGACTTTTACATTTAACTGAGTATTTAAACATTGTTATATTAATACATATTGTGCTTCAGTAAAGGATCTGAGTTCTTCTTCCACCACTGACGACTATCGGCAACAAATGTGTTTGTGTCACATCCACATTGAGTTTATAAAGTCTGCACAGAAAAAACCCATGAAATGTGATTTTTGTAAATCAGGTCCAAACCACATGTGGAGTTGGTTTGAAATGTGATTCCAGTCTGATCTCTACAGATGTGTCTCAGTCTGGACGCTCTGGCTGCTCAAACCACATTTCAAACTGTCTTTAGAGTCACTGACAACGTAACACACAATAACATCATCACATCCAGAGAGACGTGGCTACGTAGATACTGACACCTACGTGGTTACTACAGCAACCTGTGCAGATGGTTGGTGATGTGTGTGCAGACAGTGTGGACAGTCTGTCCTAAACATCTGATCTGAGAAACTCATCTGATTTGTCTTCAGTCTGAACAAAGTCAAAGAGACTCAGTGTGAATATTTTCTTCACTAAGAGAAAATTCACTGTGTTCACTCTGAAAACACTGAACATTTATTTACTCAAGAACTCAAAAATAAATAAAGATCAAAACATTACTAACCGTTCATAAACACATATGTCTCAGCCCAAACCTGATGGTCATATTCCTTCTGTGTGACTACACAGCGATATCTGTCTGTCTTGGTCACAGTAACATTGACGATAACATCGTAATGTTCTTCATCTGCTGTGACCAGTGACTTCTCAGCAGTCAGAGTGCTTCCATCACTGTCCTGCCACTGAACATCTGGTTGTGGTGAAGCTCCTTGAACTTTACACTGCAGCCTGGCCCAGTTTTCAGTTTGATCAAGAGTTGAGACAGATGGCTCTGGAGCTGCACCTGTGAACAACAGATTAGAGAGACAAACACATTATTAGTAAAGAAAATATTTGTCACTGGTTTGTTTCTTGATATGGTTTTATATGAGGAAAAAAACAGAAACAGAACAAATAAAGATTATATTATATTATATTATATTATATTATATTTGTTGTTTCCTTGCGTTCATCAGGTTTTATTGATGTTAGTGAAATACAGTTTATTTAATCATACTTTTTAAATAGCAGTTATTGTCAGGTGAACAGCTGGTGGATTCAAAACCCCTTCTGAGTCACAGTCACAGGTGGGGTTGATGAAAAAGCTTAATGAAAATAAACAGAGAAAAACAGCCAATGTCCAAACACTCGAAAATAGGCTTAGTTCAGTGGGTTCTGATAAAGTATCAGGATGAAACTGAATCAAAAAAGGAATCCAAATAGGCAGTATTTCAACAGTCTATAAATTAAGTGAAAAGTCCAGCACTAGAACAGTGAAAATTCAAGCAAACCAAAAAAAAAAAAAAAAGGCAAAAGGCCAAAGCAAAAAACTCAAAAAAAAAAAGTAGGCACAAGGTAAAAGGCATACAGAATTCACATACTCAAGCCTTACCTTCTCAGAAGTGTAAGAGACAGTAGGACTCAGCAAGAAGCACAGGGAAAGGCCCATAACATATAACATCATGTTTGCACATCATGTTTAATTGTGCAAAATTAACAAAATGAAATACTAAGTAAAACTAAGTAAAATGAAGTACTAATGAAGGCAGAAACAAATTGACAAACTGAATATATCTTGTGGTGACAAAGAGGTATTCCAACAAATGAAAAGTCTCAAATCCTGACAGGACCTCCCTACCTAAGGGCACCTTCTGTTGCTCCCAGGGCAACCTGGGTGAGCTTGATGGAAGGCTTTTGTGAGGTCACAGTCAAGAATATCCCAGGCCGGAACCCATGTTGACTCCCAATCCACCAGGTACTGAATCCTCTTCCGGCTCAGGAAACAAAGGAAGCTTGTAACCAAATAGGCATTCAAAAGGAAAAATACCAGTGGACTTGTGCCTGAGAGTATTGTGGGCATATTCTCCCGAAAGAAGGTGGGCACTCCAGGAGGCCGAGTTAGCTGACACAAGAAACCCCAGTAGCCTTCAGGTCTTGATTCAGTCTCTCTTTCTGCCCATTTGACTGTGAGCGGAAGCAGGTGATAAACTGACTGTGGCACCAATAAGCTTGCAGAATGCCCACCAGAAGGTGGTGGTAAACCGGTGTCCACGATCAGAAACAATGTCCTGGGGAAGACCAGAAACTCAAAAGACATGTTCACACATCGGGTTAGCAGTCTCAGCAGCAGACATAAGCCAGTGATATGTGTGACCATGGTGTTCGAGGGATTGGTGAGTGATGCTTTAGGTACTCTGACATGAATCCTTTAGGTAAGGCAGATGGAGGATGGGGGACTTATGCTTGAGGATGCTGACAGCCTTATCCACCTCAGGGGACTAAGAGAAGGACATTTTATCCTTGTGTATCAGAGCAGATATTGGAATGGCAATGGAACTGAAACCCTGAATAAAACATCAGTAAACATTTGCTAAGCCCAGGAACCTTTGGGTTTCCTTAACTGAACTAGGGGTTGGCCAGTTCAGGACTATTGGCCAGGACCTGGCCAATGGGTTGGACGATGTAGGCCCTTGGAATGTTGGAACATGTAGACCCTTGGAAAAGATAAACATATCGTCCAGGTACACAAAGACGTACCACTTAAGCATATCCCTGAGAACATCATTGATAAGGACCTGGAAGACAGCTGGTGTGTTGGTAAGGCCAAAATAAATAACTTGGTATTCGTAGTGTCCCATAGATGTGTTAAAGGCTGTCTTCCACTCATCACTTTAATGTATCGGTACCAGATGGTAAGCATTTTGCAAGTCCAACTTAGTAAAGATGGATGCCCCTTCAAGGAGCTTAAAGGCAGAAGCCATGAAGGGAAGTCAGTAACAGTTCTGGACGGAGATCTTGTTAAGAACTTGGTAATCTATGGAAGGCCACAGACCTCCATTCCATCCATCCAGGCGGATGAGGATGAAGGGTGGATGAAGCCTGAGGCCAAAGCCTCTTTGATGTAACTGTCCATAGCCTGTCATTCAGGGGCTGATAATGAAAAGATGTGGCCTCTGGGGGTGAGGTGTCTGGAAACAGGTCAATGACACAGTCATGGGATTATGAGGTGGGAGGATTGGAGACCTTTTCTTGTTGAACACTTCCTGCAAGTCATTATACCGAAAGCAAACTTGGGATAACTGGGGAGGTGACAAGGACTTGAAATGTTTAACAGGTTGATGCAAGAGACAAGTAGTTTGCCGCCTGGGCCCCCACTCAGTTACTGAACATGTAGACCAGTCTATGTGTGGGTGTTACGTCCAGCTCCTACACAAAACGCAACATAAGAGGAAGGACAAAGGGGTTCAAAGTTGCAAAATTACTTTATTAAAGTTAGTCAAATTAAGAAAAAAAAATGCCTCGGAGAAAAACAGTGTATGAATGCGTGTGGGTCATATGTGGGTGAGTAGATGTGGAAGGTGATGTGTGGAAATAAAGGTCAATCAAAATGATAAGGAGCAAAAGCGCTGATGTCAGGAAATTAGGAGCTTATGTACCCACACTGACGCCAGGTGTGGGTGATCTCCCTTGATCAGCTTCCCACAATACAGGCTGGAAATCTCAGTCCTCATCTCATAAAAAAAGGGAAATCAAACAGGTAGGACTTCAACGGTCCATAAATCCAGAGAAAAGTCCAGAAATCAAATAGTGAAAATCCAAGCAGACAAAAAGGCAAAACTCAAAAGCATTGCAAAGTCACAGGCGAGATTTCCAAAACTCAGACATAACAACAAATATGCACAGGAAACAAGGTTAAAGTTGGTATACAGAAGTCACAAATTCAAACCTGTCTCAGAAGTGTAGTAGATGGTAGCACTCAGCAAGAAGCATAAGGCAAGACCCACAACATATAACATCATGGTAACAAGGCACAGGTGTTCACAATTAACAGAATGCAGTACCAAAAACAGACAAACTGAGTACATGTTGTGGTGACAGAGGTACTGCAACATACGAAAAGGCCCAAATCCATAGTTCCGTAATGGGTTTTGGATGAGATTTTGCCTCCTTTTGTTTTTTTTTTTTACCCCTAATTTGGGCCATATAGGTACATCCTTCCAAAACTTTAACCTAAATTAGGCCAAATTTGAAGTTTCAAGTATTTAATGTATAGATAACTAGAGAACATCATTGCCTGTTATGAAGTTTCTTGGTCTCAGAGGAGTGATGGAACCTACTGACTCGATATGGAGAGGTGGGATAGGATGGGGCGGGAGGTGAACAGCTGATGAACATTCTGAGGTTTTTGAGGTCAAACTCACACACAGGTGAGATGTAAAGTTCAGTGACATCATAACTATCATGACTCACCTGGGATTTTTTCCTCTGTTCTGTCTTTTAAGTTACTCTGCTGTGGTTCAGCACCTAAAGATGAAAAAATATTCATGTTAGAGACTGAAACATGTCAAAAATGTGAGAAACAAACCGGTCAGTTTCATTGGAAGTAAAGGACGTTTCCTCTAGTCTGGTCAGTAAACAGCTGCTAATGCTAGCGTTGGCTATATAGCAATAGGACAAACTGACATGTAGCAGCTTAAAAGTAGCATCAGTCTTTCAAACTCACTTACAACAAGTGTAATGACAGACACTAGTTTGTCTTGGATAGTACAGGTGTAACTTCCACTGTCACTTCTCTCTGTGGGTTTGATTTCTATTGAGGCATTGCTGTTCTTCAGCTTTCAGAAATGAAAAACTTGTCCCTCAAAGTCATTGTCTTCATTAGGCCACTATTTGAATGCTGATCACTGTTGTACTTGAAGATCTCTGGACCGTTTCTCTTCTAGACAAACTCCTACCCTTTAATGTTCACATTAAAACACAGGAAACACTTGACTACCTTAAACCAAACTACCTTGTTTTGACTGTAAGAGCACCTCTACACTGTGGTACGGTTAATGAACGGTTGTGAGTTCATCCAATCTGGACAAAATGCCAGGATTGATTTCAGTGCAGTAAACTAATGAATACATAAATGTACAAAAATCAGTCTATGGTTGACATTAACACTTGAAGAAGTCAGAGATGATCAGATACAGAGATGTTTCACAAACACTTAAAATAAACACATACAAGAATTTTTTAATGCTGCTGTCATTGATTTTTCTCTGCTGCTGAATGTGGTTTCTTGTGAGGAGCAGCTGGTGGTGATGGTCGCTCAGCAACTCACATCTGAACTCACAACATTTCTTCCACTGACTCTACTAACTTCACTGTGGTGAGTGAACACTGATCTCCAGTAAGAATAAAGTTAAACAGTTAACATGTTCAGAAGCTGTACCTATAATATGTATTATCATGTACAATCTCTGTCTCGTCACCAAAACAAGGGTTTTCCTGGTTGATTGAAAAAAATTAATCTGTTTGAGACAAAGAGGAAACTAAACAAGTTGAGGCTTCACTTTCTCTCTCCACTCTCATGGAAGTAACTAACATGAAATAATTATCACAATATTTGCAACTATCCATTACACTGGACACTTTCTCTGATCTTTGTTACTCTAATGATTATTTGTTTCATCTTTTCTTTTTACCCTATTTAATATTTTCATATGTTTCCTTTGCTTTGTCCTCTGTGCTGCTACATCAATCAATGATCAAACTCCTGATAACAGGATGGAGTATGTCTGACTTAGTTTCAGCTGGGTGTTCCTAATAAACTGATCCTCAGTCCTGATGGTGTCTCTGATGTTAGTCAGCCTGGTGAAGACACTGCAGCAACATCTGGACTGAACAATCCTTCATGAAAACACATTTTCCTGAGCTCGTCGGTGACTTTATATCATCTCAGTCGTCTGTGACTTTAAATCATCTTAGTCACAGAACAAACAGCTTCTTATCAAGTTTTACTTCCTTGTAGATAAGAAAGTCTGAACATTCATCACATGTTGGCAAGTGTTTGCTAATAGTTAATGTAATAACTTGTGAGGTTGTTATCAGATTGTTTAACTCTATGGAGCAAAGGTGAAGATTCAACACTGATCTCCAGTGATAACAAAGTAAAAAACAGTAAACTTCTTCAGCTCCTGTACATGTGATATGTGTTATCATATATGAAACTATCTCTGTCTCTTGGTCCACACACAGTCAATCACAGTCATACTATGTCCAGTAATGTTATTGAGACACTGGCTCTGCTCCACAACAGTGTTGGATAAAGTCTGTGGAAAGTCCCACTAGAGTAGAAGTAGAGACACTAGAGTAGAAGTAGAGACACTAGAGTAGAAGTAGAGACACTAGAGTAGAAGTAGAGACACTAGAGTAGAAGTAGAGACACTAGAGTAGAAGTAGAGACACTAGAGTAGAAGTACAGATCCACCAAAAATTCAACCAGAAAATTGTTTTGGTAGAAGTTCAAGTAACCAACTAGAATGATTCTCCAGTAAAAGTCTTAAAGTATCTAGTATTTACTGTACTTCAGTATGACAGTAATCTATAAGTAAATGTAGTTAAGTGTAGAAAGTAAAAGACCACATGTTTACAACTTTTTCATTTCAATAAAACAGTCATAGATAATAAATAAACTTCAGTCTGAATCATCAGTTTTCTCACCTTTTCCATCAACAAACATTGTTCCAGACCAAGTCAGGAGACAGAGACACACGAGTGGAAGAAGATCCATCGTTGTTGAAGTCATGTGAACATTAAACATCACAGCATCACTTGAACGTCTCTATATAACGAAGCTGCAGCCACATCACACCTGTACTGAGGTGTTAGATGTTGCGACTTCCGGTATGGGCCCTTCACAATAAAAGCCATATCTCCACATGTGTCAACTACGACTCATGACTTCTGCACAAATCAGTGAAACAGTTTCCCTGCAACATCCTGATGGACTGATGGTTCAGATCTAAACCACAGAACCACAACAACCACAGTTTAATTCAGGAAGAGCGTCAGATGAAATGTTGCTGCGCTTCTACTGATTGTTTTACTGTAGATGTGGGGGTGGAGAGAGAGAGAGAGAGAGAGAGAGAGAGAGAGAGAGAGAGAGAGAGAGAGAGAGAGAGAGAGAGAAAGTGTGTGTGTGTGTGTGTGTGTGTGTGTGTGTGTGTGTGTGTGTGAACAAGCTAAGAGAGAGACGTGTTGTTCTCGCTGCCTCAGGTTCATAATCATTCATTAATCAAAACATTTATGTGTCACAGATATAAAATCTTCGTCGGTCGAATGTGACATGTTGCAGGTCTGGTCCTGCAAGATTCATGGTGAAGTTTCTTCCCTGAACTTCCCTTCTCCTGAACTGTTTTCACTGTTTGTTGAGCAACAACATGAGATGAGATTAATTCACTTTCAGTCAGTGGTGAAGTGGTCCCTGGAGACACGGGTATACTCTTAATTCACACCTCTTTTAGGCAGCATTGAGAAGTGGGTATACGAAATGCTGACTGAACAATAAGTGGGTATGTGCCATATCCCCACTACACCACTGCTTTCAGTGGAAACTCATTATAATGGGAATTTGTCCAGGTTGAGTCTGAACAGTAGGAATGACTGTGATAGGAAAACCTTTTCATTAGAGCGTACAATGAGCCTTTAGAAAAACCCAGCTCTCAGTAGTAAAGTTGCTATAGGAAAACTCCCATGATGCATTGTGCACTTCTCTTCTCTGTCCCTCATCTCTCTTCATCTCTGTCCTTCAACTTGTCACTAAAACTCTTCAGTCATGTTTGTAGAAACACACGTTTATTGTCTGGATGAACTTTAACTGACCAGAACCAACAAAACTGGAACACATCGTATTTGTGATCAACGTCATTTTATTGTCATTTAATATGTTTTTAATACAAAGATAAAAATCAGTTAAAGTAAAGTAAAAAGACACAGATGTGACTTCATAGTTGCACTTTACAGAAACTCTTTAGTTGAAATGTAGAAACTTAACTGTATTTGTTGGTTGCTGAAGTTCACAGCAATAAAAAATGCTTGTTAACAAACCATTATATGGTTTTAATTGTATAAATGTGAAGTAAGAACAGAGAGTTTGAGTGATCCCAAATAATATGTTTGTTGCTAAAAAAAAAATAAAAAATTTAAAAATTTAAAAAAAAAAAGACAAACATGTAACTTCACAGTCAATCTGATTGTAACTTGGTGTTAAACACAAAGAGAAGAGAAAAAACCCACATCACCAAAATAAATGAATAATCAATATCACCTGTGAACACCTGTGATAGTCATTAACCCTCCACCAACTTATACTATATCAACACCATGATTTTGTACAGTGATTTAAACTGCTGCATGTTTGGACACTGTTTGAGGTCCCATTTAGACCATTTAATAGTTTGACTCCACAAGCAGAAAAACAAAAACCTCCCTGTGGTCCTCACCCTCTGAACTTTAAAATCCCCTATCCCTCTCAGACTACATGACCCAGACTAATGTAATGTGTTATTTAGTTGTTTTTTTACAAGTTAAGTAATAATTAATTTCTATCAATCCAGATTTTTAACTTGTTCATTTCCTGTGTCATATCCTCAATGACTCTTTTAACATTGTCTCCAGAATGAAATACATTGGTATCATCAGCAAATAATGCAAACTTCAATACTGACCCCTGGAGGACACCACAAACAATGTCCAACATGACTCATGTAAAAGTTGTCCAGGTTCCTGATTGATTAAAGCTGTTTAGTGGAACATTTGTCTCTGGACAACCAGCCTGATCAAGTTGAGCCTGTGGTGGGAAAACAAAATCAGTTTATTAATGACAACGTGAAGAACCAACTGATCCAACCCTGAGAGTAAAAACCAACAGACTGATGACAACAACTTACACTCACCTTTAAATGAATCTGACCTTTGGCTCTGCACACAATGTGAACAAGTCAAATGACAAGAAGAACAAAGGCCAGCACTGTAGTACCAACCATCCATCCAACAGGCCTCACTGAACCTGAAACATTAAGAAAGTGTGAGAGTCAGAGTCAGTTCAGATCATGTTCATCAGACTGGACATCACAGCTTCACAGAGACAACAACTAAACGTTCACATGCTCCTATAATCTCAGATGCTGATCAGATTCAAACATCACTGGGACGAACGTCACCAGGTTCAGTGACGTCATCACTGACACTTTCCTCCTGATTGGCTGCTGTTTGGATCACTGTCCTGTCATGACTGACTTTTACATTTAACTGAGTATTTAAACATTGTTATATTAATACATATTGTGCTTCAGTAAAGGATCTGAGCTCTTCTTCCACCACTGACGACTATCGGCAACAAATGTGTTTGTGTCACATCCACATTGAGTTTATAAAGTCTGCACAGAAAAAACCCATGAAATGTGATTTTTGTAAATCAGGTCCAAACCACATGTGGAGTTGGTTTGAAATGTGATTCCAGTCTGATCTCTACAGATGTGTCTCAGTCTGGACGCTCTGGCTGCTCAAACCACATTTCAAACTGTCTTTAGAGTCACTGACAACGTAACACACAATAAAATCATCACATCCAGAGAGACGTGGCTACGTAGATACTGACACCTACGTGGTTACTACAGCAACCTGTGCAGATGGTTGGTGATGTGTGTGCAGACAGTGTGGACAGTCTGTCCTAAACATCTGATCTGAGAAACTCATCTGATTTGTCTTCAGTCTGAACAAAGTCAAAGAGACTCAGTGTGAATATTTTCTTCACAAAGAGAAAATTCACTGTGTTCACTCTGAAAACACTGAACATTTAGGAAAACTATGAACTCACAAATAAATGAAGATCAAAACATCACTAACCGTTCATAAACACATATGTCTCAGCCCAAACCTGATGGTAGATTTCCTTCTGTGTAGATACACATCGATATCTGTCCATCTTGGTCACAGTAACATTGACAATAACATCGTATTGTTCTCTATTTCTTGTGACCAGTGACTTCTCAGCAGTCAGAGTGTTTCCATCACTGTCCTGCCACTGAACATGTGGTTGTGGTGAAGCTCCTCGAACTTTACACTGCAGCCTGGCCCAGTTTTCAGTTTGATCAAGAGTTGAGACAGATGGCTCTGGAGCTGCACCTGTGAACAACAGATTATATGAGACAAACACATTATTAGTAAAGAAACATTGGCAGTTTGTTTCTTTCACCTGTTTTCACTTTGGATAGAATAGAATAGTTTTTTATTTGTCCTACAGATAATTTTTGTGGGACAATTTATCTGTTTGACAGAATTTAAAAAAATCATGAAAATAGATTAACAGAGAATAAAAAAGTTAACAGAAAATAAATAAATTAATAGTTTGTAGTCCAGAGATGAGGAGGAAGGTTTGTGGTGGATGTTTCCAGCTGGGACATGACAGAGTCACAGTAGCTGTAGCGTCGGTCGACAGCGAGTTATCACCATGACTTGAGAGAACTGCTCTGATGTAGTTGGACCAAACATTGACAGCAAACAGCTCAATGTCCAAAGCAGCTGCTCAGTAACACTGATGTGTCCCAGGTTACTGCATCTCTCGTTAATAAACGTTGCAATCCCCACGTCCTTCCTCTTGCTGGTGTCGTTACCTCCCTGTCCTCTGACAGGTCTCAGTGAGACACATGAGATGCAGCTGCTCTCTATGGAGCAACGGTAAAAAGACACAAGCAGTTTTTGTCTGAGGTAGATATTCCTAAGTGTTCTTAGGAGATAAAGTCTCTGCTGTGCCTTCTTGATAACTGTTGGAGAATGTATGCCACAGGTCAGGAATGTGAAGTCTAGCACACTCTCCACAGCCTCTATCAATGAACAGAGGCTGAGTATCCACTCTTCTCCTGAAGTCTATGATTATTTCTTTGGTTTTGTAGTGTTCAGGGCCAGGTTGTTGTCTGTGCACCATGCTGAGAGCTGTACCACCTCGTCCCATCCTTAGATAAGTCCCACCACAGTGGTGTCATCCGCAAACTTCAGGATGCTGTTGCTGGAGTGGGTGGCGGTGCAGTCGTGGGTGTAAAGGGTGAACAGTAAAGGACTCAGCACATAGCCCTGGGGGCCAGTGCTGAGGACCAAGGAGATGTGGGGTCCAAACGTAACCCTATGGGACTGGTTTGTCAGAAAGTTCTTGATCCAGAAGCAGGTGGGGTGGGATAGGCCTAAGTCTCGCAGTTTGGTGGATGCTGTGGATATGGCATCTTCCATGGATCCGTTGGGTCTGTAGGCGAACTGGTGGGGGTCTAGTCCTGCTGGAAGATTTGAGGTAATGTGTGTCCTGACCAGCTTCTCAAAGCACTTCATAATGATGACTGTTAATGCTACTGGATGGTAGTCGTTCAGGCAGCTGATATTGGGGGGCAGCAGCTTGAGCCAGTGACTGATTGAAGATCTTGGTGAAGACCTTCATATCCTTCATGGATATGAACATTACAAAATTAACATTAATAGACAATTTGTTTTGTGTTTCTACTTAAATTATCTAAAAATGAAAATGTGTGGGTTGCGGGCCTCCAGGTAAGGCTTGAGTATCATTATATTTGTGAATTCTGTACACCCACTTTTGCCTTGTTCCTATTTACTTGTGCATATTTTTGTTGGAAATCTTGCCTTTGACTTTTTTGCTTAGGTCTTTTGCCTTTTTTGTTTGTTTGGATTTTAACTGCTCAAGTGCTGGACTTTTCTCTGGATTTATAGACTGTGGAAATACTGCCTGTTGTTTTTTGATTCAATTTGACCCTGAGACTTTATTGGAATCTGTTGGTCTAAGCCTATGTTTGCACATCATATTTAATTGTGCACACGATTGCACCTGCACTTGAGAGTATTGTGGGTATATTCTGCCCAGAGAAGGTGGGCAGGTGGAAGGTGGTGACTGAGTTAGCTGACTCTAGACATCCCCCGGTAGCCTTCAGGTCTTGATTCAGTCTCTCTTTCTGCCCATTTGACTGTGGGTGGAAGTCAGATGATAAACTGATGGTGGCACCAACAAGCTTACAGAATGCCCAGCAGAAGGTGGAGGTGAACCAGTGTCCATCACAATGTCCTGGGGAAAACCAGAAACTCGAAAGACATGTTCACACATCAGACTAGCAGTCTCAGCAACAGAAGGAAGCTTGGGTAAGGGCAGAAACTGGCAGGTCTTAGAAAATATATCCACAACCACAAGAATTAGTGTTACCTTGGAAGGGAGGTAAACCTGAGACAAAGTCCAGTGACATGTGTGACCATAGTGTTTGAGGAATTGGTGAGTGATGCCTTGAGTACTCTGACATGAATCCTTACAGATAAGGCAGACAGAGGATGAGGAACATGGTGAACTTATGCTTGAGGATGCTGAAGGCCTCATCCAAGTCAGGGGACCAAGAGAAGGGCATTTTATCCTTGTGTCAGAGTAGATATTGGAATGGCAATCATACTGAAACCCTAAATAAAATATCAGTAAAATTTACAGCCCAGGAACCTTTGGGTTTTCTTAACTGAACTTGGGGTTGCCCAGTTTAGGACTGCTTGAATCTTTCAAAAAAGATAAACCCAAGAGAGACCTTGACATGAAACACACATTTCTCTGGCTTAACAAATGAACCATTCCTGGAAACAGGTCAATGGCACAGTTGTAGGGCCTATGAGGTGGGAGGATTGGAGCCCTATTCTTTTTGAACACTTCCTGCAGGTCATGGTACTGAGAGGAAAGTTGGGATAATGGATACTGGGTGTTTTATGCAGGGAAATCCTAGCACCACAGGAAACTCTGGGGACTGGCTGAGGTGTATAATTCTTCACAATGGTTATCAATCTGGACTCTTACTGCAGAAGTTCTGTGAGAAACACAACCCTCAACCAAGGATCCAATCCGGGGGTTTACACAGGGTTGGATCTAAGGCTGTTAGGGAAAGAGGAGAATCCAGGCTGGTTGGAATTGATAGATTCCATAAAAGTCCATAAAACTTCCCGCTGTCCCTGAATCCACAAAAGCTCTAAGAGCATGCTCCTGTCTACCACAGGCAATGGAGATGGTAAAGAAGAAACTGGTAGTTCAGTAGAAGACGTCGCTCCCATCACAGACCCCCTGTGGCTGGACAGAGTTTGGCTTTTCCCATTAGTTCTGGGCAGGAACTGCAGAAATGGCCCAGTGCACCACAGTAGAAGTAGCAACGTTCCCTCATCTGTCTGTTACATTCAGCCTGGGAAAGCTGTGTGCATCTTACTTGCATCAGCTCAGGATCACTTGCCACAGCAAAGACAACAGGATAAAAAGGGATTTGTCTGGTGGCTTCTTATTATGACTGATTCACTGTGATTGAAATATGACGTGAAATGAAAAGAAGCAGAAAGTTTCTTTGTTTTTCTGTTTAATCCTTCACCACCTCAACTGTCTCAGAGCTTTGAGTCAGATCAACACACCTGATGAAACCTTAGGTTAAGAATTGGATCTAAAAGACAAACAAATCATTATGTTAAAGACTGGAACGTGTAAAAAATGTAATGAACAGACTGGTCAGTAAACAGCCGCTAATGCTAACGTTAGCTATGTAGCGATAGCACAAACTGACATGTAGCAGCTTTAAAAGTAGCATCAGTCTTTCAAACTGTTTTATAAACATACTCACCTACAGAAAGTTTAATGAAGGACACTTGTTTTCCTTGGATAGTACAGGTGTAATGTCCACTGTCACTTATCTCTGTGGATTTGATTTTTATGGAGGCGTCGCCGTTCTTTAGTTTGTTTTGGAAATGAAAAACTCGTCCGTTGAAGTCATTGTCTTGATCGATTAGTTGATAATTTGAATGCTGGCCATTGTTATAGTGGAACACCACCTTCTGACCGTCTTTCTTCCAGACAAACTCCTTTTTTTCAATGTTCTCATTGATGAGGGAACAGCGTAAAATGGCAACACTGTTTACTGCCACAATGACTCTTGAATCTGGAAGACAAAACATCACATTTACATGTGTCACCTTAGTTACTCTGGAGAACCAGTTTACAGACAGTTTAGTCAGAAATGTAATTGTTAATGTGACTGAGACTCACTTTATTAAAGAAGGACATTCACTGGTCAGAGATACATAACTACACTAAGAGCAACAACAGAGTCAATAAACTAAAACAGTAACAAAAATAAACACTGGCGGTTAGTTATGATTGTTCAGTGAGTCCTGTCCCAGAATGCACCACACCCTGAATGACAGGTACACAGAGAGGGCCAGTAAAACCTTTCTGTGTGTGTTGATGGTCCACCAGGTTTTGTCCTGGTGCTCCTGATGACCAGTACACCACTGCTAACTACACACAGACTGTCTCTGTGTTTCACAGCTGGAGCTGGATGCAGTCTTCATGTCAGGTCAGGTCAGGGTCATATGTCAGAGCTCTGTTCTCAGCTGGTTACACTGCCCCCTAGTGGCCACAGGACTGGACATGATGACAATTAGCTATGACGATTAGATTTAATCTATAAGAAACAGATCATCTGATCATTCATTCATCACTGATGTTTACTGTGTCACTCAGACTGTGTCACTCAGACACTTTAAAGTCATGAACCATTAACTATATAAGACTATCAGTGTTACAGCGGTGACATAGTCTGCTCCTGAGGTCAGTGAGATTTTCAAAGCCAAAAAACCTGAGAGGAAACACTTGACTACCTTCTCCAGTAAGAATAAAGTTAAACAGTTAACATGTTCAGAAGCTGTAGCTATAATATGTATTATCATGTACAATCTCTGTCTCATCACCAAAACAAGGGTTTTCCTGGTTGATTGAAAAAAAATAATCTGTTTGAGACAAAGAGGAAACTAAACAAGTTGAGGCTTCACTTTCTCTCTCACTATCTCTGATCTTTGTTACTCTAATGATTATTTGTTTCATCTTTTCTTTTTACCCTATTTAATATTTTCATATGTTTCCTTTGCTTTGTCCTCTGTGCTGCTACATCAATCAATGATCAAACTCCTGATAACAGGATGGAGTATGTCTGACTTAGTTTCAGCTGGGTGTTCCTAATAAACTGATCCTCAGTCCTGATGGTGTCTCTGATGTTAGTCAGCCTGGTGAAGACACTGCAGCAACATCTGGACTGAACAATCCTTCATGAAAACACATTTTCCTGAGCTCGTCGGTGACTTTATATCATCTCAGTCGTCTGTGACTTTAAATCATCTTAGTCACAGAACAAACAGCTTCTTATCAAGTTTTACTTCCTTGTAGATAAGAAAGTCTGAACATTCATCACATGTTGGCAAGTGTTTGCTAATAGTTAATGTAATAACTTGTGAGGTTGTTATCAGATTGTTTAACTCTATGGAGCAAAGGTGAAGATTCAACACTGATCTCCAGTGATAACAAAGTAAAAAACAGTAAACTTCTTCAGCTCCTGTACATGTGATATGTGTTATCATATATGAAACTATCTCTGTCTCTTGGTCCACACACAGTCAATCACAGTCATACTATGTCCAGTAATGTTATTGAAACACTGGCTCTGCTCCACAACAGTGTTGGATAAAGTCTGTGGAAAGTCCCACTAGAGTAGAAGTACAGATCCACCAAAAAATCAACCAGAAAATTGTTTTGGTAGAAGTTCAAGTAACCAAAGTCTTAAAGTATCTAGTATTTACTGTACTTCAGTATGACAGTAATCTATAAGTAAATGTAGTTAAGTAATAAAAATAAAAGATCACATGTTTACAACTTTTTCATTTCAATAAAACAGTCATAGATAATAAATAAACTTCAGTCTGAATCATCAGTTTTCTCACCTTTTCCATCAACAAACATTGTTCCAGACCAAGTCAGGAGACAGAGACACACGAGTGGAAGAAGATCCATCGTTGTTGAAGTCATGTGAACATTAAACATCACAGCATCACTTTAACGTCTCTATATAACGAAGCTGCAGCCATATCACACCTGTACTGAGGTGTTAGATGTTGCGACTTCCGGTATGGGCCCTTCACAATAAAAGCCATATCTCCACATGTGTCAACTACGACTCATGACTTCTGCACAAATCAGTGAAACAGTTTCCCTGCAACATCCTGATGGACTGATGGTTCAGATCTAAACCACAGAACCACAACAACCACAGTTTAATTCAGGAAGAGCGTCAGATGAAATGTTGCTGCGCTTCTACTGATTGTTTTACTGTAGATGTGGGGGTGGAGAGAGAGAGAGAGAGAGAGAGAGAGAGAGAGAGAGAAAGTGTGTGTGTGTGTGTGTGTGTGTGTGTGTGTGTGTGTGTGTGTGTGTGTGTGTGTGTGTGTAAACAAGCTAAGAGAGAGACGTGTTGTTCTCGCTGCTTCGGGTTCATAATCATTCATTAATCAAAACATTTATGTGTCACAGATATTATATTATCATAGCTGTCGTCAGTCTGATCCTTGAATCGCTCTTGGTTCATTCTGTAAATTCTGTGAAGTAAATCTGAATCTTAAATTCAGTAAATCTGTTGCAGGTCTGGTCCTGGAAGATTGATAGTGAAGTTTCTACACTTCCTGAACTGTGTTCAACAACAGGAACATAATATTTTCTGTCCAGTTTCTCTACAACTGAATCACAAAGCTGAACAAGGTTTTTCCTGTTTGAATTTATCTGATATCCTGTTGTTGCTCAACAATTGATGATGATAATATGACTGGAATTTGTCCGGGTCAAGTCCGAAGAAGAGGAATGACAGTGATTCACTAAAGTACATGATGAGCCTTTAGAAAAACCCAGTAGTAAAGTTCCTGGCTGCAGAGGGACGCAAGGCAGCGGTACATGAACTGACTGAAATCCAAATGGTTTTATTTGTTAAAAATGTCCCACATGTAGCAATGATACAAGGTGCTTGGATATTTTAAAAATGCAGGTTTTAGTACCCAAATATGTTATCAGCAGACGAGCTTCTGACAAAACTGAAAAGATGCCGGACTTCTGTTCATGTGGATGCTCTAATGAGCAGCTCAGACCAGATCTAGTGGATCACTTTCCACCAGTGAGATGTAAGTAAGAGATAATACAGTGAGTAGGTTGTTATATAGTGAAACAAACCCCAACAGGACGGACAGAACCTCTCGGCTTCGAGTCCTGGTTCTATCCATGATGTTCACTTCATCATCCGATGTATTACACAGCTGCTACCGGTGGAATAACTGAGACAATATTTTGGTAAAAAAGGTTATGGATGTTATGGATCTATAAACTACTTCTGAAAAAAAAAAAAAAAACTTTTAAAGAAGCCAATGATCTGTTACACAGAAAAAAAACAGACCAGTTAAAATATAGAATCTAATGGAGATAATAAAAATGATGAAATAATAATAAAAATACAACAATACTAACAATAGCATAATAATAATATAATGATAAGAATAAAAATAACAATATATAATTAACAAACCCTGTGAAAATAGCTTGACAATTGAGCGATTTATGGTCACTTTTATAGTTTAGACACATCTTTCCTCTATTGAAGTAAAGAACTGTAGGAGCGAGTAGCCTGTTCCAAGATGGCCGCCCTGTAGGCACATCAGTGCTCTGTCCTGCATCTCTGTCCTTCAACTTGTTCTACGAACTCTTCAGTCATGTTCGTAGAAACACACGTTCATTGTCTGGATGAACTTTAACTGACCAGAACCAACAAAACTGGAACACATCGCATTTGTGATCAACGTCATTTTATTGTCATTTAATATGTTTTTAATACAAAGATAAAAATCAGTTAAAGTAAAGTAAAAAGACACAGATGTGACTTCATAGTTGCACTTTACAGAAACTCTTTAGTTGAAATGTAGAAACTTAACTGTATTTGTTGGTTGCTGAAGTTCACAGCAATAAAAAACAACAAACGCCAACAAACCATTCTATATTTTTATCCCACAAACTTTAAAATCCCTTATCCCTCTTACACTATGAGGCCCCCTCCAACCCTCCACCCCCACCCCATCACCATTGACCTTTAAATTCTCTAAACTCTTTAGAAAATGAAGCTACAAGTTGAAATGTAGAATCTTACTTGGATTTGTTGGTTGCTAAAACTCACATGATTATAGTTTTATATAATATTGATTATAACTTGGTGCATGTTAAATACAAAGAGAAGAGGAGAAACCCACATCACCAAAATAAATGAATAATCAATATCACCTGTGAACACCTGTGATAGTCATTAACCCTCCACCAACTTATACTATATCAACACCATGATTTTGTACAGTGATTTAAACTGCTGCATGTTTGGACACTGTTTGAGGTCCCATTTAGACCATTTAATAGTTTGACTCCACAAGCAGAAAAACAAAAACCTCCCTGTGGTCCTCACCCTCTGAACTTTAAAATCCCCTATCCCTCTCAGACTACATGACCCAGACTAATGTAATGTGTAATTTAGTTGTTTTTTACAAGTTAAGTAATAATTAATTTCTATCAATCCAGATTTTTAACTTGTTCATTTCCTGTGTCATATCCTCAATGACTCTTTTAACATTGTCTCCAGAATGAAATACATTGGTATCATCAGCAAATAATACAAACTTCAATACTGACCCCTGGAGGACACCACAAACAATGTCTAACATGACTCATGTAAAAGTTGTCCAGGTTCCTAATAAGACGAACCTGAAGGAAAGAAAACAAAGTCAGTTTATTAACGACAATATAAAGAAACTGATTCAACTGAGTGTAAAAAACCAACAGACTGATGAGAAAAACACAACTGTCAAGACTCTAAACATCAGAAACAGAAACTTGTCTGCTCTTGAAGATCATGTTGATATGAGACGTTATTTACACTCACCTCTATTACAACTGATGCAACCTTTGACTCTGAGGACGACAAACACAACAATAACAATAACAATAGCAACAACAACTACTGCAGCAAAAGCGATCCATCCAACAGGCGTCTCTGAACCTGAAACATTAAGAGAGTGTGAGAGTCAGAGTCAGTTCAGATCATGTTCATCAGACTGGACATCACAGCTTCACAGAGACAACAACTAAACGTTCACATGCTCCTATAATCTCAGATGCTGATCAGATTCAAACATCACTGGGACGAACGTCACCAGGTTCAGTGACGTCATTGACCTGATGACACTGTCCTCCTGCTCTGCTGCACAGCTGAGTGAACTGGTTCTAGTTCCTGTTCTGGTTCCAGTAGTGAGGAGGGTGATGCTGCAGCCTCCTCCTCTTTCTGAGACGTGTTGTTGATCAGCAGGAAGGTGTTTGAATCGTTGTCCTGTAATGCCTGACTTCTATGTGCGTACTGCGACTGTCAGCAACATTAAAACCATGATGTGCTTCTTAGTGGTCTCGTCTCTGGGCCACATTAAGAGCAGAGAGATCCACAGTGTGAATGATGCTGCATGAGACTCAGTAATCTGCAGTTTTTACAACTACACACACTTTGAACTCATTAGTAAAAAGTTGTAATCTTTGATGGAAAAAAATACTTTTTTTGCTATTGCAAAACTATAGCTGCTTAGGTCACACATTAGCGTTATGTTTTCTATCAGCCATAGGTTCTAGTCAGTACCTGAATAATAACAGACGACTAGACTGTGACTATTTGCTAATAGTTAAATGTTGATGTTAATATGTGCGCTGTTCACACACTCAACAGTGACTAATAAGGGGAGGGGCTGCAAGCATGATTTCAGTATTGATACTGTTGCTAATTAATATTTAATTCAATACTAATTTTCAATTTAGATTCAATTAGAATCAGATTTTTTTTTTTTTACAAAAGCACTGTGCAGATAGGTTGGTGACAGAACATTTATGAAAACTATAAAGTCACAAATAAATCAAATAAGATTCAAACATCACTGACCATTGAAATGCACATAGATCGTAGAATTAATCTGATGGTTGTATTCCTCCTGTGTAGCTACACAGCTGTAGTTGTCCGTCTTGGTCACTTTAATCAGGAGGGTAACATCGTATCGTTCTCCATCTGTTGTGACCTGTGGCTCCTCAGCAGTCAGAGTGTTTCCTGAACTGTCCTGCCACTGAACATCTGGTTGTGGTGAAGCTCCTTGAACTTCACACCGAAGCAGTGACCAGTCTTTGGTTTGATCAAGGATTGTGACCAAAGGTCTTGAAGCTGCACCTGTAAACAACAGATGATACGAGATAAACACATTATTAGAAATAAAAATTGGGGTTTATTTTATTTCAGCCCTTTTCTCTTTGGATATGAACATTACATTAAGGCTACACTAGCTTTATAACTACAAGGCTGCAACACATATGTATAGAAAAAACATTTCTATACATGCCAAATAATTAAAATAAAATAAATCTGAATCTTTGTTATGATTAATTAGACTCACTGAAGGTACCACAATGTTGTTCTGGCCCAGTTTAACCACTGCCTGAAATGTGTCTGAGCCGTGTGTCACTTGGAAAACTACAGTTGACAGTCAGCAGTTATTTTGTAAGTTAGTTAGTTAGTTCAGGAGCTGCAGCTGGAGGAACCGATGGTTCTGTGGTAGTGGTAGTAGCTGAGGGAACCAGGTTCTGGAGCTGTTCAGTGACATTGGCTACTTGTGCTGAGACTGTGGCACAGTGCGCTTTGGTGAGGGAGGTGACATCTGCTAAGTTGTGGCAAAGCTGGGCAAACTGTTGGTCTTGTTGGGGCAGTTTCTGTCCTTTGACCTTAGCGGATGCAGATGTGTTCTGATTCTGAAGTGTCTATATCTCTGGCCAGATTGGACAATCAGGTATGGACCAGGTGGACACCATAAAGGAACCAAAGGCTTAGAGCTATTTAATGGAGGCAAAGGTCACAACCAGAAAAATCACATGATCGGGCAGAGGTACAAAATCTGGCGGGAAAAACTCAGGGGTCCGAAGACCAATCACAGTTAAACAACAGGGAATCTCTATTCATGCTACTGCTGAAGTTCTATTCTGAGCTTTATTAGTGGCTAAATGTATATACTTGGCTGACTGCAACATTTACTTAAATTGTTAACTATTTGGTTGTAAAAAAAAAAAAAAAAAACGTCAAACTTAATATTACTTCAACCAACATAAAACAGATCTTGACAGGAGCTGGACGCGTGATGAAATAAACCCTGGGTTCAAATTACTCCGGACCATCACTTTACATGAACGACATTTAACTAAACACAACTTTCACAATGATGTCAGTCAGTTGAAGACGCTGACGTTTACACACATCAAGTGTTTTGAGGCCTGTGGAGCCAAACTCACACACAGGTGAGATGTAGAGGTCGGTGACGTCATCACCATCACGACTCACCTGGGAGGTCTTCATCTGTTCTGTCTTTTAACCCTTTGTGGAGCGGAGGTTGCAGGCGACCCGACATTTACATGTAAAACTGAATAAATAATAAAGTCTATATTTTCATGTTGACTGTAGACGTAAACACACACATATTATACCTCGTTTGAAAACTCACGCGATCGTTTTTCTCACGGATTTAAGAATCTTCATCAACGATTTACGACACAACGACGTCAACGTCTCACTTTACGGCAGTAAACAGTTAGCTATTAGCCTGCTAACCTGTCTCACCGCAGTTAAACTACATTTATAGGTCGAAGAACAAACATTTAAAGACAAACTGGGCTCGTTTTAAAGAACAATAAACCACAGATTAAATCTAACTCCTTTAAATTCAAGCGGAAGTAAAAATTACCGAAATAAAAGTGGATTATTTACCTCGTTTAGTTTTAACGCTGCTCCTCAAACTTTCACAACAACGACGTTTCAGTTCATTTTAAAGTTTTGACCAAATATTGGACCAATGATGTTCAGTATCTCTGAAATCAGTTAATGTCCACGAACACAACCAACCAATCAGCATCTTTCTACGACCTGACGTCACTAAACTAACGGTCGCTAAACTCCGTCAGCCAATCAGAGGAGCGCACTGTTACACCTGCACACGTCATCTTGATTGACAGCTGGTTTCATCCAATAGAAAGTCAGCACCGTGAAAACACTCTGAGTTTGGAGCCGGTAAAATTAGCTGCCTGACCATATATGGAAGTTAATGTAGTTGGACTGTGTGTGGTGGTGGGACACCCACATAACAGAGAAACTGTTTTATCAGTCAAAAGAGACGTGATTCAATGACACTAAATATGTAAATCTGGATCTAAACATTAACAACAGCTTCTTTTACTCAACTTTGACATTTAGGGACATTTTTTCAGTCATAAAACACATTTATCATCATTATTTGGTAACTTTGGAGAGGTTTTATAAAGCTCTGTAGTCACCTGGTGGAGACGCTCTGTACTGCACTTTCTGAAATATCTCACACACACTTCTGTCTATCAACATGAAATTTGGTACAGATGTTGTAGACAAGTGGAGGGAGAGATCCTGTGAATTTCAGCCTGGTGGCTTCTTATTATGACTGATTTACTGTGTCTGAAGTGTGATGTGAAATGAAAATTTCTTTGTTTTTCAGTTTAATCCTTCACCACCTCAACTGTCTCAGAGCTGTGAGTCAGATCAACACACCTGATGAAACCTCTGAGAGTTTACTTCACACTGATTCAGTGGAAACGTATCAGTTCCTCATGGTCTTGGTCTCATTCACTGTTTAAAATGGAAAAAGGTTAAGAGACAGAAATACACATAATTAAAATGAACCCTAACAGGTTAAGTTATTCTGCTGTGGTTCAGCACCTAAAGAGGAAAAAATATTCATGTTAGAGACTGAAACATGTCAAATATGTAATAAACAGACTGGTCCATTTCATTGGAGGTAAAGGACACTTCTAGTCTGGTCGGTAAACAGCCGCTAATGCTAACGTTAGCTATGTAGCGGTAGCACAAACTGACATGTAGCAGCTTTAAAAGTAGCATCAGTCTTTCAAACTGTTTAATAAACATACTCACCTACAGAAAGTGTAATGACGGACACTGGTTTGTCTTGGATAGTACAGGTGTAACGTCCACTGTCACTTATCCTCGTGGATGTGATTTCTATGGAGGCGTTGCCGGTCTTTAGCTCATCTTTGAAATGAAAAACTCGTCCCTCAAAGTCATTGTCTTGACCAATTAGCCCATTGTTTGAATGCTGGCCATTGTTGTACCTGAACACCTCCTTCTGATCATCTTTCTTCCAAAAAAACTCCCTCCCTTGAAGGTTGTCATTGTTGAGGGAACAGGGTAAAATCACCTTAGTGTTTACTGGCACAATCAGTTCTGGACATGGAAAACAAAACATCACATTTCCATGAGTTACCTCAGTTACTCTGGAGAACCAGTTTACAGACAGTTTAGTTAGAAATTTAATTGCTAATGTGACTGAGATTCACTTTATTACCCAAAGAAGTCAATTTATTTATATAGCACATTTAGAAAACAACTGAAGTTGACCCAAAGTGCTTCACAAGGGAGGCAAGAGAATAAACTTTTGGAAAAAGAGACATAGCTTAGCTTTGCTAAGCTTGACGTAGCTCAGACCTGAGGCACCGCTAGAGATCCACAGGTTACAGCATAAGAGAAATGAATAAATATAAAAGAGGAATAAATAAGTAGAGAAAAAAATAAATACATGTAGAAATGTAACAAATAATAAAAGATTGTACAAGAGTGGAAAAAGGCAGGTCATAAAAGTACAAGCATTTAAAATCATAAATAAAATAATCAAGGTGGGGGGGTCAGGCTGAGCTAAAAGCAAGAGAGAATAGATGGGTCTTAAGAGAGGATTTAAAACCAGATTTGATGGGACATGACTTGATATGCGGCGGGGGAGAATTTCAGTGTGGGAGCAACTACTGAGAAAGCTGGTCCCCTTTAGTCTTGAGGTGAGTGAAGTTGGGCTAAAACAGGAGTGATGTGGTCTTTTTTCTTGCAGCTGCATTCTGAGCTAGTTGTGGTCTGGCAGTGCTGGACTGACTAATACCAGCGTAAAGTGAATTACAATAGTCAAGGGAGGAGATGAAGGCAAGAATAAGTGTTTCCAGATCATTACGAGATAAAAGGGGCTTAAGTTTAGCTGTGGATAATAGTTGATAAAAAAAATTTAGAGAGTTATCCAACATGAGTTGTTTTACTTGGTCTAGGAAAATGTCATAGGAGACCTGAAGTTTGTCTTTTTCTGCAGGTACATCGACAGAGAGTCATTAAGCCAAGGGGAGACAGTGTTGGCCTTGGCCCATTTTTCTCTTAAAGGGGCTATGAAAGCCAGAAGATAGAACTAGCTCAAGTGTGTGGCCCTCTTGATGGGTTGGACCTGACACTACTTGGCTTAGATTCAAAGTCTATGAGACTTAAAAATCCATTTACCAGAGGTTTACTTGGGCAACACAGATGGATGTTGAAATCCCCTAAAATCATTAGGTTGTCAGAGCAAGTGGCCATAGAGGAGAGAAGGTCTGAAAACTTAGTAATAAAATTACTCAAGGCTTTTGGGCACGGAGGACATTAATAGCTGTTGTACCTCAAAAGTAGAATACATATCAATGGGCAGAAGTCTACATTTGTATGAATTGTTATAAACTGTGTCTGAGCCACCTCCATGTCCAGAGATCCACAATAAAAAATAAAAAACAAGGAAACCCTTTGAGGTCCTAACCTAGTGAGTCAGCTGCACCCATAATCATAACACAATCTCTGTTTCTTTGCCAACACATATTCATCCACAGACAGGCTTTTGCAGCTTGATTGAAGAAAATAATCTGTGCGAGACAAAAAAGAAACTAAACAAGTTGAGGCTTCATTTTCTCTCACTACTCTCATGCAAATAACCAACATGAAATAATTATTACAATATCTGCAACTATCGGTTACACTAGAAATCTTCACTGCTCTTTATTATTCTTGTCCTCTGTGCTGCTGCTGCATCAGTGCGATTTCAATCCTTCATAAAAACACATTTTTCTGAGCTCGTCTGTGACTTTAAATCATCTCAATCACAGAACGAAACTGCTTTTAATCAAGTTCCATTTTCTCGTAGATAAGAAAGTCTGAAAATTCATCACATGTTGGCAAATGTTTGGATAAAGTCTGTGGAAAGTCCCAGTAGAGTAGAAGTAGAGACACTAGAGTAGAAGTAGAGACACTAGAGTAGAAGTAGAGACACTAGAGTAGAATAAAATAACTTTGGTAGAAGTTCAAGTCGTCACTAGAATGATTCTCCAGTAAAAGTCTTAAAGTATCTAGTATTTACTGTACTTCAGTATGACAGTAATCTATAAGTAAATGTAGTTAAGTAATAAAAATAAAAGATCACATGTTTACAACTTTTTCATTTCAATAAAACAGTCATAGATAATAAATAAACTTCAGTGTGAATCATCAGTTTTCTCACCTTTTCCATCAACAAACGTTGTTCCAGACCAAGTCAGGAGACAGAGACACACGAGTGGAAGAAGATCCATCGTTGTTGAAGTCATGTGAACATTAAACATCACAGCATCACTTTAACGTCTCTATATAACGAAGCTGCAGCCACATCACACCTGTACTGAGGTGTTAGATGTTGCGACTTCCGGTATGGGCCCTTCACAATAAAAGCCATATCTCCACGTGTCAACTACGACTCATGACTTCTGCACAAATCAGTGAAACAGTTTCCCTGCAACATCCTGATGGACTGATGGTTCAGATCTAAACCACAGAACCACAACAACCACAGTTTAATTCAGGAAGAGCGTCAGATGAAATGTTGCTGCGCTTCTACTGATTGTTTTACTGTAGATGTGGGGGTGGAGAGAGAGAGAGAGAGAGAGAGAGAGAGAGAGACAGACAGACAGACAGACAGACAGAGAGAGAGAGACAGCATTGTTCTTACTGCCTCTGGTTCATAATCATAGATAAAATCATAAATCAAAGCATTTATGTGTCAAATGTACTAAATCTTCCAGTTTCTATGTGAATTGTTGTGAGTCTGATCCTTGAATCACTGTGGGTCATTGTGTAGTGTTGTTGCTCAACACTTTCAGTGGAAAGTCATTATAATGGGACTTTGTCCAGGTCGAGTCTGAACAAGAGGAATGACTATGACAACAGAAAACCTTTTCATTAGAAAGCATGATGAGCCTTTAGAAACAACAAGGAACATCATACCTTTCAAAGTAGTCTAACTAACATTATGTTTCATTATCAAACATGGCTGATTTACCTGGGACAAAAACAGATGTACCAGTTTTAAATCCCATGCTTTTATTGTGAAGGTACAGGATCAGTGTAGATGTAGCAGTGTTTGTCAGTGAGTTGGACTGAGTCCATGTGTCCTGATCAGGGCTGTTCTTTGACCACGGACCTGAGGGGTTGGACGGTCTCAGACTCTGAACGTCAGATACAGAATTATAAACTACAGATAATATGTTGTTTTGTTGTTTAATCATTATTAAAGTGTTCATGTAGTGCTTGCACTTGCCTTTAGCACATTTCAGTTTGATGCAGCAAGTTTCAACAAAGCACAACAACAGCACAAAGACAGATCTGTCCAATCAGGATGGAAATATCTGAAAATCCATAGTAGAATTCAAAATCTTCCTGCTTACATATAAATCCCTTAATGACCAGACTCCATCATATCTTAAAGAGCTCATAGATCCTCATTATCACTCTCACTGCTGGTTTCTTATTGGTTCCTAGAGTCTCTAAGAGCAGAATGGGAGGTAGAGGCTTCAATTATCAGGATCCTCTCTGATGGAACAAGATCCTAGTTTGAATGTTGACCCAGACAAGCTTTCCTGCATGCACTCTCCTCCAGTCCTGTCTCTATCATCAAAGGTAAAATCCCCAACAAATAATGATAAAAACGGGGTTGTCTTATCTTCAGGTCACTACAGTATATGTGTCTTTCCTCTCACCAGGTGTGCTATGCAGTTCTGGGACTGCATCGGTGGAAATGAACACCCTATAAAGAATGTTTACAGGACTAGACATGTAATACCAGAATCTGTTGGTTCACGTCTTCTCTGCTTGTTTCATTTGGAACAGGGTTTCACCAGCGTGAAAAACTTCAATTTTTCTACAAAAACAAAAGTCCTGCATATCTGCACCTCAGGGCTCTACAGAGAGACAGGAAACAGGGAAGAGAGTGGGGGAGGGACACGCAGGAAAGGTCGACTCGGTCGGGATTCAAACCAGCAAACAACTGCACGGCACATACACCAACGTGGTGCATCTTAGCCACTTGGCCATCCAGGCACCCAAATGTGTGTAACTTTATTGTTACTGGGGATCAGTTAAACCTGCATTAAAGGATGTTTTAGTCACTAGGGGTCAGTGTGACCAGCTGACATGAAGACTGCATCCAGCTCCAGCTGTGAAACACAGAGACAGTCTGTGTGTAGTCAGCAGTGGTGTACTGGTCATCAGGAGCACCGGGACAAAAGCATTCTTGTCTCTACCATTAAAAGCAAAATCTCCAACAAATAATGATAAAAAAAAAATCCTAGATGATGCATGCTTGCTACTACAGGTCATGTGCTATACACTCACTGGCCACTTTATTAGGTACACCTTGCTAGTACCGGGTTGGACCCTTTTGCCTTCAGAACTGCCTTAATCCTTCATGGCATAGAACAAGGTACTGGAAACATTCCTCAGAGAGTTTGGTCCATATTGACATGATAGCATCACGCAGTTGCTGCAGATTTGTTGGCTGCACATCCATGATGCGAATCTCCCGTTCCACCACATCCCAAAGGTGCTCTACTCATTGTCATATTCAAGAAACCAGTCTGAGATGATTCGAGCTTTATGATGTGGCGCATTATCCTGCTGGAAGTAGCCATCAGAAGATGGGTAGACTGTGGTCATAAAGGGATGGACATGGTCAGCAACAATACTCAGGTAAGCTGTGGCATCGCCACGATGCTCAGTTGGTACTAAGGGGCCCAAAGAGTGCCAAAGAGATGGATCCATGCTTTCATGTTGTTGATGCCAAATTCTGACCCTACCATCCGAATGTCGCAGCAGAAATCAAGACTCATCAAACCAGGCAACGTTTTTCCAATCTTCTATTGTCCAATTTCGGTGAACCTGTGAGAATTGTAGCCTCAGTTTCCTGTTCTTAGCTGACAGGAGGCACCTGGTGTGGTCTTCTGCTGCTGTAGCCCATTTGCCTCAAGGTTCAACGTGTTGTGCGTTCAGAGATGCTCTTCTGCATACCTTGGTTACAACGAGTGGTTATTTGAGTTACTGTGGCTTTTCTATCAGCTCAAACCATAGTGGCCATTCTCCTCTGACCTCTGGCATGAACAAAGCATTTTCACCCACAGAACTGCCGCTCACTGGATATTTTCTCTTTTTCGGACCATTCTCTGTAAACCCTAGAGATGGTTGTGCGTGAAAATCCCAGTAGATCAGCAGTTTCTGAAATATTCAGACCGTCTGGCACCAACAACCAAGCCACATTCAAAGTCACTTAAATCACATTTCTTCCTCATTCTGATGCTCGGTTTGAACTGCAGCATACTTTTCAGGTATATATATATATATATATATATATATATATATATATACCTGAAAAGTATGTTTGTATTTATTTATTTGGGATCAGACACTGGGACAAAACCTGGTGGACCATCAACACACACAGAAAGGTTTTACTGGCCCTCTCTGTGTACCTGTCATTCAGGGTGTGGTGCATTCTGGGACAGGACTCACTGACCAATCACAACCAACATCTACACAGTGTTTGTTTGTGTTACTGCTTTAATTCATTGGCCGTTTCTCAAAGTCAAGGTGCTTCCTTGGCAGAATGCTCACCTTGCTACGGAGACAAGGCCACACAACTCACTAGCATTTTAATTGTACAACAGAACAGACTAGTAAGTGTGGAAGTATACTTGCAATACTTGCAAACATAACTGCAACAAAAACAACCACAAACAAGCATTTTTGTTTGTGGTCATGGTTAAATTGACTTCAGCAACTCATAATAAATTCTGTACTTATATTTTAATGACTATTGCAGCTGCTTCCCTTTCGTTGCCATTGTGTAGTGGAGGATTGTGGGTATTTTTTACAACATCGAGGACACATCGGTGCAGCCTCAAAAATTCTACAAACCAAGGACTCGGTCTTCGGTGGAGTTTTGAAGTATCGTTGATGTTGGAACAGTTCTTGACAGGACTCGGTGACACGGCATCGTTGAAAACGTGTCCTTTAAGGATTATTCCTCAACCACTGTTTCTGTCATTGCTCTTAGTGTAGCTGTGTGTATTTCTTATATCTCTGACCAGTGAACTTCCTTCTTTGGGTAATAAAACTGTCTGTAAATTGGTTCTCCAGAGTAATTGAGGTGACACATGGAAATGTGATGTTTTGTCTTCCAGATTCAAGAGTCATTGTGTCAGAAGACAGTGACGTCATTTTACCCTGTTCCCTCAACAATGACAACATCGAAGGTCAGAAGTTTGTCTGGAAGAAAGATGATCAGAAGGTGGTGTTCGAGTACAACAATGGCCAGCATACAAAGAACGGACTAATAGGTGAAGATACAGAGTTTGATGGACGAGTTTTTCATTTCAAAGATGAGCTAAAGAACGGTGACGCCTCCATAGAAATCACATCCACGAGGATAAGTGACAGTGGACGTTACACCTGTACTATCCAAGACAAACCAGTGTCCGTCATTACACTTTCTGTAGGTGAGTATGTTTATAAATCAGTTTAAAGACTGATGCTACTTTTAAAGCTGATACATGTCAGTTTGTGCTACCGCTACATAGCTAACGTTAGCATTAGCAGCTGTTTACTGACCAGACTAGAGGGAATGTTGTGATTCAGCATCAAAAACTTAATTCCTTATCTGTTAAAGTTGCATTAAAAGTCTCAGTTATTTTCTTAGTGTTACAGTTTGTTTCAGTCTCTAACATGAATATTTTTTCCTCTTTAGGTGCTGAACCACAGCAGAATAACTTAAGAAACAGAAGAAATGAAAAAATCTCAGGTGAGTCATGATGGTGATGACGTCACCGACCTCTACATCTCACCTGTGTGTGAGTTTGGCTCCACAGGCCTCAAAACACTTGATGTGTGTAAACGTCAGCGTCTTCAACTGACTGACATCATTGTGAAAGTTGTGTTTAGTTAAATATTGTTCATGTTGTTATATTAAGTGTGTTTTACTCAGAGGTTTATAATATTTATTCTGACATCACTGATCAACATCACTCACCTCAGTTGTAGTAAAAATAAAGAGGAAACTTTCAGCAGCTTCTCTGGGCTACCAGAGAAACATTTCTACTAATGTTCTCATCAGTTTATGAAACGTTCAGATTTCATGTTTTCATCTTTTGAGCATTTTAGTAAAAACACAAAAATTAAATAAATCATCAGGTCATTGTTAATTTTATAATGTTGTTATCCAAAAAGAAAGGACGTGAAAGAAATAAAACATCAATGTGTATACAGACACACACACACACTAATAATGTGTTTGTAATCTGTTGTTCACAGGTGCAGCTCGAAAACCATATCTCACAATAATTGATGAAACCAATGACTGGTCACTGCTTCAGTGTGAAGTTCAAGGAGCTTCACCACAACCAGATGTTCAGTGGCAGGACAGTGATGGAAACAATCTGACTGCTGAGGAGCCACTGGTCACAACAGATGGAAAACGATACGATGTTATCATCAATGTTAATGTGACCAAGACGGACACATATCGATGTGTAGTCACACAGAAGGAATATGACCATCAGATTAATTCAACGATATATGTGCATATTCCTGGTCAGTGATGTTTTAATTTTATTCTATTTATTTGTGAGTCCATAGTTTTCCTAA
This sequence comes from Polydactylus sextarius, assembly GCA_016801845.1. Taxonomy (NCBI): domain Eukaryota; kingdom Metazoa; phylum Chordata; class Actinopteri; family Polynemidae; genus Polydactylus; species Polydactylus sextarius. The sequence continues at coordinate 26,535,849 of CM028908.1, forward strand.
ATGTTCAGTGTTTTCAGAGTGAACACAGTGAATTTTCTCTTAGTGAAGAAAATATTCACACTGAGTCTCTTTGACTTTGTTCAGACTGAAGACAAATCAGATGAGTTTCTCAGATCAGATGTTTAGGACAGACTGTCCACAACTCTAACAAACTCAGCCAAGCAACTTAAAAACCAACGTTATATCATTTAGATCAGTAAAGCTCTGGTTTTAACAACACTAAAGTATTAACCAGTTATCATCAATATTTACCAGATCAGCTGCATATTAACATCAACATTTAACTTTTATCAAATAGTCACAGTCTAGTTGTCTGTTATCATTCAGGAAGTGACGAGCAACTATGGTTGATAGTGTGAACTAAGCAGCTAATGTTATCACTGCTGTCCATTTGTAACATAAACAGACACTGTCATTTTACTGGATAACACAATTATTAATGTCCAATGTCTTAATGTTATAGTCTCTGTGAAGCTGTGATGTCCAGTCTGATGAACATGATCTGAACTGACTCTGACTCTCTTTATGTTTCAGGTTCAGGGATTTCTGGTTGGGTTTGGTTTGTTATAGGATTTGGTCTCTGTGCCGTCATTGTCATTGGAGGTTTTGTCTTTGTGAAGATTTGTCTCTGTCGTAATAAAGGTGAGTGTAAATAACAACATGATATCAACATGATCCTCATGAACAGACAATAAATTCTTCATGAATCTAATGTTCAGAGTCTTGACTGTTGTGTTTTTCTCATCAGTCTGATGTTTTTTACTCTCAGGGTTGGATCAGTTGGTTCTTCATTAATAAACTGATTTTGTTTTCCCACCACAGGCCCAACTCGTCAGGCTGGAGGTCGAGAGACAGATGTTCCACTAAACAGCTTTAATCAATCAGAACCTGGACAACCTTTACATGAGCTGTGAAGTCATGTTGGACATTGTCTGTGGTGTCCTCCAGGAACTCCTTGGTACGATTGGTATCTAGTGATCATGAAACAAATATTAAAGTAGAAACAGAAATAGATGAGATCAATATTGAGAGAATAAGTGAAAACAAATTATTAGGGGCATTAATAGAGAACGAATTCAGTTGGAAGTTTCATCACAAACTAGATTGTCAAAGAGAGTATCAGTTTTGAAGAAAGCCGAGGAGTTAGTGGACTAGGACTCACTCCATAATCTTTACTGTGCTGATTTTGACATATTTAACATCTGGGTCTGGGACGAAAATTTTGCCATTTTATGTTTTTTATTGCTGTTAACTAGTGCAGCAAACAAATACAATTTACTTTAATTGTGAAATAAAACTATGAAGTTATATTTGTGTTTTATTTTACTTACAAAGTTGATTTTTTATATATATATATATATATATATATATATATATATATATATATATATATACATTGAGAGAAATATGTTTGTACTATTTTTTTTTTTAATCTTGGTATTAAAAACTCATAAAATGACAATAAAATGATGTGATCACACATATGATCTGTTCCAGTTTTGTTGGTTGAATCACTTCATTGACATTAACACAGGAACTGAGCAGTTAAAGTTTGTAGTTGTTTAATGACACAGCTACAGATTAAATGTTAGTTTGAAGATAAACTTCTAATCCGTGACCTGAAATCAGCTGCAATTCCTCTGTTTGACCACTTGGAGGTAACAAGTGTAACACAACACTGACCTGAACCCAGCTGTCAGTTTATTAGGAACAACAACCTGAGACACAGTGATACAACAGTCCTGTGATCAGTGTTGAGTATGTTACAGAAAATTAGTGATTAGTTACAATTACTGGTTACTATTAAAGAAACAAGTGACTGTTACAGTTACTGGGTTAAGAACTAGAGGTGTGTTGAGGTCGTCCTGATGTCCAGTCTGACTTTTTCCCTCAGTTCACAAACAAAGTTTCTGTTTCAGACTGAAGATGTTTGCCAACGTTAGTGTGACAGTAAGTTTTGTAAATGTAATAGACCTAACTTTAGAGATGTATTGTGTTTTGTTATACATGTGCCTAAGAAAAGAAGTTTAAAAAAAATGTTCATTTTATTTTTATTTCAGTTCAGTTATGCTCAAAATGTTTGTCATGTCATGTTTTACCTATTGTTTACTTAAAAAAATAAGGCAACAAAGTGACACGTAACATCATTCAGTAGATTTAAAGTTCTACAACTTTGACTAAAATTACTGAAAAATTTAACTAAATTTAAACAAATAAGGTGAGGAAATGGAAATAAATATCTTATATAAAATACTTATTCTAAATAATAATAAATATCATATTTTAGCACAATGTTGCTTAATTCAACACATTTATACTGTTATCCTTACCTATATGTACTCAAACTAATTATTTTAATATACATTTTAGTTGCTATCTAATACTTTTAAATCTATTCAATAATATTATATGTCTCTGTTGCCTTAATTTTTCCTTAAGGCAACACTAACTTTACCTTACGACTTCACTACGTAATAAAACTGGACTCTCTTGAACAACCACATTAGTCATTTGGACAAATTCAAATTCCTTAAAGCACGTCAGCATGTCCCTGGTGTACACAGGGGAATCACAATGTACAAGGACATGATACGTGACAATGGTTCAATGTATTTCTGAACAGCCACCTGATTAGTTATGTACAATCATGAAACTCAAGTATTTAACAAAACCTCAAAACTAACCATGTGTCATTGTGGCGCAAAATGCTCAGAACAGGAGTGAGAGTAAAACCCAAAACCTACCAATGAGAAAAATGTACTAAATTTTCAGCATCTTAGAATGTAGGCTATTGATAAAATGCAAGTAAATTCTACTTAATGATCCATTGCTGATTTTATTCAAACAAATTTGAGTAAAAAAAACAATTAATAAATAAATCAGACATGTTAAATTCAGCTTAATGTGATTTCAAACTGCACTTGGTTTTATTTAGTTAATATAAATTAACCCCATTCTCATATTTTTCAGTTACTTTCCGGGATACCCGTCATTCATCACCGGCATTAGAACTAAGGTGCAGTGTCACTAGTTCACCACTAGGAGTCAGTGTCGCTCTGCGAGCAGCGCCACGCGGCAGTCTCGTGTTTAGACGTTTATTCTTGTTGTTTTGCAGAACTTTGATGAAATGTGTATCAACACATTGGCTGCATCTGAATACCCCTACTAGTCTACTACGTAGCAGCAAAAATGAGTAAGTGACGATCTAGTACGTCTGAATACCTCAGTATCTTTCAGTAGAAGGTGAAAGGTTCCCGGATGGTTTATTACTTCAGTAGGATTTTGCAGTATACAAGCGATGTTCACTACACTAACTACGCTATCCCAGAAGTCACCGGGAGGTTGAAAACCATAGAAGAAGAAACTTCACCTGCTAAAAGTGACATCTGATACTGACTGGGATGAATTAATTACTTATAGTAAACAGTGATGTCAACCACATCTATGTGTTTGTTAGTGAATGTGAATGGAGACAGCAGCCAGGGAGAGATTATTTTGATATTTTTACAATTTTATTCTAAATGTGTTTAGTGATAACAGAGGAACAGCTAAAGAGTCAGATGTCCTGTGATGTAAAACTTCCTTTTCTGACCGTTTCTATACAAACCTTAAAAAGTGATTGAATTAAAACACAAATACAGACTGTTCAGTAAATAAAAACCACGTGTACTTCAGTCAATAAAACATGTCCATAGTCATTCACGTCACCAATGTGAGTAAAAAGTCGCTGCTATGACAGAGATGCTAACTAGCCGTGGTAGCTAACCCTCTGATTCAAGCCGCAAAATCATGACGTTGATGTAAACATCCGGGTCACAAAACAGGCAAGATGGCGGCGTTGTAGTACGTCTGAAACGTGCTACTACTAGTTAGCTTGATATGTAGTAGCTACTACTGTAACGGTCGAGTAGTAGGAACTCAGTAGTAGCAGTGTGTACTAAGGATTCTGATGCAGCCTTTCACTTCACCTTCTGTTGCTTGGTAACCAGAGATCTGATCACTGAACTTTCGGTGAGGACCGGTGGTTGTGTGTAGTACAAGTTTTTGCTCTGTTAGCCACAGCGGTTTAGATCACAAGAGTGGCGACACTCCCATAGACTCCCGTTGAAAAAAAAAAAAAATGGCGGACGCTACTTCCGGGTTCTGGAGACCCAATAGTTCCAAACAGAGACCATCTGTTGGACCACATTCATTTCTATGATGGTCGTCAAGCAACTCCAGCGGTAAGTCGATTAAATGCGGATATATTTTTAAATCATCGAGTGGATATTCTCTATCAGCAGACTATAGTTTTGTAGATTTTTTTGTTTTTTGTAGTTAGTGTTAATTAGTGTATATATAGTAGTATTTGTGTTGGATTTAACCAGCCTCCTAGCTAGTTACCAGCTCCACATCACCAGCTGTGGATCTTTAGCCAATATTGGTAACAATTATGAAATTCCTGTTTTGATCATTAATCTCAGACAAACTACTAACTAACTAAATCATTATTTTAATTTGCTCAGTGTAGCGACTGTTGACCTTAACACACACTAACACGATGATCATGTGACCAGGATCTTAATCAGTCAACATTTTAATTACCAGGACACTTGGATGAACAGGACATCTAATGATAAGTGCCTCCAACTACCTGAGCTGTTTTTAACACTATAGAGTCACAGTAGTCTGGTTGGCAGCTTTACTTTATGTGTAACCAAGGGCACCTCAGAGTTGTACAGCGTCAGTGTGTGTGTCATTGTTACCAGTTATTAATGATTTACCTCCCAGGTTGTTGACTTTTTCTTTACTGTGCTTTGTTTGTCTCCTTCTCTTTTTTGTTCCAGGCCTTCCCACGGTGACTTCCATCATTCACAGGTTGGTCTGTTGAAGTGTTGGCGTCCTTCTGCACCACTTTGGTTCAGGGTGTTGGGTGCGTTGTACAGATGTCCTCCAGCTGTGTAAAATTGTAATTTTTTTTTTTTTTTGTTTTTAACTTTTTTGGGGGTCATTGCACACTTCACACTTGTTTTTCACACACATTCCACACATTGAAAATTTGAGACTTTTTTTTATTATTATTAGAAAACTGTTCTTGTATGTGCACACACACACACACACACACACACACACACAGACAGTCATTGCTGTCACACATTGAAAGCTTAATAAAATTAAAAGTCTACATTTGTATCGCTCATGTTTTTATGTTACTGCCTCAATTGTAACATTCTCTCTGTGGCTCTGGTGTTAACTAGCGATACGTTTCTAAAACGTGGAGTATTATATGTTTGGTAAAAGGAGCCATAGTAATGAGAAGAAACGTGTTGAGTTTTTCCAGCAGGAGTGTTTCTAACATGGACCTAAACTACGGTGTCAGTGAACCTGCATCCATCCAGAAACAGAAGCTCTGAGACAAAGGAAGAGTCATGGAAAGTTTGTTACTGATTAATTCAGTTGTCAAATGATAATTATGAAACATGAACCATGGACATAACAGATCAACTAAACCTCTTTTATATATGTGGCTGCTTCATAGACTAATAAACAATATAATCTGTCAGAACAGATCAGGTCATTGGTCTTTGTGAATAATTTCATTATTAATGAAAGGACAGTTTCATCATTTGTGTCCAACACTGAGAATAAAACATGACAAACATCAAACTGTTTGTTGTGACGTTTCGTTGGGGAAAAAAAAAATAACATTCTCTTTAATAAGTAAAATCTAAATTACAAAACAGAGATTGTTGTAGTTTTTACACACACACATGAATCTACTCATATAATCCTGCAGCTGTTATATCCCCACCAGGCTCTATTGATACAAACACTGATTTTACATTAAAGGATCACATCTCATTCAGTAACGTTCTGTTTCTGTAGGAGTTTCATATAATAACGATCTGAGTCAGTCTCTAAACCTCAATCATCTAATGGGACAGTAAATATGTATAAAATACTAATGTGTCTTTGTTCAACAAGTGTCTGTAAATACTAAAAAAAACTGACATTACATCGTCTGTCAGTTGCTGGACTTTAAAAATGAAAATTAATATGTGTGAGTGGTCGTCATCACTCTGAAAACGCAGCTTGTATCAGAGGAAATGATGCAAAGAAATCTCACATTTTTATCTGGACTGTGGCTCAAAGTCTGTGATTCCTGCACATTAACTGATTAACTGCTTAGATAAAAAAAAAAAAATGTTTTAGGAATAGATTTGTGCATGTATATAAAAAAAACCTGAACCATTGTGCAGTACCCCAGAGGACAGCAGAGGGCGCCATATTACCAAGAATAGACTGAGGAGAAAGAAGAAGAGGTTCTCTAAACAAAAACACCAACTACTAACTAACTAACTAAAACAAGAACAGCTAAAGAAGAGAGGAGATAAATAAACACAGTGAATTAAAGTCTGAATCAGCCAGAATCTTTAACTCCCTGATGAAGAGGAGGAGCTGGAGCTGCTTCCTAGTACAGGCCTCAGGTCAGCAGGGATTTTTGTTCTCAAGTATAATTTTATTTTCCCTCCTTCTGGTCCATGATAACAGACCAACTCCTCCCAACCCCAAGGATGATGTTGTTATACTTCTCTTTTAGTCTCAGATGGTGAGACCTGATCAGGACACATGGACCCAGTCCAGCTCACTGACAAACACTGTATAACATCTGTGCTGGTTACTACAACATGTGTTTGTTTTTGTCCCAGGAAAATCAGCCATGTATGATGATCAAACATATTGTTAGTCAGAGTCCTCTTTAATTTTAAAGGTTAAATATTCCTTGATTTTTCTAAAGGCTCATTGCCTGCTCTAATCAAAAGTTTTTCTAGTGTTAGAGTCACTTGACCCCAATAAATTACCAATGAATTTTCTCTGAAAGTGTTGAGTAATTCGAGCAGGGTGGGACTGACTATCTGGTGCAATTCTGAAGAAGAAGAATAACAAATAATATTTTGTGATGAAAACATTTCAGGAGAAGTATATAAACAGTTGTTCCTCCATTAGATTCTTGACTCACTTGCTTTACACTCTGGTCATCTCCATATCTACAGCAAAACACATTTACCTTTCTCATGTTGCTCAGTGAAGGATGTAACTCTACAGTGTTACTAAGAAAGTGTTTGCTCCCATGTCTTGAGAACGCTTCCATGTCAGCTACTTGTCATAAACTAACCTGAGAACAAACTTTACCTGCCGTCAGCAGAAATCATCTTAGTTGTTAACTGCGGTTTGCACTTTACTCAGCGTATCGGTGGAAGTCGTAACATAATTGCGTTCGAACCAGAAGTGGGTCAAGTGGGCTGGGCCACTTAAGGTGAATCTATGGACGAGTTTGATGGGCACAGCTTTGCTACGTTTGTTTATTGAACAACCTGTTTAATTGCAACATTGTGCAACGATTTCCAACAAGCTTTTGAGGCAGTTTTCTCCTGTTTGGTAGGCGTGTTCAAGGAGTTAACCCATCAGAGCCAATTTGTAAATGTGCGGTTTTCTCTTCACCTCAGGATGTAAGAGACATTTGTGATATGTGATATATACATTGTTTGATAAGAAGACAAGGAATTGTTTATGTGCATGGATTAGGATTATTTAGTGTCACACCAAATCAGCTTCTCATGTGCCGTTGGTGTAAGGTTGACGACATGCAACAAGTCGTGTTTCTGTTGAAGTCATTGCTATATTTTCTGTAGGTGGAACTCACCCAGTGTTTCCAACAAGCCATCCAGTTGCCCCAGATGTTTAGGCCCAGCAGGGTCCATCCTGACTGGTAGGATCGTTGTCTTTCTTTTCCTCTTATTGTGTGTGTTAGTGCTCTTGTTGTTGTGCTGAAGGTAGTTGAAGGTGAGAGTGTCTCCTTGGCCATAACAGCAAGCAAGTCTTACTGCACTCCTAGGAAGTAGATAACCTTGATCAAGGCCAGCGAGCAAACTAAAACAACAACCCAGAGCTGCAGGACTACTCTCCAGTTCTTCAGAACTGGCAGCATAACAAACATAACAAAGGACTTGCAACATAATAAATTGTTAGCAGTTTATAATTCTGTCAGATACTCATAGTCTGAGACCGTCCCACCCTCAGGCTCCCTGATGAAGAGGAACAGGAGGAGCTGCTTCATAGTTCAGTCCTAAGGTCAGCGCAGGATTTTACTCTTCAGTATAATTTTGTTTTCCCTCGTTCAGGTCCAGACCAGCTCCTCTCGAACCACAAATATGTTGGTATCTCTTTCAGTCTGTCAGTGAGGACCCTGATCAGGACACATGGACTCAGTCCAATTCACTGACAAACAGCATTTCTGTACCTGTACCTTCACAATAAAAGCATGGAAATTCAAACTGGTACATGTGGCTGTTTTAATTGTTGAAACCTTCTTTTTACCAGTGATGCAAGTAAAAGAAATAAAATTATCACAACGTGTTTGTTTTTGTCCCAGGTTAATCAGGCATGTTTGATGATAAAACATATCGTTAGTTACGGTCCTCCTTTACTTTGAAAGGGAAAGTTCTTGGTTTTTCTAAAGGCTCATCATGTGATGAAAAGGTTTTCTTTTGTCACCTCTTGTTCAGATGCGACCTGGAAAAATTCCCATCATGATGAGTTTCCAATGAAAGTGTTCAACAACAACATAATATCAGAGTGATCCAAACACGCAGGGAAGGACCGACCATCTGGTGCACTGGGAGTCTTCCCAGTGGGTCGACATCCTATGTGGGCTGACCCGGCACCATTTATTCATCTATTTATTGATCTGACTGGCCTATAAAACTCAAAGATCGAAGAGCTAGAGACGTTAAAGTGATGCTGTGATGTTTAATGTTCACATGACTTCAACAATGATGGATCTTCTTCCACTCGTGTGTCTCTGTCTCCTGACTTGGTCTGGAACAACGTTTGTTGATGGAAACGGTGAGAAAACTGATGATTTAGACTGAAGTTTATTTATTATCTATGACTGTTTTATTAAATAATACATTTTATTGAATTTATTTTATTAAATTTATTTTTAAATCTATTTTCATTAAATGTATTGAAATGAAAAAGCTGTAAACATGTAGTCTTTTATTGTCATTAATTCATTTTCGTTAATTATAAATTACTTACACAAAAATAAATTGTCATTGTTAATTCTATAATGTACATAGTCAAAGAGAAAAGTAGTGAAATTAATAAAATCCTAATGTTTCTTTTATAATAATGACTTTGTCTCATATAATCTGTTGTTTACAGATGCAGCTCCAGATCCATCTGTAAAAATACTTCATCAAAGGAAAGACGGCGCGATTCTTCAGTGTGACATTCAAGGAGCTTCACCAAAACCAGATGTTCAGTGGCAGGACAGTGATGGAAACACTCTGATTCCTGACGACTCAAACATCAGAAGAAATGGAACATTATATAACGTTAGAATTAGAATTGAAGTGAAAAAGACGGACAACTACGTCTGTGTAGTTACACAGAAGGAAATCGACCATCAGACTCAATCTGCAATCAATGTTCTTATCGACGGTCAGTGCCCTCCCTGATCATGACATAAAGTTATTTTCACTGTTCATTCATTAATAGGAGCACATTTGTTATTGTTTTGTTTTTTTTTTTTCCTTGTTGTAACAACCAATCAGCTTTTAGAAGACTACGTCACCTAGCAACAGCATCAACCACACCTCCTCACTATGATAAACGTTTCTGTCTCCTCCTTGATCAGAGCTGTTCTCAGAAACTTCCTGAATCTCTCTGAAGCTAAGATTCCTTGCTAGAGATTTTTAGGCTAAGTTAGGAGTCTCTGAGAATCTTTGTGAACGCAGGCCCAGATTTTTAATATTTTGTAGAGTTTTTGAATTATCACAGTTTAAGTTTGATGGTTTTTTTTTTCTTTAGTTTATAACGAGTCACTACCACTTCTTTCACTTCTCATAAACAGTTTATATGTTGAGTTGTAGACACATTTTTGTCATTTTAGGCAGCGTGATGACTTCATCAAGTGGACTTGTGGTTTTTGAACTGTCAGTCGTTGAACAATAAGAAACAACACTTCCCCATAGACTCCCGTGTTAACTGCCCTTTCCCTGGACCAAATAAAAGAAACAGGTCACTTTGAAAACTGACACACATCAGTCAGATCAGATACTCATTTTTTTTTTTTTTTTTGTAGTAACAAAAAATAAATTACTATTATTATATTTATCCAGCTTCTCCAGCTGCCAGATGTGTTTTCTGACTCTTTAACTGTAACATCCAGGACACAAACCAGCCAATATGGAAACTGCCAGAAGAAAACATCCAGGGCTTCTTTGTGCTGTTAAGTGAGACACACACAGTAATACACTTAATTCAAGGTCATTGAGATCTTTATTTTTATTCTATCTTTACTTTTTTTGGGCCCCAATTTTTTTTGGGGGGCGGGGGGTCCAGACTTGGCCCAGGTGCAATTGCTCCCGTTGCTACCCCTCTAGAACCAGCCTTGATCTCACCTGTGTATGAACGTAACATCAGTAGTTTTCGAGATATAACGAATCCAGGATTCAGTCCAGGATGCACTTGGCCGAATATCGCTTTGTGCCAAACCTTAGAACATCAACTAAACAAAATGTTACAAACAACGCCAGATGTGTTTCTGACTGTAACATCCAGACACAAACCAGTCTCATCTGTGAATGTACTGACACCTTAACACAGAGACTCTGTGGGTTTTGTAGTTTCAAAAGATTAAAATCTGTCTAATAACATTTTGAATTTCATATCTGCCAAAATGATGACATCACACAAACACTCATCATTGTGTTTTGTTTTATCTTGTAGATGACAACACAGACGACACATCTGATTACTACATCGAAAGTGAGTCATGGTGATGATGATGTTACTGACCTCTAGAGTCATTGTACTTAGTTACTTTGCAGTTTTAGTAGAAGCTCTTTAATGTTTGAATGTGTTGATTGAAGCAGGAAGCCGATGGTAAGAGCCTCTTAGCTTCGCCTCCTGCACCTAAACATGTTTAGTTGTTGTCTCTGTGAAGCTGTGATGTCCAGTCTGATGAACATGATCTGAACTGACTCTGACTCTCACACTTTCTTTTTAGTTCCAGAGACGTCTGATGAATGGTGTTTGGAACCTGTAATAACTACTCTTGCCTTTGTCGGTCTCGTTTGCATTGCTATTGTGCTTTGTTAATTTCCCATTGGGATTAATAAGGTATCTATCTACGGGTCGTTCAAAAAATTCTAAGCCTCACCCAGAAAAAACAGTCATAGCTGAACAATTTTGTTTTTGCAACACACTACCACTTCTTTTAAAGCTAGAAAAACAAATTCAGATTTCTGTCTTAATTTCTGTGCAAGTCAGGCACATACAAAGGTGAGAGGTGTGTGAAAAATTCAAAAATGGACAAAAAGAGGCCTGAGCAGTAATGAAATATCTGCAGAAAAAAAAAAAGGTATGACACCCAAAGAAATTCACGAGGACACTTTCAGACACTTGCTGTCCTGTTCAACTGTGAAGAAGTGGGCTGCAGAATTCAAGCACGGCAGGGACACCACAGGAGATGGGCCTCGGTCAGGTCGTCCAAAAACTTCAGTCACTGATGAAAAAGTTGATGCCATTCACTGCATGGTTTCGGATGACAGATGTCTTACTGTCCAACAGACAGCCAAGTTTATAGGCATCAGTTCTGGTTCAGTCCACACTGTTTTAACTGAGATCTTGGGGATGAGCAACTGTCTGCAAGATGAGTCCAGAGAGTGTTGATCCAGAACAGAAGCTGCAGAGGGTTGACATTTCCAGAACACTTCTGACTCGCTTCCAGACTGACTAGACTACCTGGAAACAGGGAAAACTATGAACGGACATTATTATGCATCACAATTAAGACAAATGAAGAAAGCAATCAAGTCCAAATACAGAGGAAAGGTGAGGGCAGGTGTGCTTTTGCTTCAGGATAATGCTCCTGTTCACACTGCTCAGGTTGCAGTAGCTGAAGCAGCCAAATGTGACTTCTGACTTCTTGTTTCCTAAACTCAAACCCCACCTGTGTAGTCACCATTTTGGAAACAATGATGATACTGAAATTGAATTGATAGTGACAAACTGTCTGGTCTCTCCAACTCCTTCTGGGTGAGAACTTTTTGAATGACCATCGTATCTGTCTGTCTGTCTGTCTGTCTGTCTGTCTGTCTGTCTGTCTGTCTGTCTGTGAGCTGTGAAGTCATGTTGGACATTGTTTGTGAGAGGGATAGGGGATTTTAAAGTTCAGAGGGTGAGGACCACAGGGAGGTTTTTGTTTTTCTGCTTGTGGAGTCAAACTATTAAATGGTCTAAATGGGACCTCAAACAGTGTCCAAACATGCAGCAGTTTAAATCACTGTACAAAATCATGGTGTTGATATAGTATAAGTTGGTGGAGGGTTAATGACTATCACAGGTGTTCACAGGTGATATTGATTATTCATTTTTTTTGGTGATGTGGGTTTCTTCTCTTTTCTTTGTGTTTAACATGCACCAAGTAACAATGAATATTACAGTGATAAAACACATAATCATGTGAGCTTTAGCAACCAACAAATACAAGTAAAATTCTACATTTCAACTTGTAGCTTTGTTGTCTAATGAATTTCTGTAAACTATGAAGTTACATTTGTGTCTTTTTATCTACAAACTTGTTTTTTTTTAACCTTTGTATTAAAAATATGACAATAAAATGATGTGGCTCTCAAATATGATACATTCCAGTTTTGTTCACTAACACCACCACAGGAACTGAGCTGTCAAGCTAAAAACACAACACTAGGGTTGCCAGTTTTTCTGATTTGAAAATAAGGACCGGGTGCGGGGGTTTCTCCACTGAGTTTTGTTCACCTACGGAGCATCTTCTTGTCCCTTGCATGCTGCCACTTTTTCCCATCTAGCTTCTCCGTTGCTACAATACACAGGAGGCTGCACAAGAGAATTGACGGAGACTTAAAAGTGTGAATTTTCAGTTTTATAGTGTTGATGAGAGTAAGCGTGAGACAGACGAATAAAGGCCTGGCTGACAGAGGAGGGTTTGATTTTACCTCATACAGATCATCATTGGTCATCTAATGTGTAATTTTAATGTCATGGTTTTTCTAATGACTCGATTGTCATTGTCATTGCATCTGCATCACGTCTTTTATCTTCCAAATATGGGACAAATCTGTACAGAACGGTTGGCAAACCTGTACAACACTGACCTGAACCCAGCTGTCAGTTTATTAGGAAAATCAAGCTGAGTCACTGTGATACAACAGTCCTGTGATCAGTGTTGAGCATGTTACAGAAAATTAGTGATTAGTTTCAATTACTGGTTACTATTAAAGAAACAAGTGACTGTTACAGTTACTGGGTTAAGAACTAGAGGTGTGTTGAGGTCGTCCTGATGTCCAGTCTGACTTTTTCCCTCAGTTCACAAACAAAGTTTCTGTTTCAGACTGAAGATGTTACGCATGTTCAACGACACATCTGGCCAGACCCTGATTTGTGTTTTTTACTGGCTTAGTACGCTTCAGCAAGGGTTAATAAGCATAATAAGCAGTTAATAAGCAGACACCATCATAACAGAAAGACGGTCGGCTGAAAGGCCAAGGTGGGGGCGTGGTGTTGCCTTGTCTGCACCGGGTGAGTTGACATACACCAAGTCCAACATGTTCTCCCCTCTGGTGTTAAAGTCCACAAACTGCATGAACATGGGAAAGCAGGGAGCTGCATTCCCAAGTTCAACAGGGGCCTGGTCCCTGCTTGACCAGGTCATGCAGGGACCTGGTCAAGCAGTGGTTTTACCCAATCCTGTGTGTCTGGGTCCATGTTTTTGTGCATGGGGAGCATGTGATTAGCCAAGGTGCATGTATAGGGGATTGAGTCACCTCTACAAGTTGGTGAAGACGGACTTGGAATCCAGACACAGCATTTTGGACTCGACATTTCTGGACTAGTTCTTCATTCCCATATGTTCATTGACAATGAGTTTTATTATTGTTCATGAGCAGTGAGTGATGTAACGATACAGCCAGAACTGTTTCCTGTTGTTAATGTGATATTTGAATTGTTTTCTCTCTGACAGTGAGTTAGTGTTGTTCACTGATGATGCAGCTGCAGGGTGTCATCAGGAACATTTTTACTATTTTAACACTGAGAATAAAACATGACAAATATCAAATTGTTTGTTGTGACTGTTTTGTTGTTTCTTTCTGTTCAGACTTTGACAAAACTCACATCTAAATGACAACAAGATACTTTTTGTTTCACCAGAAACATTCGTTCACAAGACTCTGACAGAAACAGCAGCAGTGGCACCATCTGTTGTCCTAAAGCTAACAGTTCTCTTCAATAAGTAAATCTGGATTATGTTTGTTTGTTTGTTTGTTTGTTTGTTTGTTTGTTTGTTTGTTTGTTTGTTTGTTCGTTCGTTCGTTCGTCCAGCGTGTCCTGGATCTGGGTATTCCTTGATTTTTCTAAAGGCTCGTTGACTGCTCTGATAAAAAAGTTTTTCTAGTGTTAGAGTCACTTGACCTCAATAAATTACCAATGAATTTCCACTGAAAGTGTTGAGTAATTCAAGCAGGGTGGGACTGACTATCTGCTGCGCTCAGTGTTATCTGAGGAAGAATGATAACAAAAAATATTTTTGCAATGACAACAGTGTAGAAACAATTGTTCCTCCAGGATTAGATTCTGAAAGCTTCTTATCATCAGTGATTACCACAAGATGTGTTTTTGTCCCAGGTTAATCAGCTTTGTGTTTCGTGTGTGTGCAGCATTCACAGTTCTGATGCCCCAAAGAAAGAAACTGTATTTGAGTCTGTTCTGTTTTTCAAGCTTGTGAAGTGGCTCCCTGAAGGCAGGAGAGTAAACAGTTTGTGACCAGGATGAGAATTGTCCCTGATGGTGCAGTAATGAACTGTGAGTCATAGGTGGTTTCCAAGGAAGGCAGGGGGCAGCCAATAGTTTTCTGTCTGCAGCTGAGCAGCGTCCGCTGAGATTTCTTCACCACCGTGTGCGTGTGTCCTGACCAGGAGACGTCCTGTGAGATCGTCGTCCCCAGGTACAGGTTAATCTCTGTGTCAATCTCAAAGTCAATGACCATCTCCTTGGTTTTGACTGGGGTTCAGTACCAGGCAGGGACGTCCCGATAGGCCGGCTTAGTCCCACAAGTGTGTTTAGGAATAATGAAAAAATGTTCATAGTAGTAGTTATGATAACAACTTGTAAGCCTATTATTGTTTATTTTGACTCTTTTTCTTGCTGGTTGGTGTTTAGTGCATGTCTGCACTAATTTCAAATATCAAATAGATAAAAACCCATAAATATAAGGTGGCTTAGGAACATTTTCTGGGCATTAAAGCCCCCCTGAAATAGACCTAACAACGTCCATGGTGCCAGGTTTTTGTTAACACAGCTGCTGGACCTCGTTCTTGTACGCTGACTCATCTGTAATGAGACCAACCCCTGAGGTGTCATCGGTGAATTTGATTTCGTTTGAGGCGTGGATGTTATTGCAGTCGTAAGTGCAAAACGCAGCTGATGTGCTGTACCACCAGTTTTTAAAAACATTTCATTATTACTGATGTGAAAACTACTGGTCTAACCTCAGAACGCAGAGTGTTAGAAAGTTTTAATGAATTTCTAGAGGCTTCGGGAATGTGTAATATTGAGTGTTTTTTGAGTGTATATATATATATACACACACACACACACACACACACACACAATGGACACATGACTACTGTTACAACCGAGGCATTTATTTATTTATCATTTATTTAGTTTTGACTCTGGAAAAACACACAGATCATTGTTGGGTTATACTACAGACTGTGTATTTTCATTTAGTATAATTTTGATATTTAATTTTTCACACAAGAGGACAGAGACAGAGACAGATTTTGTAGAAATGTATCTGTCTCTCTGCATTAAAATAGGTTAAAATCCTTTACATTTAAAATCTAAGGTTATAACTAATTCAACAACCTTCTCTATCAAGTTATTTTACTAACATGATCTTATGTTTGTTGAAAGTTATTAAATAGAGGGTGATTCAGAATTCAAGAGTCACTGTGGAGATGAGGCTTTTATTGTGAAGGAGCTGTACTGGGTGTGATTCTGTTGTCGCAGTCTAACGAAAGTGAAAGTGTTTGATCCAGTGTCGGTGATGATGCTGCAGCTTCGTTATATAGAGACGTTAAAGTGATGCTGTGATGTTTAATGTTCACATGACTTCAACAATGATGGATCTTCTTCCACTCGTGTGTCTCTGTCTCCTGACTTGGTCTGGAACAACGTTTGTTGATGGAAACGGTGAGAAAACTACAGATGTTCAGGGCGTCGCCTCCATCATCAGGAGTTTGATCACAGATGTTAGAGACGATTCACTGTTTCTGTCTTTAAATATAAATTCTATAGATTGTGTGTTTGATTAATATAATTAATATAATTCATCAAATGATATGACGGCAGCTGGTTGTTACTGTCCGGACTTTATTTGTTTATAGTCCGTTATATAATCCGTTTTACTGTGGTATATAAAAGAAAAATAACACCTGCTGTGTAAATATACAGGTGCTCTTGTTACTTATCATCTCCACTAGATGGCGGTGAAGGTGTGTTCAGGTGGTTGAGCTACATGTGTTGAGTTGAGCAGGTGTAGTCATCTCCCCTGCTTTATTTATCACGTTTAGTGTAGTTTTGTTAGTTTTATGGTGGAAGTGTCGCTGCTTCTTTGATAAAAATGTCTCACAACGGACAGTTTATACCCTGATGGATACACGGATGTTTTCAGTGTCACCAGCAGGAGGCAGTGTGGCGCTTTTTGAACTCAGCGACTTCCTCTTTCTGTTGAGTGAAGCTGCACAACCAGTGACTGTCTCCTTCTTTCTCCTGTTTAATAGGTCGGTGGCATTTTAAAACGGTATACAATTATAAATATTCTATTGTTCTTTGTGTTAAATGAGAGACAGAGCAACTTTGATCAAGTAATGATTTATTCTTGGGATGTTATGATCCCCCTCTTGTTTAACAGGAGATTATTATCTGTATAATCTGAGTACTCAGCCTAAGACCTGCAGCAGATCTGCAGCATCTTCATTCAATCTGTTTTGTTGTTTTACTCGTCTCGTTTTGTTGGGTCTCATCTTCACTTCACACCAGAGTCCTGGACTACGAAGCAGGATTTGTTCTTATCACGGTAACTTCAGGGTTAACTCTGGGTTTTCCGTCCTACGAAGGTGGTTCACTTCTCACCGGGCTATGTCTCCATGGTAACTGATGCTGAACGGCTAACCTGCTCCGGACTATGAGGTCTATGAGGAGGACCAGGGTTTTTAGAGACCGGCAAGATTATTTATTGGAGCGTCACTTAAATATCTGTGATCTCCTCAAACCGCACGTTACCAGTGCGACATAGCACAGTCGAGCGCTGACTGTCCCTCAGACAGTAGCACTGCTCCATTATTGACTCCTACAATAATTAACTAGGATATTAAATAACTGTATTTTATTAATGACACATTGTACAAATGCTCCTGTTTAGAGCTGCC
The DNA here is from genome assembly GCA_016801845.1 of Polydactylus sextarius. Lineage (NCBI taxonomy): Eukaryota > Metazoa > Chordata > Actinopteri > Polynemidae > Polydactylus > Polydactylus sextarius. The sequence goes on from CM028908.1 coordinate 26,553,371, forward strand.
AGGGTCCGATGACACACCCTCATCACCTTCATTAACTGAGCTTATCATCCTAAACCAGAGACTGATTGACACTGAAACTGGACTTGGACTTATAAGATTAGATTATTATAAGATAAAGTTCTACTTTGAACTTTGATTCATATTATTATCTTTAGTTTTTATTGTTTTGTGCCGCTACGGTTGCAGCTGAACACGAATGTTAAAGTTGTATCAGCATATTCACCTTAACAGTCTAGATTTCAACAGTTCATTGATTTGATTTTAATTTAATTACAGTCACATCTACTCGTCTCTTTGGGGCTGTGAACTTGTGCGTTGACACAATTGTTGATCTTTTACCAGTTGTATTTTCAGTTTTTAGCAGCTGCCACCGTGTTGTCTTTTCCTGGATTATCGGCCGGTTTTCGTCATATTTTTGTAAAATCATCGTCTGCTCTTCGGCTGTGAAGTCGCTGCTCTGCTGGTTCTCGTTTCCATGTTTGTGATTGGTCATCTGCTGCAAACGCCGCCTCTTTTATGTGAACACTCACATCTAGATTGGAAAAACCTGGGTTGACTAATCTAGTTGATAACCAGCTTCGTGGTACCGCTTAGCCAGACTGAGATTGTTAGGATTAGTGAAGCCAGATAACTGAAAGAGATCCTGGGTAAGTTGAACTTGCTTCGTAGTTCAGGTCTCTGGTCATCCCATCTTTCATTCATTCTTATTTGGTTCTTTCAGATACAGTGGATGTCAACGGTTGAGTCATCGAGTCTCTTGAATTGAAAATGAACGTTTTACTGTCTCCCGTGCACCTAAAGTCACATGACATAAATTATGTCTCCACACATGGTCACTTTTATGGTAAAAAATAGAAGCTGTCAGTCTGTAGCAGCCGCACCAGCAGCTGTCGACCAGTTTTGATATTTTTTTTTTTTTTTTCACACATTTTACACTCACACATTTTCTTTTCCAAATAATGATGACTCATAGTCTTTTATATTCACACATCAGTTTATTCGGTTAAGATAGGTGCTTTATAAGTTTGTCACATGGTTTCATATTTGATATTTACCTTTTGTTTTGTTTCTGCTGAGCTCCTCCAGACAAGCCCTGACCATGGGCAAAGATGGCTTCTTATTGGCAGCTCACAGGAAGTGAACGACCAAGCGACACAGGAGCGAACCTCACTGCAGACACTCAGGATCTTTCCTTTTGATTTGGCTTCATAAATCATTTGATGGTCACTCTTATTGTCTATAGTATGATTTAATTTGATAAGTAGTTTAGGTATTTTATTTTTTATTTTTATTTTTAGGTAGTTTAGGCAAGTATTTGCTAGTTCATTTTGTTTCTGTTTTAATTTAAAGGTGAGGTCTGTTAAGTTGTCTTGAAGTTTTAGTTCTTTATTGCTTAGCTGACCTCATTTAACTTTCTGGCCAATATTTGTATATTTTTATTATTTTTTGTAGTTACTTTATAGAACCGTTTATTTTGTAGTTTTTCAGTTTTTGTTAAAAATTTAAAAATGATCTTAATTTTTACACCTTTGTCCTTGTGACTAACTGCTTGGTCCCTGACAGCTTCATCTCAGTGTCTTCGTTCTGTTTGTAGTCACTGATGATCAATGAACAAAGTGAGGTCCACCACAGGAAAGTGGAGTTTCAGTGTCAGATATGTAGGGACCAAGAGACACAGATAAACTGAGATACAGGAGGAAAACCAGACCAGGACGCTCCCAGAGACACTCAACTATTGTCCAAGACTTTCAGTCCTGATCCACAGAGTCTAAAGCTGCACTGAGATCCAGCAGCACCACAACAAAGTGTTTATTAGAAGATGTCAAAACCCTGTTAATTTCAGAACATTTACTCCTTTAATGTTACATATAACCTGGTCAATTCAACTGAACGACAAACTAAAACCTTTTTAAAACAAAACTAAAATATCATGGTCATAAGTGTGTTCACCCTCTTATAATTGGGGGTGTGGACCACATTGAAACTCTGTCAGTCTCTTAATGGAGGATAAAAAAAATCACAGAAATGAGATTAAACCAGGACCGTTCACAGGAAGTCCTGTGTCTGAACAAGAAAGAGACTGACAGAATTAATGATGGCTGAGGCCAGTGGGGGGCACTAACGTGGGGATCTGACAAACAAGTGTCAGCGATTATAAACTGGTTCTCCAGAGTAACTGAGGTAACTTGTGTTAATGTGATGTTTTGTCTTCCAGGTGAAAGAGTCACTGTGACAGAAGGAAGTGACGTCATTTTACCCTGTTTCCTCAATGAGAACTTGGTTCCAATGGTGATTATCTGGGAGAAAGAAGAAAGTCTGATGAAGAAGTTGGTGTTTAAATATAATAATCGCCAACATTCAAATAATGGACTGACAGGTCAAGACGAAGAGTTCAAAGGACGAGTTTTTCATTTTCGTGATAAACTGGGAGATGGTGACGCCTCCATAAGAATCGTTAATACAACGATAACTGACAGTGGAAATTACACCTGTAATATCCCAGGCAGAAAACTGTTCCACATTGAGCTTGTTGTAGGTGAGTATGTTTATAAAACAGTTTAAAAGACTCATGCTACTTTTAAGCTGCTGCATGTCAGTTTGTGCTATCGCTACATAGCTAACATTAGCATTAGCAGCTGTTTACTGACCAGACTAGAAGAAACGTTCTTTACTTCCAGTGAAACCAACCAGCTGCTCCTCGTCTCATCACTGTAACGTCCAGTCTGTCCTGAAGAAGTAGCTGCTCAGAGGACGTATTGTAACCTCTGGTCTTGTAAACTGGTCTGTGTTGCTGTGGCCACAAGTGTTTCTTCAGCAGCTTCAGTACCTGGACCAGGTCTGGTTCAGGGAGCTGCTTCTTCAAACTGTTGTTGTCTTCCTCCTTACTATGGATCCTAGCTTTTGATTTTTTATCAACGAGCCATGTTTCTATGTTTTTCCATTCAGTCCTTTGTCTCTTTGCCCAGTTAAAAGTCAGTGTTGCATCTACATTTATAAATGAGGCACCAGATGTTTAGGACAGACTGTCCACACTGTCTGCACACACATCACCAACCATCTGCACAGGTTGCTGTAGTAACCACGTAGGTGTCAGTATCTACGTAGCCACGTCTCTCTGGATGTGATGATGTTATTGTGTGTTACGTTGTCAGTGACTCTAAAGACAGTTTGAAATGTGGTTTGAGCAGCCAGAGCGTCCAGACTGAGACACATCTGTAGAGATCAGACTGGAATCACATTTCAAACCAACTCCACATGTGGTTTGGACCTGATTTACAAAAATCACATTTCATGGGTTTTTTCTGTGCAGACTTTATAAACTCAATGTGGATGTGACACAAACACATTTGATCTTGAAGTTGAATATGGACACACTAGTCGTTCTCTCTGTGCAGGTTATAACCAGTGTGTTGAACATAACACAGTACGTACACTTACACTCTGATTGTTTTCTGTCTTCAGAGAAACTCACTGGATCCACCAAAACTACCTGGTTGTTGTTTGTAGTTGGGTTGTTTGCTGGAGTTGTTCTTCTTGCTGTAGTTGTTGCTCTGTGTGTCTTGTTCATCAAAAAACACAGAAACCTATACAGAGGTAAGTTTAAATCCTTGATTGTATGAACATATTCATGATGTGTCACATCAACATAACAGATAATTAAATGTGTTTCATATCCAGAGTCTCAGCATCTTTTATCTTCTGAGACAGAAACTGTTGTTGGTTTTTACATCCAGTGCAGATGAACTGAGAACACACTCTGTGTATGAGGCCTCTGGTTTTAAGACTCAAACCAACAAGTGACGCTTCACTGTTTTTATCTCCAAACCTGCTTTTATAAAAACAAAGTGGCTGAGAAACAGTCAGACATGTTTTCACCTCCACATGGAAGTTAAAGTAACACTCACTGGAACTGGTGGATTAAGTGAATATTCAACAGAGACAATGAAAACACCTGACATCAACTCATTTATCAATATACATGACATTTTGTTAAAATTTAACTGAACAAAAGGTTTAAAAGATGATGGAGAAATCAACTTGTGTTTGTGTCGACCTCCAAACTTCTTTCTGTATAAATAAGAGTTTATTTTATGTAACATATACTTTTGTTTTCTGCAGATTGTTTTGTGAAGATGATCAGATCTTGTTTTAAACCTCAAGAGACTGAACAGATGACAGAAGCTGTGACGCCTGAGGAAAAACCACTGATCTCACCTCCAGAAGGTCTGTGGTTGGATCTCAGTCCTGATTTCCTCCTGTAGAAGTTTACAAGTTACTGAAGCTGTGAAACTGCCTGTGATGTGATATCATCCTCTGTTTGATCGTGTGTGTGATGTGTGAATGAGACTCGTTGTGTAAAACACTTTGAGTCCACATGAAAACTAGAAAAGTCTTTTTTAAATGTAGTCCAGTCATTTAAAATAGTTTCCACCTCTGGCCACATAACGTTTCAGCTTTGAATGGTTCCTGTGTTTGTCTCCTCAGATCTAAATATGCAATAATTTCACTTCTTTTCCAAATCTTTGATTATTTTAAAACATAGGAAACAACAGGTTTAAGACTGAGGACTTACAGAGGATTCAAAACCACAAATGTCAAACATGTCAGATACATGATGTTAATGATTCAGATGTTGTGTGTAAATCTTTCACACTACAGGATCATTAGAGCAGATCATTGTTTCAGAGCAGCGTTGAATCAGGAACAAACCTGAGATTGTGGGTGAGGGGTGGACCAGACCCAGACTCTGCTCAGTTGTCCTCTAGTGGTGGTTTAGTGATGGAGGTGACTGATGAAGTAGAGCAGGTCGTTCACTAATCAGATGGTCAACATGACAGTGTTTTTGAACCTCAAACTGACGTAGACTCCCTGTGGCCAGAAAAACAACACATGCATGATTACAAGTGAACAAACAGATTATTTAACTATTTTATGACATTTTATTGAAATTTAACTGAATAATTTAACAAAGTTGTATTTTTGTTGATCGACTCCAGTGTTGATCACTGAGTCGTCTGTAAAACACAAATGAATTAATGAGCAAAGTAAAACAAGTCAAACGTTTCAGTCTGTTGAATAAAACAGACTTTTGAAACACAAGAAATTAAATTCTGTTTATGTCGACCTCCGAACTCATTCATGTATTAAATAAAAGTTTATTTTATGTAACATGTACTTTTCTTTTCTCTTCTGCAGATTCTAAAGTGAGGATGAGCAGACGTGATCCCAAATCTCCAGAAACTGAATCTGTTGAACCAACTAACTATAACTATATTACTATAGCTACTATAACCAACTCTACTATACCAACTGTATCGACTAAACCGACTGGACTGAGTGATTTAACTAAACAGACTGAATCTGCTGAAGCAACTAAATCACCTAAACAAACTGAACCAACTAAACAAACTGAACCAACTAAACAAACTGAACCAACCAAACAAACTGAACCAACTAAACAAACTGAACCAACTAAACAAACTGAACCAACTAAACCAACTAAACAAACTGAACCAACCAAACAAACTGAACCAACTAAACAAACTGAACCAACTAAACAAACTGAACCAACCAAACAAAAACAAACTGAACCAAACAAACTAAACCAAAAACTGAACCAAACTAAACAAAACTAACCAACTGAACCAACTGAACCAACTAAAACTGAACCAACTAAACAAACTAAACAAACTGAACCAACTAAACAAACTGAACCAACTAAACAAACTGAACCAACTGAACAAACTAAACAAACTGAACCAACTAAACAAACTGAACCAACTAAACAAACTGAACCAACTAAACAAACTGAACCAACCAAACAAACTGAACCAACTAAACAAACTGAACCAACTAAACAAACTGAACCAAACTAAACAAACTGAACCAACTAAACAAAACAAACTAAACAAACTGAACCAACTAAACAAACTGAACCAACTAAACAAACTGAACCAACTAAACAAACTGAACCAACTAAACAAACTGAACCAACCAAACAAACTGAACCAGCTAAACAAACTAAACAAACTGAACCAACCAAACAAACTGAACCAACTAAACAAACTGAACCAGCTAAACCAACTAAACAAACTGAACCAACTAAACAAACTGAACCAACTAAACAAACTGAAAAACCAACTAAACAAACTGAACCAACTAAACAAACTAAACAAACTGAACCAACTAAACAAACTGAACCAACTAAACCAACTAAACAAACTGAACCAACTAAACAAACTAAACAAACTGAACCAACTAAACAAACTAAACAAACTGAACCAACTAAACCAACTAAACAAACTGAACCAACTAAACAAACTGAACCAACTAAACAAACTGAACCAACTAAACAAACTGAACAAACTGAACCAACTAAACTGAAACAACTAAAAAACAAAAACAAACTGAAAGCTAAACAAACTGAACCAACTAAACAAACTGAACCAACCAAGCAACTAAAATCGACTGTACCAAGTGTATCGAATAAACCAATTAAAAAGACAGAACCAACGGAACCAAATAAATCAACTAAACTGACTGAATCTGCTGAAGCAACTAAATCACCTAAACAAACTGAACCAACTAAACAAACTGAACCAACTAAACAAACTGAACCAACTAAACAAACTGAACCAACTAAACAAACTAAACCAACTAAACTGACTGAACAGACTAAAACAACTGTATCGACTAAACCGACTGGACTGACTGATCAGATTAAACAGACTGAAACTACTGAACCAACTAAATCGACTAAACAAACTAAACAGACAGAACCGTCGGAACCAACTAAATCGACTAAACTGACTGGACCGAGCGATTCAACTAAAATGACTGAATCTACTGAACAAACAAAACAGAATAAACCATTTGTATCAGCTAAACTAAGTGGACTGACTAAACACACTGGATCAACTGCATCGACTCAACCAACTAAACCAAATGTACCGCCTAAACCAAGTGGACTGACTAAACAGACTAAACCATCTGGATCAACCACATCGACTGGTCTGACTAAACAGTCTGAAAAAAATAGATTTAAAAAAAACTGACTTAACAAACTAAACCTACTTAACAGTCTGAACAGACCGAACAGACTGCAGTAACTGAGACTTCTGGGAGAGCTGTCCGACATTTAATGATGGTGTTGGTGGAGGAGGGGAAATCAGGGCATTGTCTGATGGATCACATTTTCTCTGTATTTATTCAGCTCATTGGTCAGATTCAGCTCATATATTTATTTATTTATTTATTTTTGACTCGCTGACACGGCCCTTAACTGGTTCCAATCCTACCTCACTGACCCCCAGGGTCAGTCCTTAGGTCCATTTTCTTCACAATATATATGCTTCCTCTTTGTCATGTCAAAGGTTGCTACAGAATCTGATGTTACGCTGATGACACTCAGCTGTATGTGAAAATAGACTCACACTCCTCTACAGTAAAGGCAGCTGCCTACGGGCAAAGGCAGGGTTCACCCTGGACGGTCGCCAGCTCGTCATAGGGCCACATATAGATGAACAACACTTAGAGACGAACAACCATTCGCACTCACATCCACAGTATGCTCAGTTCATCAGTGTTGCATGTTTTTGGCGGTGGGAGAAAACCGGAGCTCCACACTCCACACAGAAAGACCCTATGACCTGACCTGAGAAAAAAGTGCTATTGATATAAATGCACCATGTTGGGAAAAACAGAATCAAAGAATATAATTAAACACAAGATGGCGGAAAGATGGGAAAAGCAGTGGAAATGTAGTTCTGTAAAATACAAATAAGAGTAGGTAGAATGAGGAGTACTTTCTTTCTTGAACATGAGAATGTAAGCGATTAAGTCCAGAGCACAGTTCATACCAGGTGGTGGCGCTAATGCACTAAAAGTTAAGTGCTAACCAACGTAAAACATCAAGAAGAAGCAGAAGAGTCCTGCTTTGTACCTTCAGGGACCTTTTCAACCTTTGTGCATAGCTGGTGATATAAGTGATCATTAAGGTATTTATTTGTCGGATGATTTATTGTTTACTGACTGTGCACATGTGAAATAGTGATATGACCATAAGTTGTGGCCTTGTTACAAACGTGGTTAGTATTTCCTCTTTGATAAGGGTATTTGAAGTCTTGAATATCAATAGTATTTACACTCATATATCTCCGTGATGTTGCACTTGATTTTTTTTGTGTGACTAATATTGTTTCAGTATGAGGCCATCTTGTCACATTAAATGGTCCTTTACCATGTTGTGGTGCTGCCACCTTGTGGCGACATAAATACCTTAATATTAGTTAATTCTGTCATTTATCTGTGTATTTGAGAATACGTGTTTGTACAGTTTAGTATATATTGATGATTGTACTGTTTAGTTTCTTTATTTCATTTTTTATTTCTAAAAACCACAACTCAAATGAACATGTAAAAATTTTAAATTTTTGGATTGTTCAGTAATTGTTGATCTCTATAGAAGAGCTGCATTCTTTCTGACCAAAGAATGTGGCACTGGGTGTATAACTAGCCTTTAACCATAAAATGTAAACATATGTAGTTCACACATCAGTCTTCTCATCTGTCTCTCCACCAGAAAGACAATAAACTAATTTTCAATCAGTTCCTCTGACTGAATCCTGGCGTCTGTGTTGTTATAAATCTTGTTTGTAAAAATTGAAAAAATTCTGTGTGAACAAGGGAAGATCTGTTTAGTAGATCTTGGAAGATCTGTAGTCATGTTAATAGTTTTCTAAAACGTGTCCATGTGTTCAGATGAATTAAAACAGTGATGATGATTCACAGAGAATAAAACAAGACATTTATGTGTTAAAAGTTCTTTAGTGTGGTAACTATCCAAGAAGAAACTTAATTAGTCACATAACAGTGGTTTGAAGATTGATCTTGACTTGATTCCAGGTAAAACACAGTGTAAAGCTGTTCTCTTCTGGGTGATGTTCCCATTTATTGCAACAAAAACGGATAATGACAAAAAAAAAATGTTACCATGTCAGCTGATGTATAATGGAACTAAAAAACACTGTCTTTGTTCTAGTTGTCCGTAAGAACTGTTGTGCTTCCCACCGCCATTCAACTTAAACTGATTTCTACCTTATTTCAAGCACCTGCTGATTGGTTATCAATTACTAGAAAACTGATGCTGCACCCTTGTGGTCAAAATAAAGTACTTGCACGAAAACATAAATCAAGAATGGCTCCTACATTCATGTTTAGATTTTTAGTGTTTGACAACATTTTAAATAGAAAGATAAAAACAGACATTATCACTGTGTTCAAATCCTCCAGACTTTAGAAACCAACCTGAGCTCAGATCAGTTACTCCACTGTCTGCAGCAGGTCTCACACTGACTGATGGGAACCAGTTGATTCAGTTCAACAAACAGATAAAGTTCAGAGCGATCAGCTGGTTTCATGAAGTCCACTGACTCTGAAAACCTCCAAACAGAAACTTTACAATATGTTTCTGTGCTGAATGAGAACTGTTGGTTTATTGTTCTTCATTTACACTTAAAGCTCATTAGGAAGAAATCTGCTGGAAATAAGCATCATTTCACAAACCATAGACCTGTCTCCTTGCTCCCTCAATTCACAAAAATACTGGAAAAACTGTTTTAACAACAGATTGGACACATTTTTAGAAAAACACAAAATTCTTGCTGAGAATCAGTTTGGGTTTAGAACAAACAGATCAACGTCATTGGCAATAATAGAGGCAACAGAAGAAATCACAAATGCTATAGATCACAAGCAATATGCCATTGGAGTATTTATTGATTTAAAAAAGCTTTTGATACAATTAACCATGAAATGTTGATAAAGAAACTGGAAAGATATGGAACCAGGGGAATAGTGTTGGATTGGGTGAAAAGTTATTTCAGTGGGAGAAGAAAGTTTATGAAATTATGTGATTATGTCTGCTTGTGGTGTGTGTGTGTGTGTGTGTGTGTGTGTGTGTGTGTGTGTGTGTGTGTGTGTGAGTACATTAAGGTTTTCGTGGTTACAAGGAAGCTTTGTATTGTCATTTATTATTTAAAGAAAGGGGGTGGGGGTTTATAAGTTATTCTTCTTCTTACTCCTTTTCGAATATGTATTTCTATGTTTTATGTTTAAATGTTTTGTCTTTAAATGTTTTTGACTTTTTTTCGTTATTTTGGTTTGCATATTCAAAACAAGTACTTCAATCAATCAGTCAATCAATTTATTTACTTTTATTCTGGAAAAACACACAGATCATTGAGTCATAGGTGGTTTCCAAGGAAGGCAGGGGGCAGCCAATAGTTTTCTGTCTGCAGCTGAGCAGCGTCCGCTGAGATTTCTTCACCACCGTGTGCGTGTGTCCTGACCAGGAGACGTCCTGTGAGATCGTCGTCCCCAGGTACAGGTTAATCTCTGTGTCAGTCTCAAAGTCAATGACCATCTCCTTGGTTTTGACTGGGGTTCAGTACCAGGCAGGGACGTCCCGAGGATTGAGAGATAGGCCGGCTTAGTCCCACAAGTGTGTTTAGGAATAATGAAAAAATGTTCATAATAGTAGTTATAATAACAACTTGTAAGCCTATTATTGTTTATTTTGACTCTTTTTCTTGCTGGTTGGTGTTTAGTGCATGTCTGCACTAATTTCAAATATCAAATAGATAAAAACCCATAGATATAAGGTGGCTTAGGAACATTTTCTGGGCATTAAAGCCCCCCTGAAATAGACCTAACAACGTCCATGGTGCCAGGTTTTTGTTAACACAGCTGCTGGACCTCGTTCTTGTACGCTGACTCATCTGTAATGAGACCAACCCCTGAGGTGTCATCGGTGAATTTGATTTCGTTTGAGGCGTGGATGTTATTGCAGTCGTAAGTGCAAGACGCAGCTGATGTGCTGTACCACCAGTTTTTAAAAACATTTCATTATTACTGATGTGAAAACTACTGGTCTAACCTCAGAACGCAGAGTGTTAGAAAGTTTTAATGAATTTCTAGAGGCTTCGGGAATGTGTAATATTGAGTGTTTTTTGAGTGCATATATATATATGTATATATATATATATACACACACACACACACACACACACACACACAATGGACACATGACTACTGTTACAACCGAGGCATTTATTTATTTATCATTTATTTAGTTTTGACTCTGGAAAAACACACAGATCATTGTTGGGTTATACTACAGACTGTGTATTTTCATTTAGTATAATTTTGATATTTAATTTTTCACACAAGAGGACAGAGACAGAGACAGATTTTGTAGAAATGTATCTGTCTCTCTGCATTAAAATAGGTTAAAATCCTTTACATTTAAAATCTAAGGTTATAACTAATTCAACAACCTTCTCTATCAAGTTATTTTACTAACATGATCTTATGTTTGTTGAAAGTTATTAAATAGAGGGTGATTCAGAATTCAAGAGTCACTGTGGAGATGAGGCTTTTATTGTGAAGGAGCTGTACTGGGTGTGATTCTGTTGTCGCAGTCTAACGAAAGTGAAAGTGTTTGATCTAAGAACATCATTTTCAGATCACATAGCTAATCTGGATGGCATCACTTTGGCCTCCAGTTCTACTGTGAGGAATCTTGGACTAATCTTTGATCAGGACATATCCTTTGCATCTCATATTAGACAAGTCTCTAGAACAGCTTTTTTCCACCTACGTAATATTGCAAAAATCAGAGGCATCCTGTCTAGAAAGGATGCTGAAAAGTTAATTCATGCATTTGTTACCTCTAGACTGGACTACTGTAACTCTCTACTATCAGGGTGTTCCAGTAACTCCATCAAAACCCTTCAGCTAATCCAGAATGCTGCAGCACAGGTATTGACAGGAAGTAGGACCAGAGATCATATTTCTCCAGTATTGGCTGCTCTTCATTGGCTTCCGGTAAAATCTAGAATAGAATTCAAAATCCTCCTGCTTGCCTATAAAACCCTTAATGATCAGGCTCCATCATATCTTAAGGAGCTTGTAGCTCCTTATTATCCTAATAGATCACTTCGATCACAAACTGCTGGTTTACTTGTGGTTCCTAGAGTCTCTAAGACCAGAATGGGAGGTAGAGCCTTCAGTCATCAGGCTCCTCTCTGATGGAACCAGATCCAGTTTGGGTCCGGGAGGCAGACACCGTTTCTACCTTTAAGGTTAGACTAAAAACTTTCCTTTATGATAAAGCCTATAGTTAAGTATGGTCCAGGCAGGACACGGGCCTGCCTGAACCATCCTTTAGTTAAGCTGCTATAGGATTAGACTGCTGGGGGACTCTGACAATACACTGCTCCTCTCTGTCCCTCACTCCTCATGTCTCTTTCTCTCCCTCACACTTCATGTCCTGATATTTATATTTAAATATTACATATTTTTAACATCATCTGTTCTCTCTCTCAGTTGTGTCTCCTCCTACCTCTTTCTCTTTTACAGGAAGTTTTGACTCCAGAGCTGTTGGACTCCAATTCTTTGATGACATCATCACTTTCATCTTCATCATTATTATTATTATTATTGTAATATTAATTGTAATGATAATTTTACTTTAACAACTACTTGTAACCATCTACTCTCTACTGTCTCTTTCTGGTCACCCACTTTTCTTCCTCCCCCCTCCCCCGTCCTCCTCACTCTTTTTCCTCTGTCTCTTCTCTTTTCTCTGTTTTCATTTCTCTCCAACCGGTCGAGGCAGATGACGTCCACTTTGAGTCTGGTTCTGCTGGAGGTTTCTTCCTGTTAAAAGGGAGTTTTTCCTCCATTGTTGCCAAGCGCTTGCTCATTGTGGAAATGTTGGGTTTCTCTATGTAAAGTGCCTTGAGATAAATGTTTTTATGACCTGGCGCTATACAAATAAAATAAATTGAATTGAATTGAATTGATCCAGTGTCGGTGATGATGCTGCAGCTTCGTTATATAGAGACGTTAAAGTGATGCTGTGATGTTTAATGTTCACATGACTTCAACAACGATGGATCTTCTTCCACTCGTGTGTCTCTGTCTCCTGACTTGGTCTGGAACAACGTTTGTTGAAGGAAACAGTGAGAAAACTGTTTCTGTTTCTGTCTTTAAATATAAATTCTATAGATTGTGTATTTGATTAATATAATTTATCAAATAGTATAGTGGCAGCTGGTTATTACTGTCCGGACTTCATTCGTTTATATTGACCTCACTCCATTATAAGATCCATATATCTGTATTCTGGTATACGAAAGAAAAATCAGTGGAAATGCACTAGTGTTCTTGTGTTACTGTGATGGCGGTGAAGGTCTGTTAATTAAGAGTTAATAATTTATTTATTTTTTGTAAGAGTTAATTTTTTTATAAGGGGCTTTGGGGAGTTTTTTTTTAATTTTGAGCATTGATTGCAAGTTGCCAAACACTTGCTCATTTTGGAAATGTTGGGTTTCTCTATGAAATGCGCCTTGAGATGAATGTTTTTATGATCTGGCGCTATATAAATAAAACTGAATTGATTTGAAACTGTCTCTTTTACGGTGTTTAGCAAAGGTGGTCTCATGGATGATCTTCTGGTCCTGTTTGTGCCCTGGCATTGGGGCAATGAATAAATCCTCAACCAGCAGTGGAGGTGGGGTGCGCGGTCCTTGGGCACCGTGTGCTCCTGGTGGTGATAGTTCACCTGAAGCCGTCTCCAGGCGCCGTGGGATGGGCGCCTATTATGGGCCCTTTTTCACGTAGACCCATTCTCCTGGTTCAGTTCTTTGTAGCTGGCCAGGTACAGCCTCTCTGTACTCAGCTGTACCTTTCACCTGCTGAAATATTACTTTGCATATTTGCGTCCCTATAAGCATTTAGTGAGGTGTTAGAAGTGTTAGTTAGTTTGTGAGCACATAGACATAAGCATAGGCAGCAATGCGTCAACCCAGTTAACCTTATACTGACTCCCTGCCTTAATTCTTACAAACTTTGCTTTAAGCGTACCATAGGCTTGTTTTACTGCACCTTGTGGGTGGTACAAATCCAAATTTCTGTTTGATCCTTAACATTTTCAGACCTATTATTACTGTTTAAGCTACAAATCCAGCTCCATTGTCAGGGCTGATAATATCTGGCAACCCAAACCTTGGAAAAACTTCTTTACACAAAAATTTTGCTCCTGATCTACAGTCTAGACCTTTGCTTGGAACAGCTTATACCCATCTGCTAAATCTGTCAATCACTACGCTGTTCACATGCTCCATCATATCTGTATAGTCCATCATTAAATGTTGAAATGGACCACTTGGTGGTGTTATGTGCCCTAGTGGTGCTGAAATGCTTTTATTATGTTGTGGTGTGTGTAGTGTGCTGTTTAGTGTTTTGTCAATTGTACTCGCTAACAAGACTCGCTAACAAGGGTGTCCCCCAGACTTTTTGAAGTCTAATTGTCTAATCACCTCCCCCCTTGTGCAACGGTCAGGACTATGCACATCTTGAATAGCAAATTCTAATAATGATGTTGGGAACATAAAGTGTTGTTGGACACATGTACATGACACTTGGCCATAATCCATTTTGAGGCCCTTCTTGCTCAATATGGACAGCACCTCTCTTGAGCCAAACTGAATGTTTGTATGGATCTGCTTTGTGTTGAGCTTCTATGAGAGATGTGAGGTTAGTGAGAGGCTCACAGTCCTCTGCTACCAAAACTGGGCCTGTACATGTAATTGTTGCTACTCGTTTTGCAGCTTCATCGGCCAAATTGCTGCCTTTAGCTGTAAGTGATGCTAAGTGAAGCAGTGAGTCTGCTTTTTGATGAGCCGCACACGGTCTCGGAAACACATCTGTGGCCTGAACACAATCATGTGGTGAACCCTCTACTGGAATCACCATGCGAGTGGCTGGATTGACTGTAGTGCATCGTTGAATCATTAACTCTGGAGCTGAAAACATGACCTCACATCTTCTTCTTCTGGACTGCATCTGGGACTGGGATTGAGGGTGTGGAACTGATGAGACATATAAAATGGTTAGATGTTCTACAGTAATGGCGACGCCCTTTGAAAATCGGCGACCTGTTTCAGTGTTATCCAGTTTGGTGCTATAATAAGCCAATGGTTCGTTACCTGTCGAAGTTTCCTGCATTAAAACAACACGTGTATCCTGCTCTTTCTACAACATGTAAATGAAATGGTTTAGGCTGGTGCTGGTGGCTGGTGCTGTTTGCATATCATTTCTAAAACCTGAAAGGCTTCTGTCTGTCTTATGTTGGGCCTCTTTTCTAAAAAAAACTTTGTCTCATATAATCTGTTGTTCACAGTTGCAGCACCAGAGCCATCTGTCAAAATACTTGATCAAAAGAAAAACTGGGCCAGGCTGCAGTGTAAAGTTCGAGGAGCTTTACCACAACCAACTGTTCATTGGCAGGACGGTGATGGAAACACTCTGGATGTTGACGAATCATTCGTCAAAAACAATGGAGGACGATTTGACGTTCGTGTTGAAATTGAGGTGACAAAGGTGGACGACTACATCTGTGTAGCCACACAGAAGGAAATCAACCATCAGACTCAATCTACAATCAGCGTTGTTTTTCCCGGTCAGTGATGTTTTAATATTTTTTTATTTATTTGTGAGTTCATAGTTTTCCTAAATGTTCAGTGTTTTCAGAGTGAACACAGGGAATTTTCTCTTTGTGAAGAAAATATTCACACTGAGTCTCTTTGACTTTGTTCAGACTGAAGACAAATCAGATGAGTTTCTCAGATCAGACCTTTAAAACAGACTGTCCACAACTTTTTATTAATATTTTTCCGCAGACACCAGAGATCCCAGGTGAGTCATGATGATGAGTGCAGGAACATTACCAGCTTGAAGGGAAAGGTTTATCACCTGGGTAATGAGGGGCTGATGGCAGCAAGACTGGGTTTTACCAGATGACACAAACCAGACTTTTGATACATTAAAAATAAATGATTATCAGCCAATATGGAGACTGCCAGAAGAAAACATACAGGACCTCTTTGTTCTGTTAGGTGAGACACACACAGTAATGCACTTAATGCAGGGTCATAGAGAAATCTTTATCTTTATTCTATCTTTATTTTTTGGGTCCCCTCCAGACTGGGCCCGGGTGCACTTTTTCCCGTTGCTACCCCTCTAGAACCAGTCCTGATCTCACCTTTGTGTGTCATAGAAGGTAACATCAGTATTTTTCAGGATATTCTGAATCCAGGATTCGTCTCGGATTTGGCTGAATATGGCTTTTTACTTCTTTGTTTACATGGTTTGTTTTGTGCCAAGAACATCAACTAAACAAAACATTAGGAACAATGTCAGATGTGTTTTCTGACTCTTTGACTGTAACATCCAGGACACAAACCAGTCTCATCTGTAAATGAGCTGACACATTAACACAGAGACTCTGTGGGTTTTGTAGTTTTAAAAGATTAAAATCTGTCTAATAACAATTTTCAATTTCATGTCTGTCATATTTATGACATCACATAAACACTCTGACATCATTGGGTTTTTCTTTTGTCTTTTAGATTCCTAAAAACATCCCAGGTGAGTCATGATGATGATGATGTCACTGACCTTTACATCTCACCCAGGATTGGTCCTGCTCTATTCTGGGCCAGTAGCAAAAAATACACACTAGTCTGAATCAGAACAACAACCATTCAGACTATGTCTGTCCTGATGTCATCATATTTTCTGTCTGACCACTGTGCAGGATCAAATAAGTCAAACTCACACTCGTGACTCTGATGTTCTGTCAGAGCCTTGGACATCAGGATCCTTTACATTCTCAAATGTAGCAGAGATGCTAGCAACATGGCCGCTGTCCACAGTATCTTCTGTTGCAGAGTTAGCATTTGTGGATGTGCTAGGATGTGTATATTTAAAAAAGAGAGAGGAGAGGGCTGCTACAGATGAAGAAAACTTCATGCTGAAGGTGACGGACGCCTGGCGAGGAATGCTGAATACCACACATGCACAAACATGGGCCATTTTGCTGCTGTTTGCCGTTGGTACGTGGTCAGTGAGGTCAGTGCACACGCAGATGTTGACGACCAGAGTCAGGACACAAACCAGTCTCATCTGTAAATGAGCTGACACATTAACACAGAGACTGTATGGATTTTATAATTTTAAAAGATTAAAATCTGTCTAATAACACTTTTGAATTTTATGTCTGTCATATTCATGACATCACATAAACACTCTGACATCATTATGTTTTTTTATCTTTCAGATTCCAACATAAAAGACAAGACACCTAAAAACATCCCAGGTGAGTCATGATGATGATGATGATGATGATGTCACTGACCTTTACATCTTACTTGTGGGTGATATATTTGACAGGTGATATTGATGACGCAAACCAGTCTCATCTGTAAATGTGTTGACAGATTAACACAAAGACTCTGTGGGTTTTGTATTTTTAAAAGATTAAAATCTGTCTAATAACAATTTTAAATTTCGTGTCATATTTGTGTCATATTTATGACATTACATAAACACTCTGACATCATTGAGTTTTCTTTTGTCGTTTAGATTCCAGCACAAAAGACAATACACCTAAAAACATCCCAGGTGAGTCATGATGATGATGATTTCACTGATCTCTACATTCACCTGTGGCCTCATAAACAGTAGTTGAGTCATTGTACTTAGTTACTTTGCAGCTCTGGTAGAAGCTCCTTAATGTTTGAATGTGTTGATTGAAGCATGAAGCCGAAGCTAAGAGGCTCATATTTTGAACAAAGCTCATCAACAACATCCAGTGTGATGAGATGAAGATGAGCTCACAGGAGGTGGTCCAGAGTCCATCACAGTCCACCTGGGCTCAGGGTCTAGAAAACCTGGTCTACACACAGATGATCAGACACGGTTTCATGTCAGACACAGCAGGAGGAAAGAAGACGTCACATGGAAACAGTGTAAAGTAGAGGTGGCAGGACAGAGATTCACACGTCTTCCTGCTGGTGAACAACACGTGTCAGAAAGAGGAGGATGCTGCAGCACCACCCTCCTCACTAATAATAATAACACATTTAATTTAAAGGTGCCTTTCTGGCAAGACATGGTACAAAATGAAAGAAAAACTATAAACTACACTGGGACGAAAACCAGAACCAGTTCTCAGCTGTGCTGCAGAGCAGGAGGACAGTGTCATCAGATCAATGACGTCACTGAACCTGGTGACGTTCGTCCCAGTGATGTTTGAATCTGATCAGCATCTGAGATTATAGGAGCATGTGAACGTTTAGTTGTTGTCTCTGTGAAGCTGTGATGTCCAGTCTGATGAACATGATCTGAACTGACTCTGACTCTCACACTCTCTTAATGTTTCAGGTTCAGAGACGTCGCCTGATGCCGATGTATTGGCTGCTATTATCTTTTTCATAGTCATGGTCTTTTTCATGACTCGTTGTTTTCTTTGTATATGAGCTATTTCTCTTTGGGATTAAGTATCTATCTACAGTGTTTCCCATTCATTACCAAGACTATGGTGGCCCGCCACAGTCTCATTTGACCATAAAAAAAATACTAATGATTAACAGTATTTCACCATCTCTCATCAGCCCATTCCGCAGCTGTACTATGGCTGCATCCGAATCCTGCTACTACTGAGTGTCTACTACTCCACCGTTACAGTAGTAGCTACTACATATCAACCAGTAGTAGACACAATTCAGACGTACTACATCACCACCATCTCACCTGTTTTGTGACCCGGATGTTTGTGGCTTGAATCAGAGGGTTAGCTACCACGGCTAGTTAGCATCTCAGTCATAGCGGCGATTTTTTACTCACATTGGTGACGTGAATGACGATGGACATGTTTTATTGACTGAAGTACACGTGGTTTTTATTTACTGAACAGTCTGTATTTATGTTTTGATGAAATCACTTTTTTAGGTTTGTATAGAAACGGTCGGAAAAGGAAGTTTTACATCACAGGACATCTGACTCTTTTAGCGTAGTGAACATCGCTTGTATACTGCAAAATCCTAGCAGAAGAAGTAAACCATCCAGGAACCTTTCGCCTACTACTGAAAGCATACTAAGGTATTCAGACATACTAGATCATTGCTTACTCATTTTTGCCTACTACATAGTAGACCAGTAAGGGTATTCGGATGCAGCCTTGGTCTCTCTCTAGACCTCAAATGAGCGTGCAAGCAAGCAGTCTCACTCTCTCTCTCACACACACACACACTGCATTGTCTTGACCTTTCCTGGCTGCACTGGGCGCGATCCAGTGACACATTTTATTAAGTTGGATAACGGAGCAGTGTGTGTTGCCAACCTCACTGCGTCAGTGAACTTAACTAACATACCGCTGAACCTAGGCTAAATTACTAGCTACAACACACCATCCACCGCTGTCTACTAACATTCTAAGGGAAACTCTCTATCCATCTATCATTCATTTGACTTGTTCACATTGTGTGCAGAGCCAAAGGTCAGATTCATTTAAAGGTGAGTGTAAGTTGTTGTCATCAGTCTGTTGGTTTTTACTCTCAGGGTTGGATCAGTTGGTTCTTCACGTTGTCATTAATAAACTGATTTTGTTTTCCCACCACAGGCTCAACTTGATCAGGCTGGTTGTCCAGAGACAAATGTTCCACTAAACAGCTTTAATCAATCAGGAACCTGGACAACTTTTACATGAGTCATGTTGGACATTGTTTGTGGTGTCCTCCAGGGGTCAGTATTGAAGTTTGTATTATTTGCTGATGCTACCAATGTATTTCATTCTGGAGACAATGTTAAAAGAGTCATTGAGGATATGACACAGGAAATGAACAAGTTAAAAATCTGGATTGATAGAAATTAATTATTACTTAACTTGGAAAAAACAACTAAATTACACATTACATTAGTCTGGGTCATGTAGTCTGAGAGGGATAGGGGATTTTAAAGTTCAGAGGGTGAGGACCACAGGGAGGTTTTTGTTTTTCTGCTTGTGGAGTCAAACTATTAAATGGTCTAAATGGGACCTCAAACAGTGTCCAAACATGCAGCAGTTTAAATCACTGTACAAAATCATGGTGTTGATATAGTATAAGTTGGTGGAGGGTTAATGACTATCACAGGTGTTCACAGGTGATATTGATTATTCATTTATTTTGGTGATTGGTTATTTGGTGATTACTTTGTGTTTAACATGCATCTTGCAACATGAAAGTTATAATCAGTATTATATAAAAATATAATCATGTGAGCTTTAGCAACCAACATATACAGGTAAGATTCTGGTTTCAACTTGTAGCTTCATTGTCTGAAGAGTTTCTGTAAACTATGAAGTTACATTTTCTTACAACTTTCTTTATTATTTGGGATCACACAAACTAACTCTCTGTTCTTACTTCACTTTTACACAATTAAAATAATGTACAAATCTAGAAATAACACTTTACCTTTCAACATTCAGATATCATTCATTGATAGGGAGGGGCCTCATAGTGTAAGAGGGATAAGGGATTTTAAAGTTTGTGGGATAAAAATATAGAATGGTTTGTTGGCGTTTGTTGTTTTTTATTGCTGTGAACTTCAGCAACTAACAAATACAGTTAAGTTTCTACATTTCAACTAAAGAGTTTTTGTAAAGTGCAAGTATGAAGTCACATCTGTGTCTTTTTACTTGCAAACTTGATTTTTTAATTTTGTTTATTACAGTGTGAGAAATATTTTCACAACTCATTTTTATCTTTGTATTAAAATCAAATCAAATGACAATAAAATGACGTGGATCAGAAATACGATCTGTTCCAGTTTTGATGGTTCTGGTCAGTTAAAGTTCATCCAGACAATAAACGTGTGTTTCTACGAACATGACTGAAGAGTTTTAGTGACAAGTTGAAGGACAGAGATGAAGAGAGATGAGGGACAGAGAAGAGAAGTGCACAATGCATCATGGGAGTTTTCCCAGCAGTTTAATACTACAACTTAACTTTTCTAAAGGCTCATCATGGGCTTAAATGAAAAGGTTTTCCCATCACAGTCATTCCTCCTGTTCAGACTCAACCTGGACAAATTCCCATCATAATGAGTTTCCACTGAAGGTGTCGAGCAACAACATGATATCAGATTAATTCAAGGGAAAACCTGGTTCAAGGTTCACATGAGGACATGACGAATGTTTAAAACACATATGAATTATATGCTTGTGCTTTAGTTGTGGAGAGACTGCTTAGAAAATACATATGTAGTTCAGGAGAAGTGTAGAAACTTCGCTGTCACTCCCTTTAATTGTTCACACACACAGACACACACATATACACACACTCACTCTCCACCCCCACATCTACAGTAAAACACAAAATAGAAGCACAAAACATTTTATATAACGCTCTTCTTGAATTAAACTGTGGATGTTGCGGTTCTGTGGTTTAAATATATATATATATATATATATATATATATATATATACAACAACAGTATGTATGTAATAATAATAATAGCATATAATAGCAGTATATAGTACTAATGGTAGCAGCTAAAGGGAGTAGCAACAGTAAATAATAATAATAATAATAAATAGTATTTACATATAGGAAAGAGTCATATATTAGGTCTGTGCAAGATATGCATATACATAGCTGCAATATATAATATTACAAGACAAAGATGCCATAAATAGTATACTATAAATGAGTCTATCAATAGAATGTGCAAAAGCATACAAATACAGTATAAATATGATATATAATATCAATACGGTTAATATTAATACATATCACTCAATACAACATATGTATGTGTTCCAGTATTTGTTGGGATTCCCAGTGCAAAAGGTGTCTGGTAGATTTAGTCCAGGTGTGTGATTGTGGTGGTAACAGAGGTAGATGAGTTGTATAGTCTGATATCACTGGGTAGGAACATTTTCTTGTATTGTTCCTTAGAGCAGCAGGGTTGGATGTTGCTGAATCTGCTCTTTACCTTGTCCAGTGTTTTGTAGAGTCGCTACGTCCATGTTAATGCTATAGATTGTCCTTTCAGCCTGTGTTTTCTTAATTCTCCAGGCCAATAATTTACTTGCCTTTTCTCCTTGGTCATAATATGCTTGTTTAGTCCATTAAGCTCCTAGCCACTTTCAATTGTTAATTTATCATATTTAGTTCTCATAATAGTCTAGCTTTGTAGTGTTTTAGGATCATTATCTGATAGAATTCTCTCTCAACAGTTTTAAGTTGTTTTTCGTTTGTATTGCCTATTTTTGTTGTTATTGTTATTATTTCTACATAATGTATATATAATTTCTCCCCTTATTTAGGCTTTGCTAAGCTTCCCATCTAATACTGGCTATAGTTTCACATTTATTAAATTCAAAATATCTGTATTTTGAATTTTCTAGAAATGTGACAAAATTGGGAACCTTGAAGAAAAATGTTTGTGTTCTCCATCTTTTGTGGTGTATTTTCATTTAGTATAATTTTGATATTTAATTTTCACACAAGAGAACAGAGACAGAGACTGATTAGTTTATCCAGACACCTGCTGGCTCTTCATTTATAGTTTGTATGTTTCCAGACTTGGTAAATTATGAGTTTGTTTATTTTATCTGGATAGTTCTGAATGGTTGTATTTATATTGTTTCTGTAGAAATGCATCTGTCTCTCTGCATTAAAACAGGTTAAATATTATTTACATTTAAAATCTAAGGTTATAACTAATTCAACAACGTTCTCTATAACTATCTTTTTAACTAAGTTATTTTACTAACATGACCTTATGTTTGTTGAGGGTTATCAACCTATTACTCATCCTGCTGTGATAAATAAAGAAAAGGAAAACACAGTGGAGTTGTCCTGTTGTCCATCTTCTGTTAAGTTGCATGACTAGTCGAGTTTAGGCAGAGAGGTCACTGGAAATGAGGCTTTTATTGTGAATCCTCCAGACTTTAGAAACCAACCTGAGCTCAGATCAGTTACTCCACTGTCTGCAGCAGGTCTCACACTGACTGATGGGAACCAGTTGATTCAGTTCAACAAACAGATAAAGTTCAGAGCGATCAGCTGGTTTCGTGAAGTCCACTGACTCTGAAAACCTCCAAACAGAAACTTCACAATATGTTTCTGTGCTAAATGAAAACTGTTGGTTTATTCTTCTTCATTTACACTTGAAGCTCGTTAGGAAGAAATCTGCTGCTGAATAATCACAGCAAGAAAACCTGTTGGACACATGACTACTGTTTATATTTACACCTGAGACATTTATTTAGTTTGTGCTTTTATTCTGAAAATAGAGGGTGATTCAGAATTCAAGAGTCACTGTGGAGATGAGGCTTTTATTGTGAAGGAGCTGTACTGGGTGTGATTCTGTTGTCGCAGTCTAACGAAAGTGAAAGTGTTTGATCCAGTGTCGGTGATGATGCTGCAGCTTCGTTATATAGAGACGTTTAAGTGATGCTGTGATGTTTAATGTTCACATGACTTCAACAACGATGGATCTTCTTCCACTCGTGTGTCTCTGTCTCCTGACTTGGTCTGGAACAACGTTTGTTGATGGAAACGGTGAGAAAACTACAGATGTTCAGGGCGTCGCCTCCATCATCAGGAGTTTGGTCACAGATGTTAGAGACGATTCACTGTTTCTGTCTTTAAATATAAATTCCATAGATTGTGTGTTTGGTTGATGTAATTAATATAATTCATCAGATAGTATGGCGGCAGCTGGTTGTTACTGTCCGGACTGTCTTTTGTGGTATATGAAAGAACAATGATACCTGTTGTGTAAATACACTGGTGCTCTTGTGTCACTTATCATCTCCACTAGATGGCGGTGAAGGTGTGTTCAGATGGTTGAGCTACACGTGTTGAATGTAGACAAAGAGCCAATTTTCTTCTACCAACCGGTCATCGCGCCGCTAGAATAAGCCCCGCCCCCAGGTAGAAAGAGTTGACCAATCAGCGACGAGTGCACCGAATTTTGAATGACGCTTTTTATTGAACGAAAAGCAACAAAACACTTTGATTCTTTGAGATTGATGCACTTTTCCCGAACGGAATTCTCAGGGTAAGTCAGTATTTTGTACCTGTTTGTTTTTAGAATGAAAACAATGGCGGAAATGTACATTTTTATATTTATTAAGGCTGATTTTATTAGCGTTTTTAGTGCAGGGACAGTTACAACTTCAGTTTACTGCTTCATTCAGATGGAAATGCTGTCACATGGGTGTTTTACAAATGAATGAAAGAATGAATCGTGTTCCTGTTAAGTGACAGGAACAGACAACAATGGAGCTTTGTTTTTGTTTTGTTTTTTATAAAATCACCTCAAGTATCACCAATCATAAACCAGTTTATCATGTAAATGAGAAGTGAACCGTTCTGCACGATGATTAATGTTACTTTGATAAAGCTAATAGTGCTACTGTGTTTGTCTCTAGATTAAATGAGCTTTGTACCAGAAGGTGGATAATCACTGGTGTTATTGCCGTTCTCTTGCTTATATAATCTCAGGAACAGTCTCATCATTTATGTCCAACACTGAGAATAAAACACAACAAGTATCAAACTGTTTTGGAGGTTTTGTTGTTTTTGTCTGTTCAGATCATTTCTAAAACAACTTATTGCTTTGCAGCTTCAAACTTGTTTGATCTTATGTTTATATACATTGTCTAATATATTTAGTTTCTTTTATTCTGAAAAAATACACAGATCATTGACAGTAAATAGAGGGTAATTCAGAATTCACAGTCACTGTGGAGATGAGGCTTTTATTGTGAAGGAGCTGTACTGGGTGTGATCCTGTTGTCACAGTCTAACGAAAGTGAAAGTGTTTGATCCAGTGTTGGTGATGATGCTGCAGCTTCGTTATATAGAGACGTTAAAGTGAATCACTTTAACGTCTCTATATAACGAAGTCATGTGACATGACTTCTAAAGAAGATTCACTGTTTCTGTTGTGTATTTGATGAATATAATTCATCAAATAGTATGGTGGCATTTTGATGTTACTGTCTGGATTTGTTTATATTATTCATATTATGTATATTATTTATATGTACAGTATATACACAGATGTGAAAAAGTGTTTGTCCCCTTTCTGATTTTTTTTTTTTGCATGTTTGTCCGATTATCAAACAAAATGCAGTTTTTAAATGAAGGTTTTTTATTAGAACAGAAAAAAAATTCAAACCTGCATGGCCCTGTGTGGAAAAATGATTGCCCCCCTTGTTAAAAAACAAGCCACGAAGGCTTTCTTGACTATAAGAAAGCCTACGACTCAATGCCCCACTTATGGATACTGGAATGTCTCGGACTGTATAAGATCAACAGGACCCTAAGGGCCTTCATTCAGAACAGATCAGGTCAGATCATCACAAAAAGTGGATATGGGTACCAATTCCAAAGTGGAGCAACAATCAGCCACCTGCTCTACATGGATGACATCAAGCTGTACGCCAGGAATGAGCGAGAATGAGCCAGATGGTATCAAAGAGAGGCAAGGTGATCAGAACTGAAGGGGTCGACCTACCAGAGGGCACCATAGGTGATATCCAAGACACAAGTACCTTGGTATCCCACAAGCTAATGGAAACAATGAGGAGGCTGCAAGGAAGTCAGCCACAACCAAATACCTCTAGAGAGTAAGGCAAGTCCTGAAAAGTCAGCTGAATGGCAAGAACAAGATCTGAGCCATCAACATGTACGCACTGCCAGTCATCAGATACCCTTCTGGGATCATAAGTTGGCCAAAGGAGGAGACAGAAGCCACTTATATCAAGACAAGAATGCTCCTCACCATGCATGGAGGGCTTACCCCAAATCCAGCACCCTGAGACTGTACACTAAGCGGAAAGAAGGAGGCAGAGGCCTCGTGAGCATCAAGGCCACAATCCAGGATGAAACATCAAACATCGAGGAATACATCAAGAAAATGGCCACAAAGGATGAACTGCACGTAATTCCGCTGCCCCTCCATGTGAGACAGAGCAGAGCTGTGGATAGGGCGTCCTCCGTGGATCTGTTGACCCTGTAGGTGAACTGGTGGGGTCTAGTCCAGCCGGGAGATTTTAAATAATGTGTGTCCTGACCAGCTTCTGTGAACTGGCT
Source organism: Polydactylus sextarius (assembly GCA_016801845.1). Taxonomy (NCBI): domain Eukaryota; kingdom Metazoa; phylum Chordata; class Actinopteri; family Polynemidae; genus Polydactylus; species Polydactylus sextarius. The sequence continues at coordinate 26,579,375 of CM028908.1, forward strand.
GCAGGTGACTCCACCTCAAAGTGGGCGAAGAAGTGGGTCAGCTCCTCCGCTAGTGCTCAGGAGTCAGCCAATCAAAGAGCACCCTGCAGCAGACAGAGACACAGACTCCGTTAGTGAGAGAGAGAAAGTTCAGTGTTGTTATGTTGTTTTCCTCTTTGTATTCTGTTGTTATTGTTTCCCTGGTGTGATTCCATGATCGGTGGGGATTCATTGATACATAAGTATTGATATTTATGTTTTATGTAGGCTGACATGCTATTTTAGTTGTGTATTACTGTAAAAGTGATTTTCACGACCGCGTTTTATTCCCACAGGTGCACTAGTGTAATGTTGGACCTTGTCGTTCACATTCTGAACATGTCATAATTGCATTCTGTTTCTTGTTATAAGATGAGAATGTCATTGGAAGTAAACTTATATGTACACGTTTGTGTTGTTATGTTTAGTAATCTATGTTAGCTGTACAGCCATAGTTGATTATTTTCTGTTCTGTCTGTTTTTCAGAAAACCACACACACAAGCACAGGCACACATTTCTCAATGTGTAACTCTGTATGTCCGGAATCACACCAGCGGCTTCATCTCTCATTCCTTATTTTTTTAATTAATAATTGAAAGAAATTAGGCAATTAGATGTCCTTCGCTACAGGAGTGAAAAGCTGATCACATGCTCCAGACAGGACCAGGACACTGTCCATCTGTTGGAGGCAAAGACTATACGTGTCATCGTTGATGGTGTCCAATGCTATGCCACTCCATTCCTCATGGTGACAAACATTCCACATCTTATTGCACCTAAGGAGGCAGTGCTGGCCAGTATCTGCAGCACAAAGAGGCGCCTGTTGGAAAAACCCAGAGAAAGCAGCAGCATACTGTGCCAAAATAGATAAGTTGCAAGTTAAAGATCCAGATGAAAAAATGGGAGACACAGCTGAATCCTGGTTCAACCCACAACACATGGTAAGTCATAACGGAAAGAACAGGATTGTTTTTAACTGGTCTTACAATTACAAGGGAGATAACCTTAATGAGCTACTGCTACCAGGCCCCACTCTCAGTTCAAGTCTGCTGGGCGTACTCCTGTGCTTCAGAGAACACACAGTCGCTACAGTTCTCATAGTGCTGCTGGCCACCGGTGGATTTGAGCTATGACAGTGGGCCAGTAACACTCCAGCTTTTATCAGCCACCGACCCAAGGGAGCCAGGTCAGAGAGCAATAAACTGTGGCTCACTGAATCCAACACCGACCCACAAGAACTGTGCCTGGAGCTCCGCTGGCTCTGCAGCTCTGAGACCTTAGACTATAAATACAATATGTTTGACTGTCCCACACATTTACAGAGTGCTGACCCGTCTGTATGACCCACTAGGCTTCATTGTCCCCTTCAAAATGTGGGCCAAGGTTCTGGTGCAGCATTTGTGGGACAAAAAAGGAGAATGGTACAACCCCTCACTACCCAACTTGTTGCAGCCCTAGTTGATGTGGGAAGAAGAGTTGCAGCACCTCACCTTCACTGCCTCACTGATACATGAGTCCTGAAATGGACACCTCCAGTTTTCATCGAGACCTTCATATCTTCACAGATGCTTCAGAGAAGGTTTATGGCCTAGTAGCTCATTTGCCAGCAGAGAGAACTGATGGTCGTGCAGAAGTAGCCTTGCTGGCTTCAAGGTCCAGAGTTGCCCTGAAAAAGCAGCTGTCTATGCTGAGGCTTGAGCTGTGTGCTGCACTAACCACTGCTCAGCTGGCCTCACTACTGCAGAGAGACTCCTGTCAATATAAAGTCTTTGTTGTGACGAGGTTGGCCGAAATCCAGGAACTGACTGAGGCCCAAGCCTGGAGGTATGTGGATTCTGCCAACCCAGCTGATGACATCACATGGGGCCTATTGCTGCTTGAGCTGGCCAACAACCGCAGGTGGGCTCACGGCCCAGCCTTTTTTACATCAGGTACCAGACTTCTGGCCTACACAGCTGGCAGCAAGTGATACAGAGGATGCTGCAGAACTGCGGAAGCCCACTGACAGAGGCTGTTGCTCGGGCCTGTCATGGGGTGGCTACAGAACAGATCAGGCCGTTTGAAGATGTCTACAGGGAAGCTGAGCGAGAAATCCTGAGGAGAGCTCAGCAGGACAACTTTCTAGAGGAGTTTGACTGACTGAGCACTGGTAAGCCAGTGCCAGCTACCAGTAAGCTGCGATGCCTCGCCCCTGAGTATGACAAGACTGTGCATCTTATTCAACTTGGAGGACAGTTACATGGAAGTGACCAGCTAGACCCAGATGCCATCCACCCGGTGGTCCTGGACCCCCATCACAGAGGCACTCAGCTCATCATCCAACACACTGACAAGAGCCTGCATCATCCTGGAGCAGAGAGGCTGTTTGCAGAGCTTCGTTGCAAGTACTGGATTCTGCAGGGCCATGAAGCAGTCAAGCACCATCAGCACTCCCGCCCACACTGCCAGAAGTGGAGAGCCAACCCATCTGTGCCCAGAATGGCAGAACTCCCCTCCAGCAAGACTGCGGCTGATGAAGCCTCCATACTTCTCCACAGGTATAGACTGCTTTGGGCCATTCACAGTTATGGTTGGTCGTCATCATGAAAAGAGATGGGACATACTGTTGAAGTGTCTAACATCACGGGCTGTGCACTTGGATGTCCTGTCTGGGCACAGACTCCTTCTTGATGGCTCTTCACAGATTCATCGGCCGGAGAGGAAAGCCTGCAGAACTCCTATCAGATCAGGGGACAAATTTCCATGGAGGCAAGAGGGACCTAACAGATGCCTTTAATGTATTGCACCACACCCTTCAGGAGCATCTGGCTAAACACCAGATTCAATTACACTTTAACCCACCAAGCACACCACACTTTGGGGGCGTCTGTGAAAGATAGATATAGATAGATAGATAGATGACTTTATTCATCCCTGAAGGGAAATTCAGTTGAAGAGAGGTTAGATTTGTGAAGTCCTACGGACTGTTCTGAACGAGATCAATCAGCACACTCCAAGCCGCTTGGCTACATCTCAACAGATGTGAATCCTGTGACCCCTAATTTTATCCTAATGGGGCAGCGGGACCCTTCGCTGCCACAGGCAGTGTACACAGATGAAGAGCTGCTGAGCTGCTGGCGCTAGAGACAGGCTCAGGTTCTGGCTAACCAGTTCTGGACCCACTTCATTTGTCACTATTTCCCGGCTCTACGACCGACCGACCGACCTATCACATTTTCCTACTTTAATGCTACCTATAACGTGTACAATTCAACTGAAAAACAAGGTAAAATCACTTTTTTAAGCAAAAGCTCAAATATCATGGTCATAAGTGTGTTCATTCTCCAGTAATTGGCAGTTCACAGGAAGTCCTGTGTCTGAAGAGGAAAGAGACTGACAGAATTAATGATGGCTGAAGCCAGTGGGGGGCGCTAATGTGGGGATCTGACAAACAAGTGTCATCGATTATAAACTGGTTCTCCAGAGTAACTGAGGTAACTTGTGTTAATGTGATGTTTTGTCTTCCAGGTGAAAGAGTCACTGTAACAGAAGGAAGTGACGTCATTTTACCCTGTTTCCTCAATGAGAACTTGGTTCCAATGGTGATTATCTGGGAGAAAGAAGAAAGTCTGATGAAGAAGTTGGTGTTTAAATATAATAATCGCCAACATTCAAATAATGGACTGACAGGTCAAGACGAAGAGTTCAAAGGACGAGTTTTTCATTTTCGTGATAAACTGGGAGATGGTGACGCCTCCATAAGAATCGTTAATACAAAGATAACTGACAGTGGAAATTACACCTGTAATATCCCAGGCAGAAAACTGTTCCACATTGAGCTTGTTGTAGGTGAGTATGTTTATAAAACAGTTTGAAAGACTGATGCTACTTTTAAGCTGCTGCATGTCAGTTTGTGCTATCGCTACATAGCTAACGTTAGCATTAGCAGCTGTTTACTGACAAGTCTAGAAGAAATGTTGTGAGTTCAGTTGTGAGTTGGTGAGCGACCATCACCACCACCTGCTCCTCACAAGAAACCATGTTCAGCAGCAGAGAAAAGTCAAAGATAGCAGCTTTAAACTTCTTATATGTGTTTATTTTAAGTGTTTCTAAAGCATCTTAAAGTGTTGTCAACCATAAACTGACTGTTGCACATTTAATTATTTATTAGTTTATTGGACTGGGACAGAAATTCTTCAAGATGGAAGCAGCATTGACACCAGAATAGCTACTAGCCTAATGCTAATTTTCCTAATGCTAATCGTCATCATGTCCAGTCCTGTGGCCACTAGGGGGCAGTGTAACCAGCTGAGAACAGAGCTCTGACATATGACCCTGACCAGACCTGACATGAAGACTGCATCCAGCTCCAGCTGTGAAACACAGAGACAGTCTGTGTGTAGTTAGCAGTGGTGTACTGGTCATCAGGAGCACCGGGACAAAACCTGGTGGACCATCAACACACACAGAAAGGTTTTACTGGCCCTCTCTGTGTACCTGTCATTCAGGGTGTGGTGCATTCTGGGACAGGACTCACTGACCAATCACAACCAACCTAGTTAATCTACACAGTGTTTGTTTGTGTTTCTGTTTGTATCTCTGACCAGTGAAGTTCTTTGGGTAATAAAGTGAGTCTCAGTTACATTAACAATTAGATTTCTGACTAAACTGTCTGTAAACTGCTTCTCCAGAGTAACTGAGGTAACTCATGGAAATGTGATGTTTTGTCTTCCAGGTGAAAGAGTGGTGAAAGTGGCAGAAGACAGTGACGTCATTTTACCCTGTTCCCTCAACAATGAGAACATTGAAGGTCAGAAATTTGTCTGGATGAAAGATGGTCAGAAAGTGGTGTTCGAGCCTCAACTAACGGATCAACACACAGACTTTGAGGAACGGGTTTTTCATTTCCCAAAAGAGCTGAAGAACGGCAACGCCTCCATAAAAATCAAAAACACAAAGAAAAATGATGGTGGAAATTACACCTGTACTATCCAAGGAAAACAAGAGTCCTTCATTAAACTTTCTGTAGGTGAGTATGTTTATAAAACAGTTTGAAAGACTGATGCTACTTTTAAAGCTGCTACATGTCAGTTTGTGTCGCTACATAGCTAACGTTAGCATTAGCAGCTGTTTACTGACCAGTCTGTTCATTACATTTTTTACATGTTTCAGTCTCTAACATGATGATTTGTTTGTTTTTTAGATCTGATCTTGAAAGACAGAACAGAGGAAAAAATTCCATGTTACATGTTATATTAACATCACTCACCTCAGTTGTAGTAAAAATAAAGAGGAAACTTTCAGCAGCTTCTCTGGGCTACCAGAGAAACATTTCTACTAATGTTCTCATCAGTTTTATCATTCTGACAGGATGATTAAATTAACTGTTTCTCACTAACATCATTAAGACCTGATGAACACAAGGAAACAACAAATATTAATAAATCTTTATTTCTCTGTTAGTTGTTTGTTTCCAAAGAAAACCTTCAAATATCACATTTTCATTTAGATAATTCTTTGTAGAATCACAACAACAAATTGTCTTGTAATGTTCGTGTCCAAAGAGAAAAGGATAGAAAATAATAAAATCCCAATGTTTCTTTACTAATAATGTGTTTATCTCATAATCTGTTGTTCACAGGTGTAACTTCAAGACCACATGTTACAATACTTGATCAAACCAATGACTGGTCACTGCTTCAGTGTGAAGTTCGAGGAGCTTCACCACAACCACATGTTCAGTGGCAGGACAGTGATGGAAACACTCTGACTGCTGAGGAGCCACAGGACACAAACAGTAAAGAAGGATACAATGTTATCCTCCAAATTACTGTGACCAAGACAGACACATATCAATGTGTATCAACACAGAAGGAATACAGCCATCAGACTAAATCTGTGATCTATGTGCATATTAATGGTCAGTGATGTTTTAATATTATTTTATTTATTTGTGAGTTCATAGTTTTCCTAAATGTTCAGTGTTTTCAGAGTGAACACAGTGAATTTTCTCTTAGTGAAGAAAATATTCACACTGAGTCTCTTTGACTTTGTTCAGACTGAAGACAAATCAGATGAGTTTCTCAGATCAGATGTTTAGGACAGACTGTCCACACTGTCTGCACACACATCACCAACCATCTGCACAGGTTGCTGTAGTAACCACGTAGGTGTCAGTATCTACGTAGCCACGTCTCTCTGGATGTGATGATGTTATTGTGTGTTACGTTGTCAGTGACTCTAAAGACAGTTTGAAATGTGGTTTGAGCAGCCAGAGCGTCCAGACTGAGACACATCTGTAGAGATCAGACTGGAATCACATTTCAAACCAACTCCACATGTGGTTTGGACCTGATTTACAAAAATCACATTTCATGGGTTTTTTTCTGTGCAGACTTTATAAACTTAATGTGGATGTGACACAAACACATTTGATCTTGAAGTTGAATATGGACACACTAGTCGTTCTCTCTGTGCAGGTTATAACCAGTGTGTTGAACATAACACAGTACGTACACTTACACTCTGATTGTTTTCTGTCTTCAGAGAAACTCACTGGATCCACCAAAACTACCAGTCCATTCGGGTGGTTTGTAGGTGGATTGTTTGCTGGTCTTAGTCTTGCAGCTGTTGCTCTGTGTGTCTTGTTCATCAAAAAACACAGAAACCTATACAGAGGTAAGTTTAAATCCTTGATTGTATGAACATATTCATGATGTGTCACATCAACATAACAGATAATTAAATGTGTTTCATATCCAGAGTCTCAGCATCTTTTATCTTCTGAGACAGAAACTGTTGTTGGTTTTTACATCCAGTGCAGATGAACTGAGAACACACTCTGTGTATGAGGCCTCTGGTTTTAAGACTCAAACCAACAAGTGACGCTTCAGTGTTTTTATCTCCAAACCTGCTTTTATAAAAACAAAGTGGCTGAGAAACAGTCAGACATGTTTTCACCTTCAGATGGAAGTTAAAGTAAAACTGATGAAAAATTATTCAATATTCAAGTCACTTATCAAACCAAACAACATTGTGTGGTTCCTGTGGAGACCACAGGTGGGCATATGTCAGTAAATCATGCATCATTGCAAGTAAACAAACAGTTTTCCAACATATTTCCTTGGTGTTCAGACATAAAAAATGTAACAACAAACAAAAAATGTAACATATACTTTTATTTTATTTTCTGCAGATTCTTTTGTGAAGATGATCAGATCTTGTTTTAAACCTCCAGAGACTGAACTGATGACAGTAGCTGTGTATTCTGAGGAAAAACCATTGATCTTACCTCCAGAAGGTCTGTGGTTGGATCTCAGTCCTGATTTCCTCCTGTAGAAGTTTACAAGTTACTGAAGCTGTGAAACTGCCTGTGATGTGATATCATCCTCTGTTTGATCGTGTGTGTGATGTGTGAATGAGACTCGTTGTGTAAAACACTTTGAGTCCACATGAAAACTAGAAAAGTCTTTTTTAAATGTAGTCCAGTCATTTAGTGTGTGACACTTACAATGGTCAGTGGTTGTAATTATTGACTTTGTTGTTTGTAATTTATACTTTTCTTTTCTTTTCTTCAGCTGTTGATGAGGAGATAAATGGATCTGATCACAGACCTTCAGGAAATGAATCAAACGGTATCATTTAAAATAGTTTCCACCTCTGACCACTAGGAATGTCCGATATTGACTTTTTGTCGATATCAGATATGCAGATATTGTCCAAGCACTGAATTTCCCATTCCGATATCAACCGATACGATATATGCAGGCGTTTTCTCCAAAACACGAACACGGCACACTGTTGTTGTTGTTTTGCCTCCAGTCTCGGTTTGATGAGGTCATCAATTACGCGCCGGTAAACGTCTCAGAACCCACAAACATTTATTCCAGCACTTTTGGTGAAATCCAGGCATTACATTATCGGGTTTTTATCATCAGAGGAAAAACCGATAACGATCCTTACAGATATTACATAATTATGCTAATATCGAATCGAAAGTACCGGTCGGCCGATATTATCGGACATCCCTACCGACCACATAACTTTTCAGCTTTGAATGTTTCCTGTGTTTGTCGCCTCAGATTTAAATATGCAATAATTTCACTTCTTTTCCAAATCTTTGATTATTTTAAAACATAGGAAACAACAGGTTTAAGACTGAGGACTTACAGAGGATTCAAAACCACAAATGTCAAACATGTCAGATACATGATGTTAATGATTCAGTAAATCTTTCACACTACAGGATCATTAGAGCAGATCATTGTTTCAGAGCAGCGTTGAATCAGGAACAAACCTAAGATTGTGGGTGAGGGGTGGACCAGACCCAGACTCTGCTCAGTTGTCCTCTAGTGGTGGTTTAGTGATGGAGGTGACTGATGAAGTAGAGCAGGTCGTTCACTATTTTTTTTTACTGAAATTTAACTGAATAATTTAACAAAGTTGTATTTTTGTTGATCAACTCCAGCGTTGATCACTGAGTCGTCTGTAAAACACAAATGATTTAATGAGCAAAGTAAAACAAGTCAAACATTTCAGTCTGTTGAATAAAACAGACTTTTAAAACACGATAGAGAAATTACCGTACTGACCCAAATATAAGACAGTATTTTTTCTATAGAAAAATGTTTGAAAAAGTTGGGTCATCTCATATTCGGGGTCCAGAGACCCGGGGGTCTAAACCAACAGGTGGCGTCAAATGTCTTCACGCCAGGCGAATCACAGCTGCGCAGAGATCCGACTGCGACACGGAGACTCGCTAGAAAACAGCAACTGACAAACAGCAGAGGAGAAAAACAAACAATAAATAAATCTACTCCTGGTGATGAATGTTTGCTACTACAGGTCATATGCTCGCTCACTAATTTTTCCAAAAATGGGTCTTGAAAGAGTCGTCTTATATTCAGGGTCAATACGGTAAATTCTGTTTGTGTCGACCTCCAAACTTCTTCCTGTATTAAATAAAGGTTTATTTTATGTAACATGAACTTTTCTTTTCTTCAGATTCTGATGTGACGATGAATGTATCTGATCCCAAATTGCCAGAGACTGAACTGACTACACAGACTACAGAAAATGAGACTCTTGAGACAAATCCACTAATCACACATTCAGGTCTGTGGTTGGATCTCAGTCCTGATTTCCTCCTGTAGAAGTTTACAAGTTACTGAAGCTGTGAAACTGCCTGTGATGTGATATCATCCTCTGTTCTATTTCATCCCTCCTGAACGCCTGAGGGCGGTGCTTTATGCGCTGGTTATCTCCGCTTGATCAAACCAATGACTGGTCACTGCTTCAGTGTGAAGTTCGAGGAGCTTCACCACAACCACATGTTCAGTGGCAGGACAGTGATGGAAACACTCTGACTGCTGAGGAGCCACAGGACACAAACAGTAAAGAAGGATACAATGTTATCCTCCAAATTACTGTGACCAAGACAGACACATATCAATGTGTATCAACACAGAAGGAATACAGCCATCAGACTAAATCTGTGATCTATGTGCATATTAATGGTCAGTGATGTTTTAATATTATTTTATTTATTTGTGAGTTCATAGTTTTCCTAAATGTTCAGTGTTTTCAGAGTGAACACAGTGAATTTTCTCTTAGTGAAGAAAATATTCACACTGAGTCTCTTTGACTTTGTTCAGACTGAAGACAAATCAGATGAGTTTCTCAGATCAGATGTTTAGGACAGACTGTCCACACTGTCTGCACACACATCACCAACCATCTGCACAGGTTGCTGTAGTAACCACGTGGAGACTGAACAGACGACAGAAGCTGTGACTCCTGAGAGAAACCAGTTCATCTCACCTCCAGAAGGTCTGTGGTTGGATCTCAGTCCTGATTTCCTCCTGTAGAAGTTTACAAGTTACTGAAGCTGTGAAACTGCCTGTGATGTGATATCATCCTCTGTTTGATCGTGTGTGTGATGTGTGAATGAGACTCGTTGTGTAAAACACTTTGAGTCCACATGAAAACTAGAAAAGTCTTTTTTAAATGTAGTCCAGTCATTTAGTGTGTGACACTTACAATGGTCAGTGGTTGTAATTATTGACTTTGTTGTTTGTAATTTATACTTTTCTTTTCTTTTCTTCAGCTGTTGATGAGGAGATAAATGGATCTGATCACAGACCTTCAGGAAATGAATCAAACGGTATCATTTAAAATAGTCTCCACCTCTGACCACTAGGAATGTCCGATATTGAATTTTTGTCGATATCAGATATGCAGATATTGTCCAAGCACTGAATTTCCCATTCCGATATCAACCGATACGATATATGCAGGCGTTTTCTCCAAAACACGAACACGGCACACTGTTGTTGTTGTTTTGCCTCCAGTCTCGGTTTGATGAGGTCATCAATTACGCGCCGGTAAACGTCTCAGAACCCACAAACATTTATTCCAGCACTTTTGGTGAAATCCAGGCATTACGTTATCGGGTTTTTATTATCAGAGGAAAAACCGATAACGATCCTTACAGATATTACATAATTATGCTAATATCGAATCGTAAGTATCGGTCGGCCGATATTATCGGACATCCCTACCGACCACATAACTTTTCAGCTTTGAATGTTTCCTGTGTTTGTCTCCTCAGATTTAAATATGCAATAATTTCACTTCTTTTTCAAATCTTTGATTATTTTAAAACATAGGAAACAACAGGTTTAAGACTGAGGACTTACAGAGGATTCAAAACAACAAATGTCAAACATGTCAGATACATGATGTTAATGATTCAGTAAATCTTTCACACTACAGGATCATTAGAGCAGATCATTGTTTCAGAGCAGCTTTGAATCAGGAACAAACCTGAGATTGTGGGTGAGGGGTGGACCAGACCCAGAATCTGCTCAGTTGTCCTCTAGTGGTGGTTTAGTGATGGAGGTGACTGATGAAGTAGAGCAGGTCGTTCACTATTTTTTTTTACTAAAATTTAACTGAATAATTTAACAAAGTTGTATTTTTGTTGATCAACTCCAGCGTTGATCACTGAGTCGTCTGTAAAACACAAATGATTTAATGAGTAAAACAAGTCAAACGTTTCAGTCTGTTGAATAAAACAGACTTTTAAAACACGATAGAGAAATTACTGTACTGACCCAAATATAAGACAGTATTATTTCTCTCATTTTTTCTCAAAAAAAGTTTGAAAAAGTTGGGTCGTCTCATATTCGGGGTCCAGAGACCCGGGGGTCTAAACCAACAGGTGGCGTCAAATGTCTTCACGCCAGGCGAATCACAGCTGCGCAGAGATCCGACTGCGACACGGAGACTCGCTAGAAAACAGCAACTGACAAACAGCAGAGGAGAAAAACAAACAATAAATAAATCTACTCCTGGTGATGAATGTTTGCTACTACAGGTCATATGCTCGCTCACTAATTTTTCCAAAAATGGGTCTTGAAAGAGTCGTCTTATATTCAGGGTCAATACGGTAAATTCTGTTTGTGTCGACCTCCAAACTTCTTCCTGTATTAAATAAAGGTTTATTTTATGTAACATGAACTTTTCTTTTCTTCAGATTCTGATGTGACGATGAATGTATCTGATCCCAAATTGCCAGAGACTGAACTGACTACACAGACTACAGAAAATGAGACTCTTGAGACAAATCCACTAATCACACATTCAGGTCTGTGGTTGGATCTCAGTCCTGATTTCCTCCTGTAGAAGTTTACAAGTTACTGAAGCTGTGAAACTGCCTGTGATGTGATATCATCCTCTGTTCTATTTCATCCCTCCTGAACGCCTGAGGGCGGTGCTTTATGCGCTGGTTATCTCCGTCTTGCGCATGCACGGGTCGAGTACTATACCAACAAAGTCACCTGTGACCCTCACATGACCCAGAGAACACTACAAGTTCGCTTGCACGTGTGGTCGCGTTGGCTTCTAGTTGCAACGCTGCTATCTGCAGCTGTCAGTGACAACCTCAGGATCTCAAGTGATTTTTTTTTTTTACTCCTTGGGGTTATTAGTACTATCGTTATTGGAGCGGTGCTCCTGTTGTTAGCGGCGGTGGTCACGCTCACGCTGAACGACTGTGGACACAACCCCCCGGTGAAGGCATTGCACTTGCTCCCGCTCCCGGTTGGTTTGTGGTGTCAGAATGGGGCACGCCTGTGCAGATTGCATGGCCCCTCTGGAACTGGAGGATGGCCATGATCTGTGCCCGGCCTGCATGGGCATTGGCCTCCTGATGGCCGGGCTTTCAGAGGACCCATGCATGAACTGCAGGTGTATGCCTTGGTCTGTTCGGGTGGCCAGGCTGGGTGAGGTGGAGCGCCTGGCAGGAGTGCCGGGGACTCCCCGGGACCCGGACCCACTCCCTGCAAGCCGGCCCAGCAGGATCAGATGCCCAGACGATGAGGCCGGTGGTGCTCCGGCAAAAAATAAAACAAGGGGCATTAAGCTCGTGGCGAGGGTGGATCAGTTGTCAGCTGAGTTGGGCCAGATGAAGGAGCTCCTCCTCGCTCTCCAGCCAGGGGCCTGTGTAGGGCAGGGACCCCTACCAGAGAGGATGCTGGCAGATGACAATGATGCGCTTTTCTATTGCGGCATCAGCAACGCAGTTCGGGGATTTGGGAGCAGACACATGCTCTCAGGCTTCCGGGTCACTCTCGCATGGCTCGGACCGGAGCTTATCCCGGGGGTCGGAAGAGGCCTCCATGGGGGCTATTGTCTGAGGGGCCCTGGCTGTCCTGCAGCTGGATGTGCCGCAGGAAGGTTCGGCCTCAGTCATTGCCTTCTTCAGGCGTCAGCAGGCCCTGGCGACCTTTTCAGTTCCTCCATCAGAGGATTACATTAAGGAGTGGCATGCATGCTGGAGAGACTCAAAGACCTTCTCCCATTCCACCTGTGGTGCCTGAGCCTTGGCGGCCATGCAGAAGGAGCTAAGTACGGCCTAGGCAGGATGCCAGCTGTGGAGCCGGCCGTGGCATCGTTGATAGTGGCCCCTGACGAGGCACTCTGGCAGGATGCCAGGTGCCCTCAACCCCAGTGTAGGGTCACAGACGACCTGCTCTCCAAGGCGTATGATGCTGGGGCACGGATGGGCAGGATCGGGAACTCCCTCTCCCACCTCATGCTGGCCACCTCAGCGTCCCCTCAGCGGGGGGTGGCTGACACAACTGTCTGCTGTTTCAGTGATGCGGCGCTGCAGGCCTTTGCGCTCATGACCAGGGAACTGGGGCGCCTGATGCTCAGTACTGGTGGAGCCGGGGGAGATGTTTGGTCCTGCTGCCCTCGAAGCCCTGAACCGCTTGGCGCAGGCGGGGAGGACTCGGCAGCAGCTGGCTGGTCTCCAGAGGCGCACACTGGCTCCAAGTAGACCGCAGGCCCCTGCAGCTGCAACGCGGTACCGCATGCGACCGTCAGCCAGTCCCAGTGGTCACCGACAGCCGGCACAGCAGCCTGTTCAGGACTTTCGTGCCCCTGGTGGCCCGCCCCGGAGACAATCCAGGGGCTCAGGTCACGATCCCGCCTCCCAAGGGCAGGGGCCCGTGGCCATAAATGTTGACATTCCGGGCTGGTCATCGGCTGCTTCTCCAAGTGGCAGCTGCAGTACTGGGCAGCATGCACGCCAGACCCATGGGTAATTTCCACCCTCACTCAGGGGTACATCTTGCAGTTCCGACGCCAACCCCTAGCCATTGGCCTGGTCCGAATGACCATCATATGGGACCCGGCAAAAGTCTTGACTCTCGGCCGGGAGCTCTTCACGCTGCTGGCCAAGGATGACATCGAGCAAGTGGACCCCCTGCTGGAGCGAGGGGGTTCTACTCAACTTATTTCCTGGTACCGAAGAAGGACGGGGGGATTTGCCCAGTCCTGGATTTAAGGGGGCTCAACAAGGTCTGGAAGGTCCTGCAATTCCCACCAAAGGTTGGGGGGCAGTCTGGCAGAAGAGGACTGCATGGGGGCAGTGGTCTGTTCAGGAGGGGGCGCTCCATATCAACGTGCCATACACATGGCGCTCAGGCACTTTGCATCCTCCCTGAGGGGGAAACACGTTCTGGTCCACTCCAACAGCATGTCTGCTGTGGCCCAGGTGAACCACCAGGGAGGCACCAGATCAGCACGCCTGCTAAAGGAGGCAACGCGCCTCTGGACATGGGCTGGTCCTCGCCTGGCTGGTCTGAGGGCTACGCACTTACTGGGGGGAAGAACCAGGTCACGGACTTTCTGACACAAACCCCCTCCAGAGGAGTGGTGGCTCCACCGCGAGGTGGTGGACAGGATTTGGGGTCAGTTCAGGCAGGCGGAGGTGGACCTCTTCGCCTCCATGGAGTCAGTTCATTGTCCTCTCTGGTTTGTGAACAAGTGAACAAACAGATTATTGAACTATTTTATGACAATTTGTTGAAATTTAACTGAGTAATAAAAAAACATGATAAAGAAATTAAGTTCATTTTATGTAACATAGTAACATGTAACAAAGTTGTATTTTTGTTGATCGACTCCAGCGTTGATCACTGAGTCGTCTTTAAAACACAAATGAATTAATGAGCAAAGTAAAACAAGTCAAACGTTTCAGTCTGTTGAATAAAACAGACTTTTAAAACACGATAGAGAAATTAAATTCTGTTTGTGTCGACCTCCAAATTCATTCCTGTATTAAAAACTGTTTATTTTATGTAACATGAACTTTTCTTTTCTTCAGATTCTGCTTTGGACATGAAGACATCTGATCCCAGACCTCAACAGACTGAACTGACGACAGTAGCTGTGACTCCTGAGAGAAACCAGTTCATCTCACCTCCAGAAGGTCTGTGGTTGGATCTCAGTCCTGATTTCCTCCTGTAGAAGTTTACAAGTTACTGAAGCTGTGAAACTGCCTGTGATGTGATATCATCCTCTGTTTGATCGTGTGTGTGATGTGTGAATGAGACTCGTTGTGTAAAACACTTTGAGTCCACATGAAAACTAGAAAAGTCTTTTTTAAATGTAGTCCAGTCATTTAGTGTGTGACACTTACAATGGTCAGTGGTTGTAATTATTGACTTTGTTGTTTGTAATTTATACTTTTCTTTTCTTTTCTTCAGCTGTTGATGAGGATTTAAATGGATCTGATCACAGACCTTCAGGAAATGAATCAAACGGTATCATTTAAAATAGTTTCCACCTCTGACCACTAGGAATGTCCGATATTGACTTTTTGTCGATATCAGATATGCAGATATTGTCCAAGCACTGAATTTCCCATTCCGATATCAACCGATACGATATATGCAGGCGTTTTCTCCAAAACATGAACACGGCACACTGTTGTTGTTGTTTTGCCTCCAGTCTCGGTTTGATGAGGTCATCAATTACGCGCCGGTAAACGTCTCAGAACCCACAAACATTTATTCCAGCACTTTTGGTGAAATCCAGGCATTACGTTATCGGGTTTTTATTATCAGAGGAAAAACCGATAACGATCCTTACAGATATTACATAATTATGCTAATATCGAATCGTAAGTATCGGTCGGCCGATATTATCGGACATCCCTACCGACCACATAACTTTTCAGCTTTGAATGTTTCCTGTGTTTGTCTCCTCAGATTTAAATATGCAATAATTTCACTTCTTCTCCATTGAACTATTTTATGACATTTTGCTTAAATTTAACTGAATAATTTATCAAAGTTGTATTTTTGTTGATCGACTCCAGCGTTGATCACTGAGTCATCTGTAAAAACACAAATGAATTAATGAGCAAAGTAAAACAAGTCAAACGTCTTCTCGCCAGGCGAATCACAGCTGTGCAGAGATCCGACTGTGACACGGAGACTCACTAGAAAACAGCAACTGACAAACAGCAGAGGAGACGCTTTTTCTCAGATATTGACAAGACTGTGTTGCTCTGCCATAGTTTCCAAACTGGGCTGGTGATAACTGTCCTCCGAACATTATGGCTATGGCAGGTGGTTGGTAGCCGTAATGCTAATGCTAACGCTTTCACACATGTTAGATACCGCTCCTAGGGGCCGCCTGCGTAGCAGCGTATATACCTGCAGCTGTTTGCAAGTTCAAATCCCCATCTAGACAAGCTTCCCTGTGTGTGTTCTCCATTCATGTCTCTACTCCATCTCGATCCTTAAAGGCAAAAATCCCCAACAAATAATGATAAAAACAAAACAATAAATAAATCTACTCCTGGTGATGAATGTTTGCTACTACAGGTCATATGCTCGCTCACTAATTTTTCCAAAAATGGGTCTTGAAAGAGTCGTCTTATATTCAGGGTCTATACGGTAAATTCTGTTTGTGTCGACCTCCGAATTCATTCCTGTATTAAAAACTGTTTATTTTATGTAACATGAACTTTTCTTCTCTTCAGATTCTGCTTTGGACATGAAGACATCTGATCCCAGACCTCAACAGACTGAACAGACGACAGAAGCTGTGACTCCTGAGAGAAACCAGTTCATCTCACCTCCAGAAGGTCTGTGGTTGGATCTCAGTCCTGATTTCCTCCTGTAGAAGTTTACAAGTTACTGAAGCTGTGAAACTGCCTGTGATGTGATATCATCCTCTGTTTGATCGTGTGTGTGATGTGTGAATGAGACTCGTTGTGTAAAACACTTTGAGTCCACATGAAAACTAGAAAAGTCTTTTTTAAATGTAGTCCAGTCATTTAGTGTGTGACACTTACAATGGTCAGTGGTTGTAATTAATTATTTTATACTTTTCTTTTCTTCAGGTGCTGATGTGAAGATAAATGAATCTGATCCCAAACTTCTTGGGACTGAGGTTTAATGATCCACTTAAACCTCCTAAACGTCCTGAATGGGTTAAATATCTTAAATAAGCAAACCAACTAAACCGCATACAATAAGTGTAACTCAGGAGCAGTCATGGGAATAACGACATACAAAACAACCAGTGTTACTAACAGCGTTATTTTTTTCATTAACGTAATCTAATTAATTACAATATCAATGGTTACAACGGCATTACCGTTACTGACAATAATTTGAAGCTACAAAGTTTTTTTTTTCTGGAGCCATCGGTAAGGTAGAGGTGAAACCGCATGCTGATTGGATAAGGCCTGATTCACACCAAAACCTATGTGTGCGCGTGTCCGTTTTCATTTAAAATGCATGTTGACAGATTAGACCGTCATGCCCGGCTCAGAAACCGCACTGCAACTAGAAAATAGAAATCAAGTTGTACTTTCTAATCATCGTTTAAGATAAGAAAAGAAAAACAGAAAAACACAGACTTTGTTTGTTAAAGTGATGCCTGGTGTGAATTACACACATGCTCCCGCGCTGATCACTGTGTTTTTACAGTTGAATTCAAAGTTTCATTAAGGGGAGGGGGTTGAGAATCCAAATTCTTTATGTATTTAAACATTTTCAAAAGTAACACAATACTTACTTTCTCTGGTAATTAGTTACTAGTGTTGTAGTCAAGACACTGCCTTAACCAAGACACTGCTGAGACCGGTGAGTACCAAGACCAAGACCAGACACACAAAGGCAAGATCGAGACCAAGGCCAAGTCCAAGACCAAGACCAAAAACAGACTAGATTGTCATGACATGATTAATCACATCAATTGTAGAAAAAAGGGCCTTGTGACATGACTAGTTAAAACATAATCACGGTTGAATCACCCGGATTTGTCATAGTTTTATATATATATATATATATAACTAAGTAGGCCTAATGGAAAACAATTTATATGTATGTACAATTTATATGTTTAGACTTCAGCGAAAGGGACTGGTTATTGTTTAAACAGAGGACTTGACAAGTTTAAATTACTATTCCAACCATAAATGTCCAGTATCTGTGGACATTTCTCAGTAACATGTCCACATCTGTCACACACATCACTGAATCCAACAATAATAGTCAAAATAAAAAACAGTTAAAAATACCATAGTATTTTTCCCTGTTCAATATGACTATAAATGGACACGACAATAGACAGTTTATACCCTGATGGTGTTTGGCACGTGTTTTCAGTGTCACCAGCAGGAGGCAGTGTGGTGCTTTTTGTGGAAGTTTATCAGAGAGTTCTTTGGTTTTAAGGCTCCAGACCATTTAATTTTGTTCATAAACTGTCATTTGTCCATGTCGTTTGAATGTAGAATGTGTAGAGTTCCTGTTATATTGAATGTGCATCTCGTAATAGTTGTTTTATATGCTGTTGAAATAAGTTAAAAGCAGATCTTCAACTAAAGCCACTTTATTGAATTAACAGCCACCGTCAATGTGTTTTCCCTCTTTAATTTCCACTGTGAGGTTTTGCCTGAGAAAATGTGATTGTTAATTAAGGATGTTGTTACTTTTTGGTTGTTAACTCAACATGTAATTGATGAACTAGTGCACCTTTTGGAGACTGTTGCATTGAACTTCTGTGTTTGTTTTGTTGCTTGTCCAAAGTAGAACATGTATGTTGATTTATGATTAAATAACTTCTGTTGATTGTAGTTGTTTAACAGGAGATTGTTGTCTGATCCATCCATCCATCCATCCATCCATCCATCCACCATCCACTGTCATTGATTTGAATAATTAAAATTCTACTTTGTGAACTTACAACTGTCAGTTTATTAGGAACACCAAGATAAAGCTAAGTCTGTCTGATCAACAGTAATAAATCCTCCATCATTAATGTGATGATGCTGAGTTTTGGTTGAATCAGTTTTAGACTCGTGTTGATTTGACTGTTTGATCACTGTGGAGGCAGCAGTTTGAGCAGCCGTTGTCTCATCCTGTTGTGTAAAAGTTGAGAATAGATGTTTCTTTGATTCTGTGAAAAGCTTCCGCCTTTTACCTCTGATGGACCGATGAAAGAGGAACTGCCAACTTGTTTCCTCTTTTGTACTTTCAAACATTATTTTTAGTTTAACACACATTTTTGCCTTTAATGACAGAGACAGTGTAGTGAGACTGAAAACAGGGAGGACAGTGGGGGAAAGACACGCTGGAAAGTTCAACGGCGTCAGGATTTAAAGTGGCAAATAATTTCACTGCAAGCGTGTTGCACATTAACCACACAGCATCGTGTCACGTGATGAAAATGAAAGTATTTTGAGACACTTCAGTGTTCGTGTGAGGAGGCAGAAACTTCAACAACGATGGATCTTCTTCCACTCGTGTGTCTCTGTCTCCTGACTTGGTCTGGAACAACGATTGGTGAGAAAACTAATGAATCAAACTGAAGTTTATTTATTTTCTCTGACTGTTTTTTTTTAGTAATAGTTTAGTTTATTAGAAACACCAGGATAAAAATAAGTCGGTCTGATCAACAGTAATAAATCCTCCATTAATGTGATGATGTTGAGTTTTGGTTGAACCAGTTTTAGACTCGTGTTGATTCGACTGTTTGATCACTGTGGAGGCAGCAGTTTGAGCAGCCGTTGTTCTTTTTTTCACTGTAACTACTTTTGAACTCACCGGGGACGATCGCAACACGTGACTACAACTGTCGCCAAACAAAATATCTGCTCACTTCAATTGAAAATAATTGTTTTACTTTCTCAAGTGCCGTCTGAGTCACATCACATGTGAACTATGTCTCCACACGTGGTCTCTGTCCATTTTTCATGTTTTAAAACTACATTGATGCTTCCTCTTTCTGTTATGTAGCCAAGATGGCGACGGTTGAAGGTGAAAAGTGTCCGATGTTCCTCCATCGGTTGTTGGTTCGTGGTGCACTGTTTAGTCTGATGCATGTGGTGGGGGACTTTTATTGTGAAAAACAAAAGCTGTTAGTCTGCAGAGTAACTGAAGATCACATTAACTCTCTCTCTCTCTTCAGTCCATAATCAACCAACATCAGTTAACTCATGTATCCTACCAGACCCAGAGCCGTTAACATGGAGTTAGTCCAACTCAACAGCAGGCCGCCATGTTGTGACCCTTGGAGTAAATGTGAAGTGTTTAAGTACATTTTTTAAAATTTTCTCCACTGACAGACTCATTATCATTGTCTGACAACATGGAAAGCATCCTTACAAAAAAACCCTCCATGTGTTTTCACCCCACAAATTGTAAAGAAACTCTAAAATGCCCACTGGTCGTCAGTTGTAGTTCTCAGTGTTTAACTTTCTTTTTATACAACTTTTAAAGGAAGAGATTCTTCATTTAATAGCTGATGAATATATTCAGTGTGAACAAGCATTAAACAAAGTTAATGGTTTGGTTTCCCCAACCAAATCAGTCATGTTGTCTGGATAGCGAGCTGTTAGCCTTTTGGGTCCTGTCCCGTTTCCAGACCGGGGTCAGGGAGCAGGGCAGCTCGTCCTCCTCTGGGCCTGAGCCCAGTCGTTAATTTCCGGGTCCAGACAGCAGTGGGGACGCAGACACAATCTGGTCTTGATCTTGAAGGTTGCAGCCTTTATTTCTTGACTCAGCCCAACACATGTTCAAACACTAACTCCTCCATTTATAACTGGAGTGACACCTCTATATGTATTTATTATTATTATTATTATTATTATTATTATTTACTCTTGCTGCTACCACTAGTACTATAGACTGTTACCATTATATTGTTATTCTACTACTATCATTATTACATACATACTGTTGCTGTGTGTGTGTGTATATATATATATATATATATATATATACTTGGTGTAGGTGTGTGTTGCATATAGATGTATGTGTGTATGTAATGTATGTATGTGTTTGTATGTATAAATGTGTATGTATGAGGGTATATGTATATATACCTAGTATTACTTTATACTATCATTAACAGCAACATAACAGTCTTACCAGCTGTATAACTACCGTCATCTTATCGTTGTACTTTACCATGTAAACACATTACCTGCATTTTTATTCCTATTTTATGCTATTTTATTTTTATTGTATTTAAATATACCAGACTGCTATGACAACCTAATTTCCCTTCTGGGATGAATAAAGTCGTCTGTCTGTCTGTCTGTCTGTCTGTCTGTCTGTCTGTCTGTCTGTCTGTCTGTCTGTCTGTCTGTCTGTCTGTCTGTCTGTCTGTCGCAACAGTACATTATTAATGTGAAATTGGCAAAATTTCCTAACAACATTTAATTTAATTTAAACAAAAACAAAAGTAACAGGTATGTTAAAAAATAATAATATAAGGAGTCTAAAGTTCAGATATACATGTTGAAAATGTATTTAGTAAAAATGAAACTTTTACAAAGTACATGTTCAACATGTATATCTGAACTTTAGACACAAAATAAATACTCAAGTAAAGTAAAGATACCTGAAAAATCCACTGAAGTATAGTAACTAAGTATCTGTACTTGGTTATTTTCCATCTGTGGTTAGGAAATGGTGGCTACGAGTCACGTGACAACCCTCTCTATATTAACTGCTCCAACCAGACCAAGCTGTTGTCACTGCTCCTCCTCCTCAGCTCTGACCGTCTTTCCTGTTCATAGTTACTGTGGCAACTATCTCATGTCCTCAAATGGCCTCTAGATAAACATACGCAGCAGTTTATTTAGGCTTATTTACACAGTGAAAACACTCTAGAAACACAACGTGTTATAAAAGTCGTCTGTTATACTTTATAATTCACATTATACATAAAAAAAAAACACAACAAAGAAGCGGAATTATATAAATATATACCAGTGACAGCAGGAGCGTATTTGTGGAATTGAAAGTGAAAGTAGAAACAAAGTGCGAAGGGAGGTGAACCAGTTTGATCTGACTTGATACTTCAGTGTCGGTGTGATAAGGTTGAAGTTCTGTTGTATAGAAGTAGTAGAAGAAGTTATATAGAAATATAGACACTGACTTCAACAACGATGGATCTTCTTCCACTCGTGTGTCTCTGTCTCCTGACTTGGTCTGGAACAACGTTTGCTGATGGAAACGGTGAGAAAACTGTTCATATGTTCAGGGCGTCGCCTCTATCATCGGGAGTTTGATCACAGATGTTAGAGACGATTCACGGTTTAAGTCGTATTGTTTCGGTTTGTATAATTTATTATTTACACGATGAAATGGCTGCAGCTGGTCGTTATTGTCCGGACTTTATTTATTTCTATCGTCATATGATCCGTTGTATTGTGATAAAATGAAAGAAAAATGATCATTTTGAAACAAACTGATGATTCAGACTGAATATTTACTTATTATCTCATGAGATGAGAAACATGATACATATATATGTTCAGAAACTATTAAGTGCTGGTGTGAACAGTTTATTAGAATAAAATAGAATATTTTTATTTGTACCAAATAAGGGGAGAAATTTATGTGTTTGACAGCGTAAACATTTATGACAATAGATTAACATAAAATAAAAACGTCAATAGAAAATGAATAAATAAATAGTTTATATAAAAAAGAAAAAGGGTCAAGTCTCCAGAGATGAGGAGGAAGACGCTTCCATAGGGCACCAAAACAATCAGGGTGACAAAAATCACCAGTAACAGCCAGGATGACGACATATTTAAATTTAAAAACATCAACCAATAGGCCTACTGGCCGCCACTAAAATGGTTTTGACAACACATATCAATTCTACGTTTTAATTCTAGTCAGTGTTCGTGTATTGGTCGTGTGGGACAGGAAGTCGAGCACAGAAACAAAATAAAACATCCGGCCAAACACAAATACACCATGTTCACTACGGATTGTATTTACCTGCTCTGCATCCTGCTATATCACGTGATCATACGTGAATTTTGCAACACAAACACATCATGAAAGGCCCAAAAAACTTTGCTGTACATAAATTACACATGTACACATTTTAAACTGTTAGGTCAGTTTTATTTAGTTTCTTGGTTATTTAGTTTACTTTAAAATAGTTTATTTAAATATTTAAAGTTTTAGTGTTTTTTTATTATTTTATCAAGTTTATGATGGGGGGTGGGGGTGGGGGCTGTTCTTAGGGCCCCCAAATCACTAGCACTGGCCCTGTTTGGTTGAACCAGTTTTAGAGTCGCGTTGATTCGACTGTTTGATCATTGTGGAGGCAGCAGTTTGAGCAGCCGTTGTTCAGGGCGTTGTCTCCATCCTGTTGTGTCACAGTTGAAAATAGATGTTTCTGAGAAACTCCTCTGCTTTTCACATCTGATGGACCGATGAAGGAGGAAGTTAAGTGTGAACTTGTTTAGTTTCCTCTTTTGTTTTCTCACTCATTTTCTCTCACATGCTATAATTGTCTGAGATGGTTAAACTTGTCATACATTTATTTACAATCATTAACAACAAAGGTGTTTTAGTCTCCTTGGCCTCATCAGGAGGTGGACCAGGTTGTTGGTTCGATTCCCGTCTCCTCCAGTCCTCCTGCTGGTGGTATAAGGATGGAGAAGATCACACATGTAGTCTGGTGACTGATCATGAAAGACTGGTAGCTGCTTTCTGGATCGTTGGTGATTTGTTGAGATATGAAAAGAGAATCGCAGTAGTGCGTTGTGTTATTTACAAGTATCACCTATTTGTTTTATAATCCTTAATGTGCTAGTGTGTTTTTCTAAATGAAAATGTCTGTGTGGAGACACAGGATGAAACAGGATGCTAGTTGGCAGTCAATGCTAATGTTATGACAATGAGAGGAAATCTGTTCAGTTTGATCCACTAGAAATCTACACGGTCTTACGTAACAGGTCTACTATGTGAAAATATCAGAAGAAACCGAAAGCTTTGTGATCATCCTTGTTTTTAAAAATAAAAATCCAAATCCACATTTCAAAGATGAATCAGCGACCACAGATCAAACACGACTCAGGAAGTAAAGCAGGTTTCATTTACTTTACGTCAAAAAGGTTCAGCACAGGAACAGTCTCAGAGCCTGAGGATCAATGAACAAAGTGAGGTCCACCACAGGAAACTGGAGCAGTGTCAGACATGTAGGGACCAAGAGACACAGATAAACTGAGATACAGGAGGAAAACCAGACCAGGACGCTCCCAGAGACACTCAACTATTGTCCAAGACTTTCAGTCCTGATCCACAGAGTCTAAAGCTGCACTGAGATCCAGCAGCACCACAACAAAGTGTTTATTAGAAGATGTCAAAACCCTGTTAATTTCAGAACATTTACTCCTTTAATGTTACGTATAACCTGGTCAATTCAACTGAAAAACAAACTAAAACCTTTTTAAAACAAACCTAAAATACTACAGTCACCTTATTGTGTCACTCTCTCATAATTGGGATGTGGGCCACATTGAAACTCTGAAAAATTTGCTGAAATGAGGCCAGTGGGGGGCGCTAACGTGGGGATCTGACAAACAAGTGTCAGCGATTATAAACTGGTTCTCCAGAGTAACTGAGGTAACTTGTGTTAATGTGATGTTTTGTCTTCCAGGTGAAAGAGTCACTGTGACAGAAGGAAGTGACGTCATTTTACCCTGTTTCCTCAATGAGAACTTGGTTCCAATGGGGATTACCTGGGAGAAAGAAGAAAGTCTGATGAAGAAGTTGGTGTTTAAATATAATAATCGCAGACATTCAAATAATGGACTGACAGGTCAAGACGAAGAGTTCAAAGGACGAGTTTTTCATTTTCGTGATAAACTGGGAGATGGTGACGCCTCCATAAGAATCGTTAATACAAAGATAACTGACAGTGGAAATTACACCTGTAATATCCCAAACAGAAAACTGTTCCGCATTGAGCTTGTTGTAGGTGAGTATGTTTATAAAACAGTTTGAAAGACTGATGCTACTTTTAAGCTGCTGCATGTCAGTTTGTGCTATCGCTACATAGCTAACGTTAGCATTAGCAGCTGTTTACTGACAAGTCTAGAAGAAATGTTGTGAGTTCAGTTGTGAGTTGGTGAGCGACCATCACCACCACCTGCTCCTCACAAGAAACCATGTTCAGCAGCAGAGAAAAGTCACAGAGAGCAGCTTTAAACTTCTTATATGTGTTTATTTTAAGTGTTTCTAAAGCATCTTAAAGTGTTGTCAACCATAAACTGACTGTTGCACATTTAATTATTTATTAGTTTATTGGACTGCAAATAAAATCAACCCTGGTATTTTGTCCAGACTGGACGACCACAGTCAAACTCACACCTGTTTATCAGCTGCACCACTCCCTGAAACACTGTAGAGGTGTAATGTTCTTATAGTCGAGACATTCACTTTATTTGTGTTTGGCTCAGTTCTTATTTAGGTTGTGGCTACAGCTTTTTATTAATGAGAATAAACTGTATGTAGCTTTAAGAGCTGCAGCTTCCTGAGTCTCATGCTGCATCATTCACACTGTTTTCAGGAGCAGACTATGTCACTGCTGTAACACTGATAGTCTTATATAGTTAATGGTTCATGACTATAGTTGGTCTGAGTGACACAGTAAACATCAGTGATGAATGAATGATCAGATGATCTGTTTCTTCAAGATTAAAGCAGCGTTGACACCAGAATAGCTACTAGCCTAATGCTAATTTTCCTGATGCTAATTGTCATCATGTCCAGTCCTGTGGCCACTAGGGGGCAGTGTAACCAGCTGAGAACAGAGCTCTGACATATGACCCTGACCTGACCTGACATGAAGACTGCATCCAGCTCCAGCTGTGAAACACAGAGACAGTCTGTGTGTAGTTAGCAGTGGTGTACTGGTCATCAGGAGCACCGGGACAAAACCTGGTGGACCATCAACACACACAGAAAGGTTTTACTGGCCCTCTCTGTGTACCTGTCATTCAGGGTGTGGTGCATTCTGGGACAGGACTCACTGAACAATCACAACCAACCTAGTTAATCTATGTTTGTTTGTGTTACTGCTTTAGTTTATTGTCCTATTGTTGTTGCTCTTAGTGTAGTTTTTTGCTGCCTCCAGTGTTGTAGTCAAGACCACCTGAACCAAGACCAAGACACTGCTGAGACTAGAGAGAAGCAAGACCAAGACTAAGACCGAGACCAAAACCAGACACACTAAGACGAGACCGAGACCAAGACCAAGACCAAGACTGAAAACAGACTAGGGTTAGAACTGACATGACATGATTAATCGCATCAGTTGTAGAAAAAAAAGGCCTCGTGTCTTGACTAGTTAAAACATATTCATGGTTGAATCACCCAGATTTGTCATAGTTATTCCTAAGACATATATTTCATGTGTAACACAGTGTAACACTTCCTCTAGGCCTGATGGAAGATGCCAGATGCTATTGAAAGATCAATGATGATTTATTCTAGCCAAAAAACAACAACAACAACAAATAACAACAACACTGTAATAATGAAGCAATACAAATTAACATTTAACCAGATCCACATATACAGGTTCATGTCCAGTGATGTAGTTCTCGAGACTTGTGCTCTTGGGCTCCGGTGGTGTCTGGGGGTCCTCCCCCAGGAAAATGTTTATTTTAGTAGATGCCGTTTCCTGCATTCTGGTGTATTTTAACAGGTTGTTAAACACCTATTTTTATTGTATTTATGCAGATATGCAGGTCAACACTGGCCGCTACAAATCAGTTAATTTATTGTTTCCAACACTAAACACAACGTTGAAACAAACGGAGCTCTGTTCTCTAATTCTCTCTCCCTCTCTTGCACACACACACACACACACACACACACACTGCAGTGTGTACTTTATTAATAATAAGGTGATGAAGCATCGCAGAGAAGATGTAAAGTCTTGCTGGTGTTAATTATCAACAGGTTGACACAGGCAGTAAAAGCCACTCTATTAGAAAATTACTGAAAAGTTATTTTCAGGAATATAATATTTCCTACTCAGTAAATGTGGGGGGACATGTCCCACTCTGATATAATGGTAGTGACGCCTGATCTCCAGTATCTGAGGTGACACACTGAAATGTGATGTTTTGTCTTCCAGGTGAAAGTAAGATGATCGTGTCAGAAGACAGTGACGTCATTTTACCCTGTTTCCTCAACAATGACAACCTTGAAAAAAAGGAGTTTGTCTGGAAGAAAAACGGTCAGAAGGTGGTGTTCCACTATAACAATAGCGAGCATTCAAATAATCTACTAATAGGTCAAGACAAACACTTCAACGGACGAGTTTCTTATTTCCCAAAAGAGCTGAAGAACGGCAGCGCCTCCATAGAAATCAAATCCACAAAGAAAGATGATGGTGGAAATTACACCTGTACTATCCAAGGAAAACAAGAGTCCTTCATTAAACTTGTTGTAGGTGAGTATGTTTATAAAACAGTTTGAAAGACTGATGCTACTTTTAAAGCTGCTACGTTTCACTTTGTGCTACCGCTACATAGCTAACGTTAGCATTAGCAGCTGTTTACTGACCAGTCTGTTCTTTACATGTTTGACATGTTTCAGTCTCTAACATGATGATTTGTTTGTCTTTTAGATCTGATCTTAAAAGACAGGACAGATGAAAACCTCCCAGGTGAGTCGTGATGGTGATGACGTCACCGACCTCTACATCTCACCTGTGTGTGAGTTTGACCTCGACACGTCAGTATGTTCACCAGGTTATAATAATGTAGTTTAGTTCATTAGTCTTGAATTAAATGCTGAAGGTTTACAGTTGTAAATAATCAGTATATATAAATATCGTATCATGTCTCATCAAACAGATCTGGGATCTGTGACTGATGCTGACACTGAGTTTCTGTTTCTTCATGTTCATTTGTGTTTTCTTTCCTCAACAATCAACAAAACATCCTGGTGTTACATGACTGATCCTGAAAATGTTCTTCATTCTTTATTGTTCATGTTCTCAGGTGCAGCTCCAGAACCGATCATTGAGATACTTGGTGAAACCAAGAACGGCGTCAAAGTGATGTGTGTTGTTGGACGAGCTTCACCAAAACCAGATGTTCAGTGGCAGGACAGTGCAGGAAACACTCTGACTGCTGAGGAACAAAAGGTCACAAGAAATGGAGACATCATCCTCACAGCCACCGTGACAAAGACCGACAACTACACCTGTGTAGCTACACAGAAGGACATTTACCATCAGATTCAGTCTATGACACATGTGACTGTCACTGGTGAGTTTCTTCTTCGTTCTTTGTTCTTTTTTCTATTATTTAAAATATGAGACTGAAGATTTAATGAAACAAATTCATCACCAAACACACTGAGACTCAGACTTGTTGTTGTCTCTAATAAGATCAGAGTGTTTTATTGATCCTGATGAGTCGTTACAGTTTTACAGAAGCAGTTAAACATCAATCACATGAAAAACAACATAAAGACTCAAAGATGCAGATGAGATTTATCTTCCTGATGATTTTATTATTTTATTGTTGAACTAGAAACTAGAATCTGACTCTAAATATAAACAGTGACTGATTGAATGTGTAAATGATGAATATTATCATATTTATGATGTGATGGGAGGAGACTCCTTCTCCAGCTGCCAGATGTGTTTTCTGACTCTTTGACTGTAACATCCAGGACACAAACCAGTCTCATCTGTAAATGAGCTGACACATTAACACACAGACTCTGTGGGTTTTGTAGTTTTAGATGATAAAATCTGTCTGTAGTGGCCCTTTATCTGGAAAAAACAAATTAAACTTTAAACCAAACATAATCAACATGGTGATGTGGTTTGACGCAGGCAAAAGATGATAAATGTCCAACCCTGATTCTTGCGTTTTGTTATGATTTATTTCAAAATTAATAAAACAATCAAGAGAACAAAGAAAATCATGGCTGCTGGTTCCTCCCTTCCACTGGTAAAAACCATGTGCCCACCCAGGTGCATGCTGGTCCTCAAGGTGCCTGCCTACCTAGATAACTTCAGGTGTCCACAGTGTGACCCAATTACCAACAAATAAACAAAAAATATGAACTATACAAATCTAAATATCCTAAACAATAACCAACAAAAATCATAAACAAAGACTAACTCTACAAATAGCTCCTACAGTAACTATCCCAAAGAAACTTAAATATTCACATAATGGTGGCTTGAGGATTGAATTTGACTCCAGGTAAAACAAGGTTCTGTGTAAAGTTGTGCTCTTCTGGGTGATGTTCCCATTTACTGCAACAAAAACAAACACAGAACGTTACCGTGACAGTTTATGTAAACTGAACTGTTGTGCTTCCCCACCACCATCCAACTCTACTGATTTCCATCTTATTTCATGAACCTGCTGCTGGTGGTTACCAGTAAAACAGGAACAGACCTACACTACCCCATGGTGGTCAAACTTGCACAAAACATAAATGAAGAATGGCTCCTTCAAGTGTGTTGTTACGTGTTATTGAGAAGTGTAACTAGTATAATATTACTGAAATTTTATCTGTATGGTCTTACATTACTGTTACAAAGTCATACATTACTGTAATTACATCACCTTTATAACATGTTACATCCAACGCTGCAGTGAAACAGGCTGAACTTAGATTCTTCTCCAGTAAATGAAGCAACAGCTGCTCTTTGTTTGTGTCAGTTTGTGTCAGCTCAGTAAACACTGACAGGTTTATCACTGAAGCTTCAATCATCACGTTTAACGTCCTTCAACTTTCTATAGAATTTGTTCTGCTACTAAATGATGTTAAAGTAGAATAATGTCACATGTTGTCTGAGGTCTGAACAGTGTCTCTGTTGAAACAGATGCTGTTTAATTTTCTGACATTCACTTCTGTACAACCTGTACTTGACCAGACTTTTCTGTCTAAAGTGGCTCAGTTCTCAGTCAGGTTGTGGCTACAACCTTTTATTAATGACTTCAAAGTGTATGTAGCTTTAAGAGCTGCAGCTTCCTGAGTGTAAAACTGTGTCTTTGGAGATTTCAGCAATAAGGAAGAGAGGAAGTCTGTAGTCCGTTCAAAATGTAATACGTTCAGGCTAGAGCATCTGTTGTACTTCAAGATCACGTTTCCTTACATGGACAACATATATTGATATACTACCATGCTACTTTTAAAGCTGCTACGTGTCACTTTGTGCTACCGCTACATAGCTAACGTTAGCATTAGCAGCTGTTTACTGACCAGTCTGTTCTTTACATGTTTGACATGTTTCAGTCTCTAACATGATGATTTGTTTGTTTTTTCATCCAGACTTAAAAGACCTCTCAGGTGAGTCGTGATGGTGATGACGTCACCGACCTCTACATCTCACCTGTGTGTGAGTTTGGCTCCACAGGCCTCAAAAAAAAAAAAAAATCTTTATTAACAAATTCCAGCATTACAAGGTCAATACAAATCTAACATTCCAGTCAAAATGTAGCACATTTGACCAAGAAAAAATATGTAAACTCATACAAACAACAATATACCATTATTATAAATGAAAACATAAAATAATATTAAAAAAACAGAAAGAGAATCAGAGATTTCATGTGGAATCAAAATACTTAAACTTTTATAAACACACAAGGCTTGTTTAGATTTGATATGTTTTTAAATAAACATCTCATTCCTGAAAACCAACAACAGTGGTGTGATATTTGAAAATCTACATCAATGATAAAATATTTGACCTCAAAACACTTGATGTGTGTAAACGTCAGCGTCTTCAACTGACTGACATCATTGTGAAAGTTGTGTTTAGTTAAATATTGTTCATGTTGTTATATTAAGTGTGTTTTACTCAGAGGTTTATAATATTTATTCTGACATCACTGATCAACATCACTCACCTCAGTTGTAGTAAAAATAAAGAGGAAACTTTCAGCAGCTTCTCTGGGCTACCAGAGAAACATTTCTACTAATGTTCTCATCAGTTTTATCATTCTGACAGGATGATTAAATCAACTGTTTCTCACTAACATCATTAAGACCTGATGAACACAAGGAAACAACAAACACTGATGAATCTTTATTTTTCTGTTGTTTTTGTTTCCAGATAAACCATCAAATGTCACATTTTCATTTTTAGATCATTTTAGTAGAAACACAAAAAATATTATGTCATATTCATATTCAAAGAAAAAAGATGTGAAAGAAACAAAATAACAATGTTTCTTTACTAATAATGTGTTTGTCTCATATAATCTGTTGTTCACAGGTGCAGCTCGAAAACCATATGTTACAATACTTGATGAAACCAATGACTGGTCACTGCTTCAGTGTGAAGTTCAAGGAGCTTCACCACAACCAGATGTTCAGTGGCAGGACAGTGATGGAAACACTCTGACTGCTGAGGAGCCACAGGTCACAACAGATGGAGAACGATACGATGTTATCGTCAATGTTAAAGTGACCAAGACGGACACATATCGATGTGTAGTCACACAGAAGGAAATCTACCATCAGATTCAGTCTGAGATCAATGTGTATATTGGCGGTCAGTGATGTTTTAATCTTATTTTATTTATTTGTGAGTTCATAGTTTTCCTAAATGTTCAGTGTTTTCAGAGTGAACACAGTGAATTTTCTCTTAGTGAAGAAAATATTCACACTGAGTCTCTTTGACTTTGTTCAGACTGAAGACAAATCAGATGAGTTTCTCAGATCAGATGTTTAGGACAGACTGTCCACACTGTCTGCACACACATCACCAACCATCTGCACAGGTTGCTGTAGTAACCACGTAGGTGTCAGTATCTACGTAGCCACGTCTCTCTGGATGTGATGATGTTATTGTGTGTTACGTTGTCAGTGACTCTAAAGACAGTTTGAAATGTGGTTTGAGCAGCCAGAGCGTCCAGACTGAGACACATCTGTAGAGATCAGACTGGAATCACATTTCAAACCAACTCCACATGTGGTTTGGACCTGATTTACAAAAATCACATTTCATGGGTTTTTTCTGTGCAGACTTTATAAACTCAATGTGGATGTGACACAAACACATTTGATCTTGAAGTTGAATATGGACACACTAGTCGTTCTCTCTGTGCAGGTTATAACCAGTGTGTTGAACATAACACAGTACGTACACTTACACTCTGATTGTTTTCTGTCTTCAGAGAAACTCACTGGATCCACCAAAACTACCTGGTTGTTTGTAGTTGGGTTGTTTTCTGGAGTTGTTCTTCTTGCTGCAGCTCAGGCTCTGTGTTTCTTCAGAAAACTCAGACACAGATGCACAAACAGAATCAGAAACAGAAAAAAAGGTAAGTTTAAATCCTTGATTGTATGAACATATTCATGATGTGTCACATCAACATAACAGATAATTAAATGTGTTTCATATCCAGAGTCTCAGCATCTTTTATCTTCTGAGACAGAAACTGTTGTTGGTTTTTACATCCAGTGCAGATGAACTGAGAACACACTCTGTGTATGAGGCCTCTGGTTTTAAGACTCAAACCAACAAGTGACGCTTCAGTGTTTTTATCTCCAAACCTGCTTTTATAAAAACAAAGTGGCTGAGAAACAGTCAGATATGTTTTCACCTCCACATGGAAGTTAAAGTAACACTCACTGGAACTGGTGGATTAAGTGAATATTCAACAGAGAAAATGAAAACACCTGACATCAACTCATTTATCAATATACATGACATTTTGTTGAAATTTAACTGAACAAAAGGTTTAAAAGATGATGGAGAAATCAACTTGTGTTTGTGTCGACCTCCAAACTTCTTTGTGTATAAATAAGAGTTTATTTTATGTAACATGAACTTTTGTTTTCTTTTCTTCAGGTCCTGGTGTGGAGATGAGATCTGATCTCAGACCTGCAGATGCTGAACCAAATGAGAGAAACCAGTTCATCTGACCTCCAGAAGGTCTGTGGTTGGATCTCAGTCCTGATTTCCTCCTGTAGAAGTTTACAAGTTACTGAAGCTGTGAAACTGCCTGTGATGTGATATCATCCTCTGTTTGATCGTGTGTGTGATGTGTGAATGAGACTCGTTGTGTAAAACACTTTGAGTCCACATGAAAACTAGAAAAGTCTTTTTTAAATGTAGTCCAGTCATTTAGTGTGTGACACTTACAATGGTCAGTGGTTGTAATTAATTATTTTATACTTTTCTTTTCTTCAGGTGCTGATGTGAAGATAAATGAATCTGATCCCAAACTTCTTGGGACTGAGGTTTAATGATCCACTTAAACCTCCTAAACGTCCTGAATGGGTTAAATATCTTAAATAAGCAAACCAACTAAACCGCATACAATAAGTGTAACTCAGGAGCAGTCATGGGAATAACGACATACAAAACAACCAGTGTTACTAACAGCGTTATTTTTTTCATTAACGTAATCTAATTAATTACAATATCAATGGTTACAACGGCATTACCGTTACTGACAATAATTTGAAGCTACAAAGTTTTTTTTTTCTGGAGCCATCGGTAAGGTAGAGGTGAAACCGCATGCTGATTGGATAAGGCCTGATTCACACCAAAACCTATGTGTGCGCGTGTCCGTTTTCATTTAAAATGCATGTTGACAGATTAGACCGTCATGCCCGGCTCAGAAACCGCACTGCAACTAGAAAATAGAAATCAAGTTGTACTTTCTAATCATCGTTTAAGATAAGAAAAGAAAAACAGAAAAACACAGACTTTGTTTGTTAAAGTGATGCCTGGTGTGAATTACACACATGCTCCCGCGCTGATCACTGTGTTTTTACAGTTGAATTCAAAGTTTCATTAAGGGGAGGGGGTTGAGAATCCAAATTCTTTATGTATTTAAACATTTTCAAAAGTAACACAATACTTACTTTCTCTGGTAATTAGTTACTAGTGTTGTAGTCAAGACACTGCCTTAACCAAGACACTGCTGAGACCGGTGAGTACCAAGACCAAGACCAGACACACAAAGGCAAGATCGAGACCAAGGCCAAGTCCAAGACCAAGACCAAAAACAGACTAGATTGTCATGACATGATTAATCACATCAATTGTAGAAAAAAGGGCCTTGTGACATGACTAGTTAAAACATAATCACGGTTGAATCACCCGGATTTGTCATAGTTTTATATATATATATATATATATATATATATATATATATATATATATATAACTATATAACTAAGTAGGCCTGATGGAAAACAATTTATATGTATGTACAATTTATATGTTTAGACTTCAGCGAAAGGGACTGGTTATTGTTTAAACAGAGGACTTGACAAGTTTAAATTACTATTCCAACCATAAATGTCCAGTATCTGTGGACATTTCTCAGTAACATGTCCACATCTGTCTCACACATCACTGAATCCAACAATAATAGTCAAAATAAAAAACAGTTAAAAATACCATAGTATTTTTCCCTGTTCAATATGACTATAAATGGACACGACAATAGACAGTTTATACCCTGATGGTGTTTGGCACGTGTTTTCAGTGTCACCAGCAGGAGGCAGTGTGGTGCTTTTTGTGGAAGTTTATCAGAGAGTTCTTTGGTTTTAAGGCTCCAGACCATTTAATTTTGTTCATAAACTGTCATTTGTCCATGTCGTTTGAATGTAGAATGTGTAGAGTTCCTGTTATATTGAATGTGCATCTCGTAATAGTTGTTTTATATGCTGTTGAAATAAGTTAAAAGCAGATCTTCAACTAAAGCCACTTTATTGAATTAACAGCCACCGTCAATGTGTTTTCCCTCTTTAATTTCCACTGTGAGGTTTTGCCTGAGAAAATGTGATTGTTAATTAAGGATGTTGTTACTTTTTGGTTGTTAACTCAACATGTAATTGATGAACTAGTGCACCTTTTGGAGACTGTTGCATTGAACTTCTGTGTTTGTTTTGTTGCTTGTCCAAAGTAGAACATGTATGTTGATTTATGATTAAATAACTTCTGTTGATTGTAGTTGTTTAACAGGAGATTGTTGTCTGATCCATCCATCCATCCATCCATCCATCCATCCATCCATCCATCCATCCATCCATCCATCCATCCATCCATCCATCCACGACTGTCATTGATTTGAATAATTAAAATTCTACTTTGTGAACTTACAACTGTCAGTTTATTAGGAACACCAAGATAAAGCTAAGTCTGTCTGATCAACAGTAATAAATCCTCCATCATTAATGTGATGATGTTGAGTTTTGGTTGAATCAGTTTTAGACTCGTGTTGATTTGACTGTTTGATCACTGTGGAGGCAGCAGTTTGAGCAGCCGTTGTCTCATCCTGTTGTGTAAAAGTTGAGAATAGATGTTTCTTTGATTCTGTGAAAAGCTTCCGCCTTTTACCTCTGATGGACCGATGAAAGAGGAACTGCCAACTTGTTTCCTCTTTTGTACTTTCAAACATTATTTTTGCCTTTAATGACAGAGACAGTGTAGTGAGACTGAAAACAGGGAGGACAGTGGGGGAAAGACACGCTGGAAAGTTCAACGCCGTCAGGATTTAAAGTGGCAAATAATTTCACTGCAAGCGTGTTGCACATTAACCACACAGCATCGTGTCACGTGATGAAAATGAAAGTATTTTGAGACACTTCAGTGTTCGTGTGAGGAGGCAGAAACTTCAACAACGATGGATCTTCTTCCACTCGTGTGTCTCTGTCTCCTGACTTGGTCTGGAACAACGTTTGGTGAGAAAACTAATGAATCAAACTGAAGTTTATTTATTTTCTCTGACTGTTTTTTTTAGTAATAGTTTAGTTTATTAGAAACACCAGGATAAAAATAAGTCGGTCTGATCAACAGTAATAAATCCTCCATTAATGTGATGATGTTGAGTTTTGGTTGAACCAGTTTTAGACTCGTGTTGATTCGACTGTTTGATCACTGTGGAGGCAGCAGTTTGAGCAGCTGTTGTTCTCTTTTTTCACTGTAACTACTTTTGAACTCACCGGGGACGATCGCAACACGTGACTACAACTGTCGCCAAACAAAATATCTGCTCACTTCAATTGAAAATAATTGTTTTACTTTCTCGAGTGCCGTCTGAGTCACATCACATGTGAACTATGTCTCCACACGTGGTCTCTGTCCATTTTTCATGTTTTAAAACTACATTGATGCTTCCTCTTTCTGTTATGTAGCCAAGATGGCGACGGTTGAAGGTGAAAAGTGTCCGATGTTCCTCCATCGGTTGTTGGTTCGTGGTGCACTGTTTAGTCTGATGGTGGGAGACTTTTATTGTGAAAAACAAAAGCTGTGTTAGTCTGCAGAGTAACTGAAGATCACATTAACTCTCTCTCTCTTCAGTCCATAATCAACCAACATCAGTTAACTCATGTATCCTACCAGACCCAGAGCCGTTAACATGGAGTTAGTCCAACTCAACAGCAGGCGGCCATGTTGTGACCCTTGGAGCAAATGTGAAGTGTTTAAGTACATTTTTTAAATTTTCTCCACTGACAGACTCATTATCATTGTCTGACAACATGGAAAGCATCCTTACAAAAAAACCCTCCATGTGTTTTCACCCCACAAATTGTAAAGAAACTCTAAAATGCCCACTGGTCGTCAGTTGTAGTTCTCAGTGTTTAACTTTCTTTTTATACAACTTTTAAAGGAAGAGATTCTTCATTTAATAGCTGATGAATATATTCAGTGTGAACAAGCATTAAACAAAGTTAATGGTTTGGTTTCCCCAACCAAATCAGTCATGTTGTCTGGATAGCGAGCTGTTAGCCTTTTGGGTCCTGTCCTGTTTCCAGACCGGGGTCAGGGAGCAGGGCAGCTCGTCCTCCTCTGGGCCTGAGCCCAGTCGTTAATTTCCGGGTCCAGACAGCAGTGGGGACGCAGACACAATCTGGTCTTGATCTTGAAGGTTGCAGCCTTTATTTCTTGACTCAGCCCAACACATGTTCAAACACTAACTCCTCCATTTATAAGTGGAGTGACACCTCTATATGTATTTATTATTATTATTATTATTATTATTATTATTATTTACTCTTGCTGCTACCACTAGTACTATAGACTGTTACCATTATACTGTTATTCTACTACTATCATTATTACATACATACTGTTGCTGTATGTGTGTGTGTGTGTGTGTATATATATATATATATATATATATATATATATATATATATATATATATATATATATATATATATATATATTGTGTAGGTGTGTGTTGTATATAGATGTATGTGTGTATGTAATGTATGTATGTGTTTGTATGTATAAATGTGTATGTATGAGGGTATATGTATATATACCTAGTATCACTTTATACTATCATTAACAGCAACATAACAGTCTTACCAGCTGTATAACTACCGTCATCTTATCGTTGTACTTTACCATGTAAACACATTACCTGCATTTTTATTCCTATTTTATGCTATTTTATTTTTATTGTATTTAAATATACCAGACTGCTATGACAACCTAATTTCCCTTCTGGGATGAATAAAGTCGTCTGTCTGTCTGTCTGTCTGTCTGTCGCAACAGTACATTATTAATGTGAAATTGGCAAAATTTCCTAACAACATTTAATTTAATTTAAACAAAAGTAACAGGTATGTTAAAAAATAATAATATAAGGAGTCTAAAGTTCAGATATACATGTTGAAAATGTATTTAGTAAAAATGAAACTTTTACAAAGTACATGTTCAACATGTATATCTGAACTTTAGACACAAAATAAATACTCAAGTAAAGTAAAGATACCTGAAAAATCCACTTAAGTATAGTAACTAAGTATCTGTACTTGGTTATTTTCCATCTGTGGTTAGGAAATGGTGGCTACGAGTCACGTGACAACCCTCTCTATATTAACTGCTCCAACCAGACCAAGTGAAAACACTCTAGAAACACAACGTGTTATAAAAGTCGTCTGTTATACTTTATAATTCACATTATACATAAAAAAAAACACAACAAAGAAGCGGAATTATATAAATATATACCAGTGACAGCAGGAGCGTGTTTGTGGAATTGAAAGTGAAAGTAGAAACAAAGTGCGAAGGGAGGTGAACCAGTTTGATCTGACTTGATACTTCAGTGTCGGTGTGATAAGGTTGAAGTTCTGTTGTATAGAAGTAGTAGAAGAAGTTATATAGAAATATAGACACTGACTTCAACAACGATGGATCTTCTTCCACTCGTGTGTCTCTGTCTCCTGACTTGGTCTGGAACAACGTTTGCTGATGGAAACGGTGAGAAAACTGTTCATATGTTCAGGGCGTCGCCTCTATCATCGGGAGTTTGATCACAGATGTTAGAGACGATTCACGGTTTAAGTCGTATTGTTTCCGTTTGTATAATTTATTATTTACACGATGAAATGGCTGCAGCTGGTCGTTATTGTCCGGACTTTATTTATTTCTATCGTCATATGATCCGTTGTATTGTGATAAAATGAAAGAAAAATGATCATTTTGAAACAAACAAACAAATGATTCAGACTGAATATTTACTTATTATCTCATGAGATGAGAAACATGATACATATATATGTTCAGATGTGTTTGACAGCGTAAACATTTATGACAATAGATTAACATAAAATAAAAACGTTAATAGAAAATGAATAAATAAATAGTTTATATAAAAAAGAAAAAGGGTCAAGTCTCCAGAGATGAGGAGGAAGACGCTTCCATAGGGCACCAAAACAATCAGGGTGACAAAAATCACCAGTAACAGCCAGGATGACGACATATTTAAATTTAAAAACATCAACCAATAGGCCTACTGGCCGCCACTGAAATGGTTTTGACAACACATATCAATTCTACGTTTCAATTCTAGTCAGTGTTCGTGTATTGGTCGTGTGGGACAGGAAGTCGAGCACAGAAACAAAATAAAACATCCGGCCAAACACAAATACACCATGTTCACTACGGATTGTATTTACCTGCTCTGCATCCTGCTATATCACGTGATTATACGTGAATTTTGCAACACAAACACATCATGAAAGGCCCAAAAAACTTTGCTGTACATAAATTACACATGTACACATTTTAAACTGTTAGGTCAGTTTTATTTAGTTTCTTGGTTATTTAGTTTACTTTAAAATAGTTTATTTAAATATTTAAAGTTTTAGTGTTTTTTTATTATTTTATCAACTTTATGATGGGGGGTGGGGGTGGGGGCTGTTCTTAGGGCCCCCAAATGACTAGCACTGGCCCTGTTTGGTTGAACCAGTTTTAGAGTCGCGTTGATTCGACTGTTTGATCATTGTGGAGGCAGCAGTTTGAGCAGCCGTTGTTCAGGGCGTTGTCTCCATCCTGTTGTGTCACAGTTGAAAATAGATGTTTCTGAGAAACTCCTCTGCTTTTCACATCTGATGGACCGATGAAGGAGGAAGTTAAGTGTGAACTTGTTTAGTTTCCTCTTTTGTTTTTCTCACTCATTTT
Source organism: Polydactylus sextarius (assembly GCA_016801845.1). Lineage (NCBI taxonomy): Eukaryota > Metazoa > Chordata > Actinopteri > Polynemidae > Polydactylus > Polydactylus sextarius. The sequence continues at coordinate 26,618,421 of CM028908.1, forward strand.
GTCTCACATGCTATAATTGTCTGAGATGGTTAAACTTGTCATACATTTATTTACAATCATTAACAACAAAGGTGTTTTAGTCTCCTTGGCCTCATCAGGAGGTGGACCAGGTTGTTGGTTCGATTCCCGTCTCCTCCAGTCCTCCTGCTGGTGGTATAAGGATGGAGAAGATCACACATGTAGTCTGGTGACTGATCATGAAAGACTGGTAGCTGCTTTCTGGATCGTTGGTGATTTGTTGAGATATGAAAAGAGAATCGCAGTAGTGCGTTGTGTTATTTACAAGTATCACCTATTTGTTTTATAATCTCTAATGTGCTAGTGTGTTTTTCTAAATGAAAATGTCTGTGTGGAGACACAGGATGAAACAGGATGCTAGTTGGCAGTCAATGCTAATGTTATGACAATGAGAGGAAATCTGTTCAGTTTGATCCACTAGAAATCTACACGGTCTTACGTAACAGGTCTACTATGTGAAAATATCAGAAGAAACCGAAAGCTTTGTGATCATCCTTGTTTTTAAAAATAAAAATCCAAATCCACATTTCAAAGATGAATCAGCGACCACAGATCAAACACGACTCAGGAAGTAAAGCAGGTTTCATTTACTTTACGTCAAAAAGGTTCAGCACAGGAACAGTCTCAGAGCCTGAGGATCAATGAACAAAGTGAGGTCCACCACAGGAAACTGGAGCAGTGTCAGACATGTAGGGACCAAGAGACACAGATAAACTGAGATACAGGAGGAAAACCAGACCAGGACGCTCCCAGAGACACTCAACTATTGTCCAAGACTTTCAGTCCTGATCCACAGAGTCTAAAGCTGCACTGAGATCCAGCAGCACCACAACAAAGTGTTTATTAGAAGATGTCAAAACCCTGTTAATTTCAGAACATTTACTCCTTTAATGTTACGTATAACCTGGTCAATTCAACTGAAAAACAAACTAAAACCTTTTTAAAACAAACCTAAAATACTACAGTCACCTTATTGTGTCACTCTCTCATAATTGGGATGTGGGCCACATTGAAACTCTGAAAAATTTGCTGAAATGAGGCCAGTGGGGGGCGCTAACGTGGGGATCTGACAAACAAGTGTCATCGATTATAAACTGGTTCTCCAGAGTAACTGAGGTAACTTGTGTTAATGTGATGTTTTGTCTTCCAGGTGAAAGAGTCAATGTGACAGAAGGAAGTGACGTCATTTTACCCTGTTTCCTCAATGAGAACTTGGTTCCAATGGTGATTACCTGGGAGAAAGAAGAAAGTCTGATGAAGAAGTTGGTGTTTAAATATAATAATCACCAACATTCAAATAATGTACTGACAGGTCAAGACAAAGAGTTCGAAGGACGAGTTTTTCATTTTAGTGATAAACTGGGAGATGGTGACGCCTCCATAAGAATCGTTAATACAAAGATAACTGACAGTGGAAATTACCGTTGTAATATCCCAGGCAGAAAACTGTTCCACATTGAGCTTGTTGTAGGTGAGTATGTTTATAAAACAGTTTGAAAGACTGATGCTACTTTTAAACTGCTGCATGTCAGTTTGTGCTATCGCTACATAGCTAACGTTAGCATTAGCAGCTGTTTACTGACAAGTCTAGAAGAAATGTTGTGAGTTCAGTTGTGAGTTGGTGAGCGACCATCACCACCACCTGCTCCTCACAAGAAACCATGTTCAGCAGCAGAGAAAAGTCAAAGATAGCAGCTTTAAACTTCCTATATGTGTTTATTTTAAGTGTTTGTAAAGCATCTTAAAGTGTTGTCAACCATAAACTGACTGTTGCACATTTAATTATTTATTTATTTATTGGACTGCAAATAAAATCAACCCTGGTATTTTGTCCAGACTGGACGACCACAGTCAAACTCACACCTGTTTATCAGCTGCACCACTCCCTGAAACACTGTAGAGGTGTAATGTTCTTATAGTCGAGACATTCACTTTATTTGTGTTTGGCTCAGTTCTTATTTAGGTTGTGGCTACAGCTTTTTATTAATGAGTATAAACTGTATGTAGCTTTAAGAGCTGCAGCTTCCTGAGTCTCATGCTGCATCATTCACACTGTTTTGAAAATCTCACTGACCTCAGGAGCAGACTATGTCACTGCTGTAACACTGATAGTCTTATATAGTTAATGGTTCATGACTATAGTTGGTCTGAGTGACACAGTAAACATCAGTGATGAATGAATGATGATCTGTTTCTTCAAGATTAAAGCAGTGTTGACACCAGAATAGCTACTAGCCTAATGCTAATTTTCCTAATGCTAATCATCATCATGTCCAGTCCTGTGGCCACTAGGGGGCAGTGTAACCAGCTGAGAACAGAGCTCTGACATATGACCCTAACCTGACCTGACATGAAGACTGCATCCAGCTCCAGCTGTGAAACACAGAGACAGTCTGTGTGTAGTTAGCAGTGGTGTACTGGTCATCAGGAGCACCGGGACAAAACCTGGTGGACCATCAACACACACAGAAAGGTTTTACTGGCCCTCTCTGTGTAACTGTCATTCAGGGTGTGGTGCATTCTGGGACAGGACTCACTGACCAATCACAACCAACCTAGTTAATCTATGTTTGTTTGTGTTACTGCTTTAGTTTATTGTCCTATTGTTGTTGCTCTTAGTGTAGTTTTTTGCTGCCTCCAGTGTTGTTGTCAAGACCACCTGAACCAAGACCAAGACACTGCTGAGACTAGAGAGAAGCAAGACCAAGACTAAGACCGAGACCAAAACCAGACACACTAAGACGAGACTCCGGTGGTGTCTGGGGGTCCTCCCCCAGAAAATGTTTCATTTAGTAGATGCCATTTCCTGCATTCTGGTGTATTTCAACAGGTTGTTAAACACCTATTTTTTTATTATATTTATGCAGATATGCAGGTCACCGCAGAATCAACACAGGCGGCTACAAAGCAATTAACTTATTGTTTCCAACGCTAAACACAATGTTAAAACAAATGGAGCTCCGTTCTCTAGTTCTCTCCCCCTCTCTTGCGCGCACACATACACACACACACACACACACACACACAGTGTGAACACACACACACACATAATAATGTGATTATTAATAATAAGGTGATGAAGACAATCGGTAAAGTCGGTAAAAGTCTTGCTGGTTTTAATTATCAACAGATTGACAGGCGGTAACAGCCACTCTATTAGAAAATAACTGAAGTTATTTTCAGGAATATAATATTTCCTACTAGTAAATGTGGGGGGACATGTCCCACTCTGATATAATTCCTCAACAATGAGAACCTTGAAACAAAGGAGTTTGTCTGGAAGAAAGACGGTCAGAAGGTGGTGTTCCACTATAACAATAGCCAGCATTCAAATAATCTACTAATGGGTCAAGACAAACACTTCAACGGACGAGTTTTTCATTTCCAATCTGAGCTGAAGAACGGCAGCGCCTCCATAGAAATCAAATCCACAAAGAAAAATGATGGTGGAAATTACACCTGTACTATCCAAGGAAAACAAGAGTCCTTCATTAAACTTGTTGTAGGTGAGTATGTTTATAAAACAGTTTGAAAGACTGATGCTACTTTTAAAGCTGCTACGTGTCACTTTGTGCTACCGCTACATAGCTAACGTTAGCATTAGCAGCTGTTTACTGACCAGTCTGTTCTTTACATGTTTGACATGTTTCAGTCTCTAACATGATGATTTGTTTGTCTTTTAGATCTGATCTTAACTTGTTAGGGTTCATTTTAATTATGTACATTTCTGTCTTTTAACACCGTCACATTTTAAACAGTGAATGAGACCAAGACCATGAGGAACTGATACGTTTCCACTGAATCAGTGTGAAGTAAACTCTCAGAGGTTTCATCAGGTGTGTTGATCTGACTCACAGCTCTGAGACAGTTGAGGTGGTGAAGGATTAAACTGAAAAACAAAGAAACTTTCTGCTTCTTTTCATTTCACATCACACTTCAGACACAGTAAATCAGTCATAATAAGAAGCCACCAGGCTGAAATTCACAGGATCTCTCCCTCCACTTGTCTACAACATCTGTACCAAATTTCATGTTGATAGACAGAAGTGTGTGTGAGATATTTCAGAAAGTGCAGTACAGAGCGTCTCCACCAGGTGACTACAGAGCTTTATAAAACCTCTCCAAAGTTACCAAATAATGATGATAAATGTGTTTTATGACTGAAAAAATGTCCCTAAATGTCAAAGTTGAGTAAAAGAAGCTGTTGTTAATGTTTAGATCCAGATTTACATATTTAGTGTCATTGAATCACGTCTCTTTTGACTGATAAAACAGTTTCTCTGTTATGTGGGTGTCCCACCACCACACACAGTCCAACTACATTAACTTCCATATATGGTCAGGCAGCTAATTTTACCGGCTCCAAACTCAGAGTGTTTTCACGGTGCTGACTTTCTATTGGATGAAACCAGCTGTCAATCAAGATGACGTGTGCAGGTGTAACAGTGCGCTCCTCTGATTGGCTGACGGAGTTTAGCGACCGTTAGTTTAGTGACGTCAGGTCGTAGAAAGATGCTGATTGGTTGGTTGTGTTCGTGGACATTAACTGATTTCAGAGATACTGAACATCATTGGTCCAATATTTGGTCAAAACTTTAAAATGAACTGAAACGTCGTTGTTGTGAAAGTTTGAGGAGCAGCGTTAAAACTAAACGAGGTAAATAATCCACTTTTATTTTGGTAATTTTTACTTCCGCTTGAATTTAAAGGAGTTGGATTTAATCTGTGGTTTATTGTTCTTTAAAACGAGCCCAGTTTGTCTTTAAATGTTTGTTCTTCGACCTATAAATGTAGTTTAACTGCGGTGAGACAGGTTAGCAGGCTAATAGCTAACTGTTTACTGCCGTAAAGTGAGACGTTGACGTCGTTGTGTCGTAAATCGTTTATTAAGATTCTTAAATCCGTTAGAAAAACGATCGCGTGAGTTTTCAAACGAGGTATAATATGTGTGTGTTTACGTCTACAGTCAACATGAAAATATAGACTTTATTATTTATTCAGTTTTACATGTAAATGTCGGGTCGCCTGCAACCTCCGCTCCACAAAGGGTTAAAAGACAGAACAGATGAAAACCTCTCAGGTGAGTCGTGATGGTGATGACGTCACCGACCTCTACATCTCACCTGTGTGTGAGTTTGACCTCGACACGTCAGTATGTTCACCAGGTTATAATAATGTAGTTTAGTTCATTAGTCTTGAATTAAATGCTGAAGGTTTACAGTTGTAAATAATCAGTATATATAAATATCGTATCATGTCTCATCAAACAGATCTGGGATCTGTGACTGATGCTGACACTGAGTTTCTGTTTCTTCATGTTCATTTGTGTTTTCTTTCCTCAACAATCAACAAAACATCCTGGTGTTACATGTCTGATCCTGAAAATGTTCTTCATTCTTTATTGTTCATGTTCTCAGGTGCAGCTCCAGAACCGACCATTAGGATACTTGGTGAAACCAAGAACGGCGTCAAAGTGATGTGTGTTGTTAGACGAGCTTCACCAAAACCAGATGTTCAGTGGCTGGACAGTGCAGGAAACACTCTGACTGCTGAGGAGCCAGAGGACAGAGGAAATGGAGACATCATCCTCACAGCCACCGTGACAAAGACCGACAACTACACCTGTGTAGCTACACAGAAGGACATTCACCATCAGATTCAGTCTATGACACATGTGACTGTCCCTGGTGAGTTTCTTCTTCGTTCTTTGTTCTTTTTTCTATTATTTAAAATATGAGACTGAAGATTTAATGAAACAAATTCATCACCAAACACACTGAGACTCAGACTTGTTGTTGTCTCTAATAAGATCAGAGTGTTTTATTGATCCTGATGAGTCGTTACAGTTTTACAGAAGCAGTTAAACATCAATCACATGAAAAACAACATAAAGACTCAAAGATGCAGATGAGATTTATCTTCCTGATGATTTTATTATTTTATTGTTGAACTAGAAACTAGAATCTGACTCTAAATATAAACAGTGACTGATTGAATGTGTAAATGATGAATATTATCATATTTATGATGTGATGGGAGGAGACTCCTTCTCCAGCTGCCAGATGTGTTTTCTGACTCTTTGACTGTAACATCCAGGACACAAACCAGTCTCATCTGTAAATGTGCTGACACATTAACACACAGACTCTGTGGGTTTTGTAGTTGTAGATGATAAAATCTGTCTGTAGTGGCCCTTTATCTGGAAAAAACTAATTAAACTTTAAACCAAACATAATCAACATGGTGATGTGGTTTGACGCAGGCAAAAGAAGTTAAATGTCCAACCCTGATTCTTGTGTTTTGTTATGTTTTATTTCAAAATTAATAAAACAATCAAGAGAACAAAGAAGATCATGGCTGCTGGTTCCTCCCTTCCACTGGTAAAAAACCATGTGCCCACCCAGGTGCATGCTGGTCCTCAAGGTGCCTGCCTACCTAGATAACTTCAGGTGTCCACAGTGTGACCCAATTACCAACAAATAAACAAAAAATATGAACTATACAAATCTAAATATCCTAAACAATAACCAACAAAAATCATAAACAAAGACTAACTCTACAAATAGCTCCTACAGTAACTATCCCAAAGAAACTTAAATATTCACATAATGGTGGCTTGAGGATTGAATTTGACTCCAGGTAAAACAAGGTTCTGTGTAAACTTGTGCTCTTCTGGGTGATGTTCCCATTTACTGCAACAAAAACAAACACAGAAAGTTACCGTGACAGTTTGTGTAAACTGAACTGTTGTGCTTCCCCACCACCATCCAACTCTACTGATTTCCATCTTATTTCATGAACCTGCTGCTGGTGGTTACCAGTAAAACAGGAACAGACCTACACTACCCCATGGTGGTCAAACTTGCACAAAACATAAATGAAGAATGGCTCCTTCAAGTGTGTTGTTACGTGTTATTGAGAAGTGTAACTAGTATAATATTACTGAAATTTTATCTGTATGGTCTTACATTACTGTTACAAAGTCATACATTACTGTAATTACATCACCTTTGTAACATGTTACATCCAACGCTGCAGTGAAACAGGCTGAACTTAGATTCTTCTCCAGTAAATGAAGCAACAACTGCTCTTTGTTTGTGTCAGTTTCTGTCAGCTCAGTAAACACTGACAGGTTTATCACTGAAGCTTCAATCATCACGTTTAACGTCCTTCAACTTTCTATAGAATTTGTTCTGCTACTAAATGATGTTAAAGTAGAATAATGTCACATGTTGTCTGAGGTCTGAACAGTGTCTCTGTTGAAACAGATGCTGTTTAATTTTCTGACATTCACTTCTGTACAACCTGTACTTGACCAGACTTTTCTGTCTAAAGTGGCTCAGTTCTCAGTCAGGTTGTGGCTACAACCTTTTATTAATGACTTCAAAGTGTATGTAGCTTTAAGAGCTGCAGCTTCCTGAGTGTAAAACTGTGTCTTTGGAGATTTCAGCAATAAGGAAGAGAGGAAGTCTGTAGTCCGTTCAAAATGTAATACGTTCAGGCTAGAGCATCTGTTGTACTTCAAGATCACGTTTCCTTACATGGACAACATATATTGATATACTACCATGCTACTTTTAAAGCTGCTACGTGTCACTTTGTGCTACCGCTACATAGCTAACGTTAGCATTAGCAGCTGTTTACTGACCAGTCTGTTCTTTACATGTTTGACATGTTTCAGTCTCTAACATGATGATTTGTTTGTTTTTTCATCCAGGCTTAAAAGACAGAAGAAATGAAATCCCAGGTGAGTCGTGATGGTGATGACGTCACCGACCTCTACATCTCACCTGTGTGTGAGTTTGGCTCCACAGGCCTCAAAAAAAAATAAATGAACCTGAACTAAAACCAGAACCTCCCCAGCTGTCAGGAGGACAGTGTCATCAGATTGATGACATCACTGAACCTGGTGACGTTCGTCCCAGTGATGTTTGAATCTGATCAGCATCTGAGATTATAGGAGCATGTGAACGTTTAGTTGTTGTCTCTGTGAAGCTGTGATGTCCAGTCTGATGAACATGATCTGAACTGACTCTGACTCTCACACTCTCTTTATGTTTCACTGTAGGGTTTCCTGGTTGGGCTTGGTTTTTCATAGGTGTTGCTGTCTGTGTGGTCATTGGAATTGCCGCTTGGAAGAAGGATTACATCTTGGAAAAGATAGGTTGTAATAGAGGTGAGTGTAACTAACGTCTCATATCAACATGATCCTCATGAACAGACAATAAATTCTTCATGTTTCTGATGTTTAGAGTCTTAACAGTGTTTTTCTCATCAGTCGGTTGGTTTTTACACTCCTCATTGATTTGACTACTCATTTACCTCATTGATAAACTGATTTTGTTTTCAGGAAGGCATCTGGTTCAAAGTGAAGAACCTGCTGTGAACCTACAGACAATAGTGACCTGAGATGACGGATGAAATCAACCCCGACCCTCAACAACTTGTCTTTGAGCTGTAAAGTCATTGAAGAGTGTGTGTTATTGTTCGTCTGTTTTGTCAGAATCAGTCTGAGTTTCAGATCAAACCTGTGTAAACACATTTGTCTTTAAAGTTAAAGTTACAGGTGAATCCACAGCCTCATCTCATCAAGAGAAACATTAGTTTCATAATGATGAGACATAATAATCTGAACCAGATCTCAACCTTCAGCTTGTTTCATTTGATGTTTTTTTTATCACTGTGAGCTTTAGCAGCTAACACATCGTTAAGTTTCTGCATTTAATATTTTAGCTTCATTGTCTAAAGATTTTTTACACTTTTTTGTATTTTTATTACGGTGTAAATATTTAAAACTGATTTTAAACATATGAAATGACAATAAAATGACGTGGATCACAAATACGATCTGTTCCAGTTTTGTTGGTTCTGGTCGGTTAAAGTTCATCCAGACAATGAACGTGTGTTTCTACAAACATGACTGGTTGAAGGTCGTTGTAGAAAATCTGAGCTGAATGTTTCTGATGTCAACAAACATGTTAAAGACATTAATGAGTCACGTGAATCATCTTCCAGATGAAGATGAACAGACCTGAGCCACAGGACAGAGGACACACACACACACACACACACACACACAGTTCATGCCTTCAGGGGACATTTCGTTGATTTCCATTCATTTCCTGGAAACCCCACAGATCTCAATTGTTGGTACCACTTGTCTAACCTTTATCTAAACCTGACCCTCACTTTAACCAAACCTGAAGTCACATCTTTCTTTACATTATGGGGACCTGCTTTTGTTCCCCGTATATGAGTGTGTAGGTAGGTTTAAGTCCCCACAATGTTTAAGTCCCCACGGGTTCATTCTCAAGGTTTTGTGTGCACACAACCCCCCTGCTGGTCAAAGACTGTAAGACAGGCAGATGTGTCTGTAGTCATTTTAATTTTAACTGTGAAAGTGATGTTATCAAAGCTGCAGTTTGGCTCAGGAATAATGTCTGGAAGAAGAAATAAATACTTTTTTATTTAAACAGTAATTGGACCGTACATATGTAGCTTTTCTATTCATATCGACCACTCAAACACCAGCATCATCTAGTACTTAGTAAATATGTAAGTGCTCTATCACATTCACACCATCTCATTCATTTAAAGACAAACAATGAGTAAATTATCAAAGGATAATCCAGCACACAAACTGGGAGTTGTGTAGACTTCTTTCACACAGTCATCCCACTGCTGCTACTGACTATAGCCCTGTGCAGTATCTTGGCAAATGTGCAATCACCAACCTTAATTTCATACCCCCACCCATGTCTCTTGTACATACATGTACATTATGTATAAATTGTTTTTCTATTTTCTATTTTAATACTTTGTACCTGAACATTTTTCTTGCACCTTTGTGGTCTTACTAGCTAATTTTGTCGTCCAGGCAACTGTACAATGACAATAAAGTCTTGAAGTCGTGAAGTAAAAACTTGAAAAAGTCTCACCCCGGATACCCCGTGAACACGGTTTATTTTATTTTGAAAGTTAACCGGATGTTTTGTTTTGTTTTTGTTGACTGGAGCTTAAAAAACACTGACTTTCATCTGGACGTCAGTGAGAACTGTTGTGCTCCTCCACCACCATCCAACTTATACTGGTTTCCACCTTATTTGATGAACCTGCTGCTGGTGGTTACCAGTTAGACAGAAACAGACCTACACTACACCCTTGTGGTCAAAGTACGGTACTTGCAGAGGTGTCAAGTAACGAAGTACAAATACTTTGTTACCTTACTTAAGTAGAAATATTGGTTATCTATACTTTACTGGAGTAATTATTTTTCAGTCGACTACTTCTACACCTTATATTTTAAAAATAGCCTCATTATACGTATTTATTTTCAGCTTGTCATCGTTCAAAACAAACAAACAAACAAAAAAACACCCGTCCAGATAATGGCGCCATCCAGTTTTGTTATCTTACCCCTGTTGTAGCTTGGATGTACATTTCTACGAAGGTTACATGACTGAAGTTTAAGTTTTTACACCGTTACAATACTTAGACAATTAGTCATCATGAAACACATGTTAATGCTCAGTAGCACACATACATGGTTCTTTAATATATTTGCATTGTATTAAAATGTGTTTATTTTCAATGGACATGTGGCTCAAACAGGTAAACTAGTGCTGTCCAAATTTTTCAACATTAACATTTTGATATAATATAATATTTTATAGTCATTATGGCCTTTCTTGTTGTTGTGTTTTTTGTTTTGTACTTTAAGTTGTTTTGAAACCAATTCTTTTACATTTTTACAGACGTCTTTTTCAATCCTAGTATCTGTATTTCTACTTGAGCAATGAATGTAAATACTGTTGACACCTCTGCTTGCAAGAGACATAAATCAAGGATGGCTCCTGAAGATGTTAGTTGTTAATCACCGTTTACCAGTTGGCTCACGCTCTTGTATTGCTCAGCTTAATTTCAGCTGTTCACATTTTAAAATATATATGTGGGTTTTTATCATTAATACAGTTGTACAGTTATGTACATTGTTATTTGTGTGCGGTGTCACGTCTCCAGTATATAACATATTAATCATTTGTCTGCTTGTCTTTCTGACTTTATTTATTATTTTTACTTTTCTTCAGACTGAAGACAGATATTAAATGATGTAAATACAAACTCACAAACTTGTGGCTTTACTTGCTTCTGTTCTGCTATTTAGATACAATAAAAACAGTAAATGTTACAATGTTTAGATGCAGTAAAGTTGTTTTTTTCTCAGTAACAGAAACAGAAGCGATGACTGTGTTTGTCTTGTGTGATATTTACACACAGACTAGTGTTGGTAACGTCTCCTACATGAAGACCAGTAGAAACACGACGGTTTATAAGCTTTTATTTTTATTTTTTCTTTAAAAAAGTTGATTAATTCGGTGTGTCGCAGCTAAAATGTGCTTGCACCACGTGACCGGAAGTAGGAGACGTGGTTTATTTTGAGACGATACTTCCTGTATTTCTGGGTGTTTACCGTAGTTAGGTTAAAATATATAGATATATATATATATATATAGATATATTATTTATAATATATCTATATCTATATATAGATATATATATTAAATCTAGACTGTTTATTAATAAGGCTACTACAACTTTAAAGAGGTTTAACTGAGGTTTTATTTTTGGATTTTAACCGTAAACAACAAAAACATCGTCGGCGCGTTTGAGTTACGATGAGTCCAAATCTTCTGTGTTTCTTTCTTTTGGTTTGGATTGAAATAACAACAGGACATGGACTCGGTGAGTTGTTTAATGATTTGACAGTTTGTTGGTTCACACAGCGGCTGGTGTTGGTGTTTTATAGCGTTAGCTGTGTTAGCATTAGCATTAGCGGTGTTAGCCGTCACTAGTGTTTATTTGACATCAGTATTAAGTAGTAAAGTCGCTTCCCAGTGTAAAGAAATTGTTGTAACTCTCTGTTTTCACTATATTTATCATCTTTACTCGGGACTAATACGTGATTGTGTCATTAAAGTCAACGTATAAACGGAGCAGGTTGTAGGCCTCATCCAGGCGTCAGCATCCGCTCACTGTTTAAACTTAAAACTAAACGTTTTCCTCTGAATTGATGGTCTTTTTTTCTATTTCTGACTGATTGATTTATGTGTGTGTGTGAGAGTATACCACTATAATTAGGCTAATTGTTGTTGTACAGTATACACATTTTTGTTTTGTTTCGTTTTGGGTTTTTTTTTTTGTTTGTTTTGTTTTTTTGTTAGAAAAGACACTGTTTCATTGTTATTAGTGATGGCTGGATCAATCCAAATATCGGTAATATCGATGCCAACGTTAGTGTTGATGTTTAATCGATAGTTTAGTTTTAGTTTCTCTCCGACATTTACTGCTGTGGTTTCGTCTAAGATGCGACATGTCAGTGTCTGACTACAAATACTGCTGCTGCTTTTATAGTGTAGAGCACGAACTTTACTCCTCCTCTTGGGTTTGGATGAAGTCACGTGACACACACACACACACACACACACACACACACACACACACACACACACACAGCCCAGAGGCAGAAGCAGCAGTATGACATGGAGGAACAGCAGCAGTGTGTATTTTCAGGCCAAAAATGAGACGATTTGCACAATTTGTAAAAAGTCAATCAAATACATTGATAACAACTAGTTTATACAAACACATGAAAACAGAAAAATCCTTCTCACACACACACACACACACACACACACTCTCCTGGGTTAAGCTAATTAATGATCTAAAAACACTTAAAAGTCATGTAAATTCACCACTTGGTGTCAGATCAATACCAAATGTTACAGCATCGTACACGACTATGCTCAACTGTATCATGTTAAACTGACTAGTCAGCTCCAAGTGTTTCAGTCAGCTGACAGAAATACCTGATGTAACACTGTCAACTGATGTTTCAGAGTCATTGAAGTGACATGTCAGTGTTACCTGATGTGTTGTTGAACCTGATTCTTCTCTATTTAAACATAAAGATTAAATGTGTTTCTTCTTTCAGGTCCAGTCAGAGTGGTTGTACCAGACGGAGATGACGTCATCTTACCCTGCTCTCTGAACACCAGAGTGGATCTTGAAGAAAAGTTCTTTGACTGGGTGAAAAGTCGTCACACTGATCATACTGAGGTCTTCATGTACCACAATGGAAGTCATTACAATAAAGGACGTCCAGGTCAGGATCCACGGTTCAGAGGACGAGTCTCGTTCTTTCCAGAAGAACTGAGGAACAGCAACGCCTCCATAAAGATCCACAAGACAAAGATACAGGACAGTGGAATCTACAGCTGCATTTTCCCACAATTTAATGAACAAGAATTCAAGATTGAGCTCGTTGTTGGTGAGAACTTTGATAAAACACTGAATTTATTTTTCTGCCGTCGTCTGAGTTCATGTCTGACTCCAGCTGCTGTTTCTTGTCCATTCAGTCTGATTTAACCACTGACAATGAGCAACAGGTTGAAAGTAGAACCATCACATCAGTAATTTAATATCAACAAGCTTCACTGTTCTTCACTTCATAGTCACTTTGGATAAAAGTATCTGACAGATGCTTAAGTAATTGATCACAACTGAAACTACAAGATCATTCAGATCAGTGACATCATCACCACCTGATCTGAACTGAAAGATACTTTTCTATTAATTAGAAGAATAAAAAGTTTAATGTGCAGTATTTTCAGGGACATTATGACTGTGACTTGACTGATTGAATCTCAGTAATTTCTTCAACCATCAACTCTCATTTACATTTTTATTTCTAGTGTTGTAATTAATATAATCTGTCTCATATAATCTCTGGTTTACAGTTGCAGCTCCAAGACCATATGTTACAAATCTTGGTGAAACAAAGGACGGACAACTGCTTCAGTGTGTCGTTCGAGGAGCTTTTCCACAACCAGATGTTCAGTGGAGGGACACCAATGGAAACACTCTGACTGCTGAGGAGCCACAGGTCACAACAGATGGAAAACGATACGATGTTATCGTCAATGTTACTGTGACCAGGACGGACAAATATCGATGCGTATCTACACAGAAGGAAATCAACTATGAAACTAAATCTGTGATCTATGTGTTTATGAACGGTCAGTGATGTTTTAATCTTATTTTATTTATTTGTGAGTTCATAGTTTTCCTAAATGTTCAGTGTTTTCAGAGTGAACACAGTGAATTTTCTCTTAGTGAAGAAAATATTCACACTGAGTCTCTTTGACTTTGTTCAGACTGAAGACAAATCAGATGAGTTTCTCAGATCAGATGTTTAGGACAGACTGTCCACACTGTCTGCACACACATCACCAACCATCTGCACAGGTTGCTGTAGTAACCACGTAGGTGTCAGTATCTACGTAGCCACGTCTCTCTCTCTCTCAACTAACCTGCCTCTAATCTTTTCTTTGATGGTTTTGCACAGACTTGATTATAGAAAATACTGATAAAGTTTGTTCAGTATCTGTTCAATACAGAACACGTCTTTTATCTTTTAGCGTTAGGGTAGAAGATCCCGGAAAAACAGTTTAATCAACCTACATTTTTGATAGTACACAATTCAAAAGTCCAAACCCCTTTCGTCAGACTTCTCCCCGAAGCCACACCTCCAGAGTACGGTAGTACGGACCAATGGCAGTTGGGTTTGATAAACATATCAGCATCCAGTCATTTCGAACGAGTCACTTAAAATGATTGGATCGTGTTTTTTCACTCCTGTCTGTTCCACAGGCGACTTAAGGCCCGTTCATGTTTCCTTTACATACGTAAGTAGGTACGTGTGAATTTCATGTTGCCATAGTTGTTAACAACACATCCAGTAGAGGGCAGAGCTGAGCACAGGTTTCCAAACTCTGACGTAAGTTTCAAACAATAACAAACATGGCGACAGTGAAGATCACAGCACAGTTTGTAAAAAAAAAAAAAAATAGAGCAGCGCTGTAGACGACAGTGGTTTGTGCAGTCGTTAAATAAATCACAGCATGTAGACGGAGATTTCTTCTTCTTTGTTCCTGTCGCTGGTCACACGTGAGCTACACTGTTCAACACTGCCCCGATGGTTTCTGGTGGTGTTACTCTGTTTGCTGCTACTGCTACAGATCATTAAACTCCCTGAAAACAGACCAAATTACGGACGTAATAACGGATGAAAGGCTCTGTCCGTCTTAAAACGGCCTTAAGATGTTTTATTTTTGTGTTGGAGCACTTAATTAATTGGTTGCCATTGGGATGTGAAGGGGATTTTAAGCAGTATATGACAGAAATACCAATATGTGTAATGTAACACTCTGTTTGCTGCTTGTAAACTGATGTTTCAGAGTCATTGAAGTGACATGTCAGTGTTACCCGATGTGTTGTTGAACCTGATTCTTCTCTATTTAAACATAAAGATTAAATGTGTTTCTTCTTTCAGGTCCAGTCAGAGTGGTTGTACCAGACGGGGATGACGTCATCTTACCCTGCTCTCTGAACACCACAGAGAATCTTAACGTAACCTTTGACTGGAAGAAAGATGATCACACTGAGGTCTTTATATATGAGGCCGGCAGGATTTACAGTAACGGAAGCACAGGTCAGGATCCACGGTTCAGAGGACGAGTCTCGTTCTTTCCAGAAGAACTGAGGAACAGCAACGCCTCCATAAAGATCCACAAGACAAAGATACAGGACAGTGGAATCTACAGCTGCATTTTTCCACAATTTAATCACCAGGAATTCAAGATTGAGCTCGTTGTTGGTGAGAACTTTGATAAAACACTGAATTTATTTTTCTGCCGTCGTCTGAGTTCATGTCTGACTCCAGCTGCTGTTTCTTGTCCATTCAGTCTGATTTAACCACTGACAATGAGCAACAGGTTGAAAGTAGAACCATCACATCAGTAATTTAATATCAATTATTGCCACAAACAGTGATCATGGGCCCAAGCACCTGCGGTTCTACGGGTGGCGTGAACCACAGTGAACACATTTGTGCGAACCCGACGTAACTCATCGGGTGCCGTCGGGCCCAGGTCAGGTATCTATGCTTTAATCCAAACACAAAGAAACGCAAATATCTCACTTCCTGTTGGGCACGGCGAGGGTCATGCAACACGGAAGTTGTTTATCTTCATGAGCCCAACACACATACCTGAAACACCGTGCCAACCACTAGCATATGTTACATAAGAGGGCGCTGTGGAGCCCCTGGGCCACACCCAGACCCGAGACTCTGTTCCAGAGAGGTTTGCAGCAGTTCCTATATTTGTGCAAATTTTCATGAGTTTTTGTGCATGGGAATGACCTGAAAAGAGCCACAATCCATGAGGAAAATTATAATAATGATATTAATGATATTAATGTTCTTCACTTCATAGTCACTTTGGATAAAAGTATGTGTCAGATGACTGAATGTTACTGTAACAATCACTGTGCTTTATTAGTTTTCATTTCTGTCTTTCAGTAAAGGTCATGAGAGACAGATCAGGAGAGATCGAAGGTGAGGATGATGTCACTGTTACTGCTCATTTGTAGCCATAATGTCCCTGATAACATTTGATTGGACAAAATTAAAGTAATTGATCACAACCGAAACTACAAGATCATTCATATAAAAGTTTAATGTGCAGCTTTTTCAGGGACATTATGACTGTGACTTGACTGATTGAATCTCAGTAATTTCTTTAACCATCAACTCTCATTTACATTTTTATTTCTAGTGTTGTAATTGTCTCATATAATCTGTTGTTCACAGGTGCAGCTCCAAAGCTCTATGTCACACAGCTTGATCACACCAATGACTGGTCACTGCTTCAGTGTGAAGTTCAAGGAGCTTCACCACAACCAGATGTTCAGTGGCAGGACAGTGATGGAAACACTCTGACTGCTGAGGAGCCACAGGTCACAACAGATGGAGAACGATACGATGTTATCGTCAATGTTAAAGTGACCAGGACGGACAAATATTGCTGTGTATGTACACAGAAGGAATATGACCATCAGACTCAGGCTGCAACCTACGTGTATATTCATGGTCAGTGATGTTTTAATCTTATTTTATTTATTTGTTTATTTATTTATTTGTCATCACCAACCATCTGCACAGGTTGCTGTAGTAACCACGTAGGTGTCAGTATCTACGTAGCCACGTCTCTCTGGATGTGATGATGTTATTGTGTGTTACGTTGTCAGTGACTCTAAAGACAGTTTGAAATGTGGTTTGAGCAGCCAGAGCGTCCAGACTGAGACACATCTGTAGAGATCAGACTGGAATCACATTTCAAACCAACTCCACATGTGGTTTGGACCTGATTTACAAAAAATCACATTTCATGGGTTTTTTCTGTGCAGACTTTATAAACTCAATGTGGATGTGACACAAACACATTTGATCTTGAAGTTGAATATGGACACACTAGTCGTTCTCTCTGTGCAGGTTATAACCAGTGTGTTGAACATAACACAGTACGTACACTTACACTCTGATTGTTTTCTGTCTTCAGAGAATTTCCGTGAATCCACCAAAACTACCTGGTGGTTGTTTGTTGGTGGATTGTTTTCTGGACTTCTTCTTGCTGCTCTGTGTTTCTTGTTCATCGGTATCTGCACAAACAGAAAAAAAGGTAAGTTTAAATCCTTGATTGTATGAACATATTCATGATGTGTCACATCAACATAACAGATAATTAAATGTGTTTCATATCCAGAGTCTCAGCATCTTTTATCTTCTGAGACAGAAACTGTTGTTGGTTTTTACATCCAGTGCAGATGAACTGAGAACACACTCTGTGTATGAGGCCTCTGGTTTTAAGACTCAAACCAACAAGTGACGCTTCAGTGTTTTTATCTCCAAACCTGCTTTTATAAAAACAAAGTGGCTGAGAAACAGTCAGACATGTTTTCACCTCCACATGGAAGTTAAAGTAACACTCACTGGAACTGGTGGATTAAGTGAATATTCAACAGAGAAAATGAAAACACCTGACATCAACTCATTTATCAATATACATGACATTTTGTTGAAATTTAACTGAACAAAAGGTTTAAAAGATGATGGAGAAATCAACTTGTGTTTGTGTCGACCTCCAAACTTCTTTGTGTATAAATAAGAGTTTATTTTATGTAACATGAACTTTTGTTTTCTTTTCTTCAGGTCCTGGTGTGAAGATGAGATCTGATCCCAGACCTGCAGATGCTGAACCAAATGAGAGAAACCAGTTCATCTCACCTCCAGAAGGTCTGTGGTTGGATCTCAGTCCTGATTTCCTCCTGTAGAAGTTTACAAGTTACTGAAGCTGTGAAACTGCCTGTGATGTGATATCATCCTCTGTTTGATCGTGTGTGTGATGTGTGAATGAGACTCGTTGTGTAAAACACTTTGAGTCCACATGAAAACTAGAAAAGTCTTTTTTAAATGTAGTCCAGTCATTTAGTGTGTGACACTTACAATGGTCAGTGGTTGTAATTATTGACTTTGTTGTTTGTAATTTATACTTTTCTTTTCTTTTCTTCAGCTGTTGATGTGAAGATAAATGGATCTGATCACAGACCTTCAGGAAATGAATCAAACGGTATCAATGAAAATAGTTTCCACCTCTGACCACTAGGAATGTCCGATATTGACTTTTTGTCGATATCGATATCAACCGATACGATATATGCAGGCGTTTTCTCCAAAACAGGAACACGGCACACTGTTGTTGTTGTTTTGCCTCCAGTCTCGGTTTGATGAGGTCATCAATTACGCGCCGGTAAACGTCTCAGAACCCACAAACATTTATTACAGCACTTTTGGTGAAATCCAGGCATTACGTTATCGTGTTTTTATTATCAGAGGAAAAACCGATAACGATCCTTACAGATATTACATAATTATGCTAATATCGAATCGAAAGTACCGGTCGGCCGATATTATCGGACATCCCTACCGACCACATAACTGTTCAGCTTTGAATGGTTCCTGTGTTTGTCTCCTCAGATCTAAATGTGCAATAATTTCACTTCTTTTTCAAATCTTTACTTATTAATCTTTATTAGATCATTGTTTCAGAGCAGCGTTGAATCAGGAACAAACCTGAGACGTGAAACCAAAGTGTCCTTGAGCAAAACACTGAACCTCAAACTTCCATCAGTGTTGTACAGTTTTTATCTTAAATAAAACAATAGATGATCATAGATAAAGTGTCTAACACCATCAGGTTTATATCAATATATAATAAACAAACACCAAAGCTGCAGAGTTCAACAGAAACTGAACAGATGAAGATGAAGTCAAACATCATCATTTAATATTTGGAGAAAAGAAGATACTTTTGGAGATAAAATATCTATAAAAATTTAAAAGTGAACATCTTCTCATCATACTCAGGTAAATATCAGAGATGTTGATTTCAGGTTTAGATTAACATGAACCACATGAGGCCTTAAAACATCAGACAACTGAGGAAATGAAGAAATAATGTTGATGTTTAGTTTTGATGTCATCTGATCTACTGAAATCAACATTATTAAAACTTCTGCCCTTAAATGTGTGAATGAAACCACAACTCTGAAGTGATTGAAATACAGAGAGAAGACAATTAGACTGTTTTTATATATTTGTAGCCATTTATTTTCCTTGTAAACTTAATATTACTCTTCATCATGTTACAGTGTGTATTTGATCTGCTGAGTCTGATTTTTCATTTGGTATTTTCACATGTAGTACACCTGGTGTAGTACACATAGTGTGACTCAGTGACTTGCTCACGTGCCTTGAACCATAGATACACTTTTCCATTGATAAATGAAAGTGAAAGACTTAAAAACGTAACATCACAGCACCTTTCGTTCTGTCTCTGCCTACTTGCTACAATATCTGCAGCTGAGCCAGTTAAGACTTGAAGTCTTTCAAATGTGCAAAATAAAGACGCAAAATTAGTGAGCGATCTGTGTCAGGTTTGGTAAATCTCACTGCGTGTGCTATCTTCATCTATTTACATCTACTCCTCCCAATATTTTGAACGTTCTGGCAGACACGCCCATATCTGCATATTCATTCAGGCAAACACACTAAATGGATTATGCTGTTATTTTACTCGTTTAGGGACGTAATCCTCATTGTGTCTGGTTAGTAGATCAGCTTCAACACGTGTTTGCACGTGCAATGAAGTTTGCACTTATTTTTGCACACGCAAACCCTTAGTAAGCAGGGCCATAGTGTAGTACACCACACAGTCAAGATGACGACTGTTGAGAGGTGTGTGTGTGTGTGTGTGTGTGTGTGTGTGTGTGTGTGTGTGTGTGTGTGTGTGTAATAATAATTATAATCTGAGACAGTTGATGTAAACACACTGTCATAAATTACTGTCACTTTCTTTTATGCTGTTACATTTTTGAACATAGTGACTTTGTTTATGTTGTTTTTCATGATAAAGGTTGATATTGTATGTATAATGAAGAGAATCTTTGTTGTTTTTGTTGTTTTTGTCTTCGTCCCCGTTGATATTTTAAAGCACTTTGCTTTGAAATGAAAAGTAAATGAATGCAACTTATTACTAACGTTTGAGAATATGATTATAAAGCTTTTATTCACACAAATGTTTGAATAAAATAAAGCTTCTTGTTTCTCTGTGTAACTGTCCTGGGTGTTTTTTTTTCTTACATGATACCGATACCAACAGTCGAGTTAGAGTCAGTGAAAGAAAAGAGTAAACAACCATATGAACGAGGTCTTGCAGAATGTAATCAAAGATATTTGTTGTCCACATACTATGGTTTTCCTGAGATATCTACACATGGTTCAAAAGATCTGCAAAATGGTCACTGTGGTATTGGGATGTACAGTATACAGTCACAGTACGGAGACAACTAAGTTTGTAATTAGTTGTTAAAAAATACTTAAGAGTCGAAATGTTGTAGCCATTTAATTTGCATAAAACGTTACTTATAGTTGCTGCACATATGTCTCTTACTGTTATATATTGTGATTAATTAATTATTAATTTCTTACATCGTTTGTTGGGTCACATGTTTTGGACACGTCACCATGAGAGAGAGAGAAACAGTCTAATTTGATGGTTATTTTGTCATCATTTTTGGAAATTAAAGGCTTTTGTAAAGAAGAACAACAGGGTGGTTATTTTGTGTGTTCAAACGCCACAGACTCACCGTCCACGGCGTGGTATGCTGCGACAACAATAATAAAAACCACTTGGTTTATGTAGCACCTTCCAAAATACCCAAGGTCACAAGAGGTGGGTTGGGCGGTTAGTGACCAAATGTCTCAGTGAAAAGGTTTGACTTGAGATACTTTTAAAATCCACCCAGAGAAGACAACGTCATGTTTCAGTATCACGTGTGTTGAGCAGTTATCATCAAGTTCACATGAACTGAGCCCTTCTCACTATACAATCATTATATTACTGTTTAGTTTATAACACATCTATTATTTCACATATTTCACTAAGACACTAACACTATGTCACGAATGTGTAGGATGAAGATACTCACTCACTATAGGTTTGACATATTTAATCACTGTGTTTGTGGCAACTTCAGTTACTATGTTTGACGTGATGTTAATGTCTAGTGTCGTTCCTGTGCTGCCTCACCTTCATATAAACTTGTTTGACTGCATATATCTGAGGTTTGATACCATGACAGGAGCAAATAAACAAATATATTATGTTATTTTTTTAAAGCGCAGTAAGGAGTTAAAGCATAATGGTCTGGTGAAGTATAAAACTTTGTCGTATTAAAGGACAACCCCAAAAGAGGTCAAACATAAGAGCATTAGAAGTGTATATGACTTATGAAACATGAAAAGAGGGTTCAACATATGGTTAGAGAACCAGTTCAGACCTGTTTGATTGTCAGTCACAGCGTCGGGGACAATAAGAGATAAGGAAGTGATACATGATTGGTTCTGACATTGTGACTTTAAATTGTTTTTTTGACCCATCAGTGCTACAGGTGCAATTTTTGCTGCAACAATTTTTCCCCCCAAAAGCCAAAACCACCTTGAACTCTCTTTTTGATGTTGAGGGTCGGTGTTGAAAAGAGTGTATGTGGCTCAGTTATGGTTGAATTTGGAGAAAGGTCAGAAAAGGAGTCCAGGTAATTCTGTGAGGATGTGTCCTGAGACGAGGTTAATCCAGTGGTTTAAATGACAAGAGTTCCTAGATTTCCCAGTTTTCAAAGACTATTTTCTTAGTGTTACTTAGAGACAAGTATTGGGTGTTTCAGGGCCCGTTTCAGAAATTGCCGGGTTCAGTGAAAACTCAGGGTTAGTTGCATTAGAGTCTAAGGCAACTAACCCTGAGTTTTCACTAAACCTGCTTTGTGAAACAGGCCCCTGGTGCTTCAGTACAAAAACAAACAGACACAGAAACAAAATTTTCCCCCAAAAGCCATAACCACCTTTAGTTTAACCCCACGACACATGGACTTCCTTCTGTCCACCTGCTGTGCAATATTCAATATATTTAATGTTACTGATAATACTGTCAAATATCTGTATATCATGCAATACCATTACTCTCACTGTCTTATACCCACCACTCATTACAAGTGATCATCATTACTGTGCAATATTTTTTTTCAACTCTTTTTATTTAGATGTTACAAGAAGAAAACTTACAGCACAGTGTGAACAATAGTGTCAACAATTCTTCTAAACCCATCCCCAGTCATCCTTTTTTTATGTTTATTTATTTATTGACACTCCTGTACAGTAGGTGGCGGTACGCACCAAAAGGAGATGTAAACCAGACGAAAGCTCTGCCCGTCCTGGATTTTCTGGGTGGTGGCCGAGGGAAAGTTGACTAAGGTACTGGTTTGTAGTAGTGGGACTGGTACATCCAAGAGTCTGTGTAAATAAGAGACCTGATTAATGATATTGTGTTGGTGATGAGGGAGGTGGCACAAAGAGGAACTGAGAGAAAAAAAAAACTGTGGAAAAAGAAAACATAGATGTTAACATCAGCCTGTCTAAAGCAGAAGGTGAAGGTATCGTTTGGATTAGAAATTAGAATAGAATAGAATAGAATAGAATAGAATAGAATAGAATAGAATAGAATAGAATAGAATAGAATAGAATAGAATAGAATAGAATAGAACAGTCTTTTATTGTCATTGTACAGTGGAGGTACAACCAAATTGAGGGTGCTCCCTCAGAGCCATCATGCACCACGAGACAGGCAGGAAAAACAAACATAAAGGTTGTCATAGGAAATAACACACACAACATAGGGTGAGAAACAATACAACATATTAAAAAAGGGGTATTCTCTTAAAAGATAGACATAAAATTTGAAAAAAGAAGACAATTTGTAAAATTATAATATATATATACAACTGAAAGAGAACCACGAAATGTAAACTGTAAAAAACTCTAGAAAAGTGCAAGAAAAGTAGTGCAACAGAATAATATAGATTTATAAATATATGGAACTCAGAGTTAAATATCTGAGGAACAAGAGACAAAGTGACTGAGTCAGTGAAAACCTTGACAAGAGGCTGGAAACGTGAGGACGAAGTCATTATTTCTATGCTGAGAACTGGACACACTTATCTTAACGGCACCTTTCTCCTTTTAGGAAAACACACAGTCAGCAGCCAGAAACAGCAACACGTTTTATTCTTCTGCAACAACAACAACAACAACTTTTTCATCTTAGGACTTTAGTCTTGGAGGAAGTGACGGTACAACATGTTCTAGGGAAGAGAAAATGTTGTTGTTGTTGTTATTTTTAATTCCTGAAAGAAACTGGACTGTACCAAACGATTTAATGACATGAAACAGTAGAGGCAGCAATGAGGATGTCAGCTGTTAAATACCAAAGAAGAAAGAAGAAACACCGTAGAAGAAGAAACACCGTAGAAGAAGTGTTTGAGTGGGTGGTGTCTGTGGACAGTGGTGGAGTCATTTAGTATCACAACCTCAGTGTTTGTTTTGTTTTGTTTGTTTGTTTGTTTGGTGCTCGGGTGAATGGGTGGATTGATAACTCGAATAGAGCCTTAAATCGGTTGAACTAGCATTTTTTTTTTTAATTTTTATTATTTTTTTTATTCGTCACCACCAGCAGTGTTTTATAAATGGCCTTGTTGTTTGTGCTATGAAGGCTCTTCTATGTTTCTTCTTTTTGATTGAAATAACAACAGGACATGGACTCGGTGAGTTGTTTAATGATTTGACAGTTTGTTGGTTCACACAGCGGCTGGTGTTGGTGTTTTATAGCGTTAGCTGTGTTAGCATTAGCATTAGCGGTGTTAGCCGTCACTAGTGTTTATTTGACATCAGTATTAAGTAGTAAAGTCGCTTCCCAGTGTAAAGAAATTGTTGTAACTCTCTGTTTTCACTATATTTATCATTTTTACTCGGGACTAATACGTGATTGTGTCATTAAAGTCAACGTATAAACGGAGCAGGTTGTAGGCCTCATCCAGGCGTTAGCATCCGCTCACTGTTTAAACTTAAAACTAAACGTTTTCCTCTGAATTGATGGTCTTTTTTTCTATTTCTGACTGATTGTTGACAAACTTTCCTCACACTGATTTATATAACTATAAATAGGCTAATTGTTGTTTTATCACCACTAACGCTTGATAACTAGCTGCTGTTTGCTCTCGTTCAAGGGAGTAGTTTGATGTTGACACGAACGTGCTGCAAGGCAGCTCTCCTGAAAGTTCATGTTTTTATTGATTTTTTTTTTTTTTTTTATTTGCTCATAGAGTTTGATGGTGCAGTTATATATATATATATATATATATATATATATATATATATATATATAGTCTAAGTCACACTGACTCCAGTGGACCCACTGGGTTTTTAGATCGAAATAAAATTACTTAAGGAGCCTAAGTCACATCCATCTACCTCAGGTCCACAGATCCACTGATCATAAAAATTATGAACAAGAGACAATGGAGATATCACAAATATCTCCTGGTCCCATTTGAAATGTGTCCTGGTTTTAACATGTGATGTTAGTGAATGTTAAAGATAATGTTTGACATGGAGAGAGTCTGTTTAGTGACAGGCAGCAAACGTTACTGTAGGTTTAGTGTGAGACCACGTAGCGACTACAACGCTGGTCTGGCTACATTTACGTCAGCTGACGTTAGCTTAACAGCAGCTACAACATATGTATGATCCAGGGTAGAAGTAAAGTGGATTTGAAAATAATATTTTTTATCTCCTTTCACTGCAATAGGGAGTCTAAGTCACGCCCCTTCCGGTGGATCCATTGGGTCCATAGATCGAAAAAAAAATGACATTGCCGTGAACGGAGAGATAACAATTATGTATCTTAATTTATATGACAACAATCAGTGTGAGTCAAGACTATGTTTGTGGTGTAATTGTTGATTTATCTGCGTAACTGGTTCGACTACAAACCAAACAGTCTGGTAGGTGACGTCACGTCACAGTTTCTCTTCCCGGCTGAAGAGAGAACGAGGAGCAGGTGATAAAACTGACCAGGTCAGATATTTTCCTAGGTTAGCGTAGCTGCTGTTAAGCTAACGTTAGCTGACGTAAATGTAGCCAGACCAGCGTTGTAGTCGCTACGTGGTCTCACACTAAACCTACAGTAACGTTTGCTGCCTGTCACTAAACAGACTCTCTCCATGTCAAACATTATCTTTAACATTCACTAACATCACATGTGAAAACCAGGACACGTTTCAAACGGGACCAGAAGATATTTTTTTTCTCTCCATAGACGCTAGTTCATAATTTTTACGATCAGAGGACCCGTGGACCAGAGGTAGATGGATGTGACTTATGTTGCCTCTACACTGTGTGATTCCAGTTCTCTGCCTCTGCTCTCGTTAAAGTTAACTTGAAGTGTTATGCGTCTTTTCTGTGGAAGTGAACTGCCAGTCAAGATCACACAGTTTGACCAGTCGACTGTCTGAAGACTGAGATCAATTAATTAAATGAATAAAGTCTGCTGCTGCTGCTGCTGCTGCTGCTGCTGCTGCTGCTGCTGCTGCTGCTGCTTCGGTTCTTTGTGGAATAGTTTGGCTGCTCCTGCTATACTGCATGAGAACGATGACTTGTGTAATAATGTGAAGCGACCTCCTTAAGCAGTTTTCCTTTAATTTGGCTCCATTTGGAAAGTAATTATTACACCTGTCTGAGATTGAAATCAGTGATTTAAACAGGAGAAACAACTCAAGCTAAAACTGCCACAAAAAACTAATCTGGAACAGTGTAGTTATGTGATGTTGTTGCAGGTTGTGCTGCTGTTGAACCGTATCGTGTTAAACTGATGGTTGTTTCTGTTATTTTGTCCAAAGAACAGATGGTCAACGATGTAACACTGTCACAGTTTGCTGCTTGTAAACTGGTGGAGTCATTGAAGTGACACGTCAGTGTTACCTGATGTGTTGTTGAACCTGATTCTTCTCTATTTAAACATAAAGATTAAATGTGTTTCTTCTTTCAGGTCCAGTCAGAGTGGTTGTACCAGACGGGGATGACGTCATCTTACCCTGCTCTCTGAACACCACAGTGGATCTTGAAGGAAAGTTCTTTGACTGGGTGAAAAGTCGTCACACTGATCATACTGAGGTCTTCCTGTACCACAATGGAATTCATTACAATAACGGACGTTCAGGTCAGGATCCACGGTTCAGAGGACGAGTCTCGTTCTTTCCAGAAGAACTGAGGAACAGCAACGCCTCCATAAAGATCCACAAGACAAAGATACAGGACAGTGGAATCTACAGCTGCATTTTCCCACAATTTAATGAACAAGAATTCAAGATTGAGCTCGTTGTTGGTGAGAACTTTGATAAAACACTGAATTTATTTTTCTGCCGTCGTCTGAGTTCATGTCTGACTCCAGCTGCTGTTTCTTGTCCATTCAGTCTGATTTAACCACTGACAATGAGCAACAGGTTGAAAGTAGAACCATCACATCAGTAATTTAATATCAACAAGCTTCACTGTTCTTCACTTCATAGTCACTTTGGATAAAAGTATCTGACAGATGAGTAAGTAATTGATCACAACTGAAACTACAAGATCATTCAGATCAGTGACATCATCACCACCTGATCTGAACTGAAAGATACTTTTCTATTAATTAGAAGAATAAAAAGTTTAATGTGCAGCTTTTTCAGGCACATTATGACTGTGGACCTGGTTGGTTTGTGGGACTCCTGAGGCAGCCGGTGGGTACCGGTTGGCCGAGCGATGTGTGGCCCGGCGGTTGCGAAGGCAAAAACTCAGGTGTGGGGGGAGTTCAGGGAAGCCATGGACTTTCAGTCGATCTCGAAGAAATTCTGGCAAACTGTCCCGGTCTCAGGAGTGGGAAGCACCGCAGCGTCCACACTGTCCTCAGTGTGGATGTGGAGCTGCTGACCACAACTGAGAACGTAGTCGGGCGGTGGAGAGAAAACTTTAAGGATCTTCTCAATTCCACCAACACGTATTCAGAGAGTTGGGCTCAGAGTTGGGTTCACCCATCACGGGGGCTGAGGTCGCTGAGGCAGTTAAGTAACTGCAGCGGCAGCTCCCCGGGGTGGATGAGATCTGCCCTGACTACCTTAAGGCTCTGGATGTTGTAGGGCTGTCTTAGGTGACACGTCTCTGCAGCATTGCGTGGACAACGGGGACGGTGCCTCTGGAATGGCAGACCAGGGTGGTGGTTCCCATCTTTAAGAAGGGAACCAGAGGGTGTGTTCCAATTACAGAGGAATCACACTGCTCATCCTCCCTGGGAAAGTCTACGTCAGGGTACTAGAGAGGAGAGTCGGGCTGATTGTTGAACCACGGATTCAGGAGGAACAATGCGGTTTTCACCCTGGTCATGGAACAACCAACCAGCTCTATACCTTGAGGAGGCTGCTGGAGGGAGCATGGGAGTTTGCTCAACCTGTCCACATGTGCTTTGTGAATTTGGAGAAGGCTTACGACCGCGTTCCTCGGGGAATCCTCTGGGCGGTGCTCTGGGAGTATGGGGTCTCCGGTCTCTGTGCTGTCGGTCAGAGCCTGGTCTGTATTGCCGGTAATGAGTCGGACTCGTTCCCGGCGGGTGTTGAACTTTGCCAGGGCTGAACTTTATCACTGGTCCTGATCATTATTTTAATGGACAGGATTTCTAGGCGCAGCTTAGGGACGGAGGGTGTCTTGCTCAGTGGCCTCAGAATCCTGTCTCTGCTTTTTGCAGATAACGTGGTTCTCTTGGCATCATCGAGCACCGACCTTCAGCACTGGGGTGGTTTGCTACCGAGTGTGAAGCGGCCGGGATGAGAATCAGTACCTCCAAGTCCGAGGCCATGGTTCTCGACCGGAAAAGGGTCTAGTGCCCACTCTGGGTTGGTGCCTCAAGTGGAGGAGTTCAAGTATCTCGGGGTCTTGTTCACGACTGATGGGAAATCAGAGCAGGAGATGGACCGATGGATCGGGGCAGTGTGCATTGATGCGGACGCTGCTCTGGTCTGTTGTGGTGAAGAGGGAGCTGAACCGTAAGGAGATGTTCTCAATTTACTGTCCATGTACGTTTTGACCCTCACTAATGGTCACGAGCACGAATGAATACAAGCGGCCAAAATGAGTTTCCTCTGTAGGTTGGCCAGGCTCAGCCTTAGATATAGGGTGTGAAGCTCAGACATCTGAGAGGGACTCAGGGTAGACTTGACTGATTGAATCTCAGTAATTTCTTCAACCATCAACTGTCACATTACCATTTTTATTTCTAGTGTTGTAATTGTCTCATATAATCTGTTGTTCACAGGTGCAGCTCCAAGACCATCTGTTGCAATACTTAATCACACCAAAGACTGGTCACTGCTTCAGTGTAAAGTTCAAGGAGCTTCACCACAACCAGATGTTCAGTGGCAGGACAGTGATGGAAACAATCTGACTGCTGAGGAGCCACAGGTCACAACAGATGGAGAACGATACGATGTTATCGTCAATGTTACTGTGACCGAGACGGACAAATATCGATGTGTATGTACACAGAAGGAAATCGACCATCAGACTAATTCTACGATCTACGTGTATATTCATGGTCAGTGATGTTTTAATCTTATTTTATTTATTTGTTTATTTATTTATTTGTCATCACCAACCATCTGCACAGGTTGCTGTAGTAACCACGTAGGTGTCAGTATCTACGTAGCCACGTCTCTCTGGATGTGATGATGTTATTGTGTGTTATGTTGTCAGTGACTCTAAAGACAGTTTGAAATGTGGTTTGAGCAGCCAGAGCGTCCAGACTGAGACACATCTGTAGAGATCAGACTGGAATCACATTTCAAACCAACTCCACATGTGGTTTGGACCTGATTTACAAAAATCACATTTCATGGGTTTTTTCTGTGCAGACTTTATAAACTCAATGTGGATGTGACACAAACACATTTGATCTTGAAGTTGAATATGGACACACTAGTCGTTCTCTCTGTGCAGGTTATAACCAGTGTGTTGAACATAACACAGTACGTACACTTACACTCTGATTGTTTTCTGTCTTCAGAGAAACTCACTGGATCCACCAAAACTACCTGGTGGTTGTTTGTAGTTGGGTTGTTTGCTGGAGTTGTTGCTCTGTGTTTCTTGTTCATCAAAAAACACAGAAACCTATACAGAGGTAAGTTTAAATCCTTGATTGTATGAACATATTCATGATGTGTCACATCAACATAACAGATAATTAAATGTGTTTCATATCCAGAGTCTCAGCATCTTTTATCTTCTGAGACAGAAACTGTTGTTGGTTTTTACATCCAGTGCAGATGAACTGAGAACACACTCTGTGTATGAGGCCTCTGGTTTTAAGACTCAAACCAACAAGTGACGCTTCAGTGTTTTTATCTCCAAACCTGCTTTTATAAAAACAAAGTGGCTGAGAAACAGTCAGACATGTTTTCACCTCCACATGGAAGTTAAAGTAACACTCACTGGAACTGGTGGATTAAGTGAATATTCAACAGAGAAAATGAAAACACCTGACATCAACTCATTTATCAATATACATGACATTTTGTTGAAATTTAACTGAACAAAAGGTTTAAAAGATGATGGAGAAATCAACTTGTGTTTGTGTCGACCTCCAAACTTCTTTGTGTATAAATAAGAGTTTATTTTATGTAACATGAACTTTTGTTTTCTTTTCTTCAGGTCCTGGTGTGAAGATGAGATCTGATCTCAGACCTGCAGATGCTGAACCAAATGAGAGAAACCAGTTCATCTCACCTCCAGAAGGTCTGTGGTTGGATCTCAGTCCTGATTTCCTCCTGTAGAAGTTTACAAGTTACTGAAGCTGTGAAACTGCCTGTGATGTGATATCATCCTCTGTTTGATCGTGTGTGTGATGTGTGAATGAGACTCGTTGTGTAAAACACTTTGAGTCCACATGAAAACTAGAAAAGTCTTTTTTAAATGTAGTCCAGTCATTTAGTGTGTGACACTTACAATGGTCAGTGGTTGTAATTATTGACTTTGTTGTTTGTAATTTATACTTTTCTTTTCTTTTCTTTTCTTCAGGTGTTGATGAGGAGATAAATGGATCTGATCACAGACCTTCAGGAAATGAATCAAACGGTATCATTTAAAATAGTTTCCACCTCTGACCACTAGGAATGTCCGATATTGAATTTTTGTCGATATCAGATATGCAGATATTGTCCAAGCACTGAATTTCCCATTCCGATATCAACCGATACGATATATGCAGGCGTTTTCTCCAAAACAGGAACACGGCACACTGTTGTTGTTGTTTTGCCTCCAGTCTCGGTTTGATGAGGTCATCAATTACGCGCCGGTAAACGTCTCAGAACCCACAAACATTTATTCCAGCACTTTTGGTGAAATCCAGGCATTACGTTATCGGGTTTTTATTATCAGAGGAAAAACCGATAACGATCCTTACAGATATTACATAATTATGCTAATATCGAAAGTACCGGTCGGCCGATATTATCGGACATCCCTACCGACCACATAACTTTTCAGCTTTGAATGTTTCCTGTGTTTGTCTCCTCAGATCTAAATATGCAATAATTTCACTTCTTTTCCAAATCTTTGATTATTTTAAAACATAGGAAACAACAGGTTTAAGACAGCAAAACATTGAACGTCAAACTTCCATCAGTGTCGTACAGTTTTTATCTTAGAATCAACTAAACAACAAAATTGATAATTGATTAATCTGCCACTTTATTACTTTGATCTAATCGATTATTAATTAAAGACAGAAACCACATTTCTGTCCTTTTAAACAACTTGCCAAATAAAACAAAGCAAATGTTACAAAACAAACAAACATACATTTGTTTTATAAAGTGCACATAAACTACAATACGTTTATATTTTTCTCAACAGAAAAACCTTTGAAAGTCTTCCATTTAAAAAGGAGCCAAATTAATTAAACAAACAAAAACATAAAATAAGTAATAATAGTAATAAAATGAGTTTAAGTTTGTAGCTCAACGGTTTTTTAACGTTATTTATACTAAAGTGTCTCTCCAACCCAAATAGCTTTAAATAGCTTTTATTAGTGGCCCGGCTACATTGATCCATTATGAAACAAACCAGAGATGTTTCTGTCTGTTACATTTGTTTAGACTTTAGTAACCGTGTGTTTTCTCCATCAAAACTGAGTCAAACCTGCTGGAGACCGACACATCATCAGCCCCGAGCTGTTTGAGGAGACGCAAACAAAAGAGCTGGTGTGTTGAACTCATGTCTATATCAACCCAGAACTACTAAGTTTGTAACACTTTAAAAATGAATACACAGCTTCGTTAAACGATCGGATTACTCCTCGTTAGCAAAAGATTAAAAGCACATGGACACAACGGATCGACGTATCCGGCTTTGGATTCATGAAGCTACGTACTGTGAGTTGCCTTCATCCACGGCGCCGACGTGTTTCCACTTCAGGTGCTCGCACTGTGATGTTGTGATGTTGTGCTATCGTGCCATATGAGGTCAGCGCTGCACATTTTACAGCTGACTGTCTTCTTTGAAGGCTTTAATGTACTTTTGATGATTTGGGGTTGTGCACTTTTCTCCGTTGTATCATTAACCTCCACATGTTTCTCCAGTGAACTGTTTGTAGTGCCTGACTCCATTTTTAAAAATATTTCCTTCAGGGAAGGTAGACGGCAGCATCATGTAAACTGTACGTGCCATTGGCTGGTTTACTGCCACCACCTGAGACATTAGGTGTTGCAGCCTTAGAATAAAATAATAGATGATCATAGATAAAGTGCCAAAACCATCAGGTTTACATCAGTATAGAATAAATAAACACCAAAGCTGCAGAGTTCAACAGAAACTGAACAGATGAAGATGAAGTCAAACATCATCATTTAATTTTCTCCAGAAAATGAGACTGATGATTTAATCAGTGAGACTTTTATAAAGAGATAAAACAGAGACATAAAATATAGTGATGTTTGTGGGTCAAAGACCGAGGATCAATAAGGGAACATCGTCTTTAATAATCAGGTAAATATCAGACCAGCAGACATTTTGATCTCAGTTTTAGATGAACATCTGTTGTTTGTGCCTTAAAACATTAAAACATCAGACGACTGAAGGGATGTTTATTTATATAATGACAATAGAGAAACAGAGAGAAGACAATCAAACTGTATTTATATATTTGTAGCCATTTATTTTTCTTGTAAACCTAATATTACTCTTCATCATGTTACAATGTCTTTATTTGATCTACTGAGTGTGATCTTTCATTCAGTGTTTTCACGTGTAGTAGTGTACTACACCAGAGTCCTGGACTACGAAGCACGATTTGTTCTTATCACGGTAACTTCAGGGTCAACTCTGGTTTCCGTCCTACGAAGGTGGTTCACTTCTTACCGGGCTACGTCTCCATGGTAACTGATGCTGAACTAACCTGCTCCGGAGCAGGTCATGTTCTAGATCAGAGGTCGGAGCCTATAAAATCTCCGTCCTCCGACCAATCAATGCTCTTGAAAATTTCTCATCCTGTTATTGCAGATCTGTGGAGCTCAGGGTCAGATTGAGAGACGTCTCTGAGGAGGACCAGGGTTTTTAGAGACCGGCAAGATTATTTATTGGAGCATCACTTAAATATCTGTGATCTCCTCAAACCGCACGTTACCAGTGCGACATAGCACAGTCGAGCGCTGACTGTCCCTCAGACAGTAGCACTGCTCCATTATTGACTCCTACAATAATTAACTAGGATATTAAATAACTGTATTTTATTACTGACACATTGTACAAATGCTCCTGTTTAGAGCTGCCAGGGTCCGATGACACACCCTCATCACCTTCATTAACTGAGCTTATCATCCTAAACCAGAGACTGATTGACACTGAAACTGGACTTGGACTTATAAGATTAGATTATTATAAGATAAAGTTCTACTTTGAACTTTGATTCATATTATTATATCTAGTTTTTATTGTTTTGTGCCGCTACGGTTGCAGCTGAACACGAATGTTAAAGTTGTATCAGTCTATTCACCTTAACAGTCTAGATTTCAACAGTTCATTGATTTGATTTTAATTTAATTATAGTCACATCTACTCGTCTCTGTGTTAAACTACTTGCGCGTTTACACAATCATTGATCTGTTACCAGCTGTTTTTTTCCAGTTTTTAGCAGCTGCCACCGTGTTGTCTTTTCCTGGATTATCGGCCGGTTTTCCTCATATTTTTGTAAAATTCTAGTTTGCTCTTTGGCTGTGAAGTCGCTGCTCTGCTGGTTCTCGTTTCCATGTTTGTGATTGGACAACTGTCGCAAACGCCACCTCTTTTATGTGAACACTCACATCTAGATTGGAAAATCCTGGGTTGACTAATCTAGTTGATAACCAGCTTCGTGGTACCGCTTAGCCAGACTGAGATTGTTAGGATTAGTGAAGCCAGATAACTGAAAGAGATCCTGGGTAAGTTGAACTTGCTTCGTAGTTCAGGCCTCAGGTCAAGATGACAACTGTTGAGTATAAACTCACCTTTAAACAGTTTTTATTGTCGACTGTATTTAATTCGCTGGATGTTTCTGTTCTTGTTAGTGTGAACAAACTGAATGTGAGTATGTGAAGACACAACTGGTCGTTTAACTTAAAATATGTAAACATGACAGTTGATGTAAATTCACATAAATTACTGTCACTTTCTTTTATGCTGTTACGTGTTTGACAGTGACTTTGTTGTTTATGTTGTTTTTCTTGATAAAAGTTGATATTATATATATGATGAAGAGAATCTTAACTTGTTGAGTGTTTTTTTTTTTTTTTACTCCAAAGAAATCTCATCTCTTCCTGATATATTTTTATTCAGAATAAAAAGCACTTTGACTTGAAAAGACCTGTTTGTAAAAAGTAAAGGGACATTTTTTTTTTTTTTAAATATTATCATAAAGTTTCTGTGCGAACATTTGAATAAAATGAACCGTGTAACTGTCCTGGCTGTTTGTTTCTTACAGATTTAGAAGTGATGACATTGTATTTATTACTATTTATAATCTGTTACATTCGTTATTTAAACTGCTGTATTATATAGTTTTATCACAGTGTAAATGTGATGCTGCTAAAAAAAAAAACTAAAACGTTTTTAAAAAATAGAGCAACATTAAAGCCACAATATGTCATTTTTCACAATGTCTATTATCGAAAATCACAACCATGATCTTATTGATTAATAATTACCTCCATCAACAAGTTGAAACGTTCTGGTAGAATTTGAATTTTCCATTTGTATAAACACAGAGGAACCAGGCTCAGTACAGGTGCTGAGAGGAGGCAACAGTAAATACTGCTCCACCTTCTGACTCAGACTCCCAGAGGGAGGATAGTCACCACAGACATTCTACCAAAGAGAGAAACCATCTATATATGTAAAATAAAAAATGTTTAAAAACGTCACTCCTTCTCAGTAGTGAAAAAAAAAACTTATCGCAGCTTTTGTCACTGCAGAGGATCTTTCTGGGCTCCTGATATATTTTCACAACATATTTTCCAGCTCTGTCGGCTGGTGGGAGTGTGTTCATGTGTTCATGTGTTCATCTGTTCATCTGTTCATGTGTTCATGTGTTCATCTGT
Organism: Polydactylus sextarius; assembly: GCA_016801845.1. NCBI lineage: Eukaryota > Metazoa > Chordata > Actinopteri > Polynemidae > Polydactylus > Polydactylus sextarius. The sequence goes on from CM028908.1 coordinate 26,653,437, forward strand.
TCATCGGGGCTGAACTCTACCGTTCCTGGTACAGACAGCGGAGGAGAACCATGTGACCATGTAGAGACAGTAATGACGTGGTGTCGTGTAAATAATATAAATAACATGGGTATTTTATGTGGTATTTTCCATTATGTGATTATGAGTCTGTCTCCTTCCACTCGAGGTCAAAACCGAGTCTTTAAACTTTCATTTTTGAGACCAGATCCAAGTAGAACAACACTGACACTTAGAGGTCACAGGGGGTTGAAAACCTCTTTCTCATAAATATGTAAATATGAGTAATAATGTTCATTATGTCTGTTATTGTGTGACTGTAACAAACAAGATGAGGTCTCTCCTTCACTGACCACCTGTCTATTATATTTTCACTCCACCATGTAAATCGTAATTTTTGTTTTGTTTTTTATATTAATTTGTTTTTTATTTATTTATAGTAATGGTATATTGTTGTTTATATGGATTTACATGTTTACACCAAGAACAACATGGACACGAAGCTGCTGCTGCCTCCTATCACTGCTCTGTTGAGTGTGTGGTCACAGGCTCCACAGCCGAGGACAGGAAGGTGGTGCAGAGCGTCATAAACACTGATCTCCACGTCCTGCTGCCTCAGGAAAACCAAGGTCATCACCAGAGACGCTCACACCGTTTGACCTGTTGACCTCTGGGAGGCGCTACAGGTCAGTCAAGTCCCACAACCACCAGACTGACCAACACTGCTTCATCTGGGCCGTCTGGACTGTTAACACACACACACACACACACACACACACACACACAGGTAACACCCCCCATCAATCATCTACCTCCAACCTTCAATGTTTACAGCCACTTTTCACTTTAAACTTATTTATATTCTCCTTTTTTTCCACAAACGCACATTTTTTATTTAACTCTGTGTCCATTATATTTATAAATGTATATATAATCATTTTTCACTTTCACCTTCAGGGTTTTTACACTTTACAGTTTATATTCTGTGGTATTTTTTCCAGTTGTATATATTATATTTTTTATGTCTATTTTTAAGATTTTTTTTTAATACGTTGTATTGTTTACAGCCTATGTTGTCCCCTTGTGTTGTTTTTGTGACTCTATTCTATTCTATTCTATTCTATTCTATTCTATTCTATTCTATTCTATTCTATTCTAATTTCTAATCCAAACGATACATTCACCTTCTGCTTTAGACAGGCTGATGTTAACATCTATGTTTTCTTTTTCCACAGTTTTTTTTTCTCTCAGTTCCTCTTTGTGCCACCTCCCTCATCACCAACACAATATCATTAATCAGGTCTCTTATTTACACAGACTCTTGGATGTACCAGTCCCACTACTACAAACCAGTACCTTAGTCAACTTTCCCTCGGCCACCACCCAGAAAATCCAGGACGGGCAGAGCTTTCGTCTGGTTTACATCTCCTTTTGGTGCGTACCGCCACCTACTGTACAGGAGTGTCAATAAATAAATAAACATAAAAAAAGGATGACTGGGGATGGGTTTAGAAGAATTGTTGACACTATTGTTCACACTGTGCTGTAAGTTTTCTTCTTGTAACATCTAAATAAAAAGAGTTGAAAAAAAATATTGCACAGTAATGATGATCACTTGTAATGAGTGGTGGGTATAAGACAGTGAGAGTAATGGTATTGCATGATATACAGATATTTGACAGTATTATCAGTAACATTAAATATATTAAATATTGCACAGCAGGTGGACAGAAGGAAGTCCATGTGTCGTGGGGTTAAACTAAAGGTGGTTATGGCTTCTGGGGGAAATTTTTGTTTCTGTGTCTGTTTGTTTTTGTACTGAAGCACCAGGGGCCTGTTTCACAAAGCAGGTTTAGTGAAAACTCAGGGTTAGTTGCCTTAGACTCTAATGCAACTAACCCTGAGTTTTCACCGAACCCGGTTTCTGAAACGGGCCCCTGAAACACCCAATACTTGTCTCTAAGTAACACTAAGAAAATAGTCTTTGAAAACTGGGAAATCTAGGAACTCTTGTCATTTAAACCACTGGATTAACCTCGTCTCAGGACACATCCTCACAGAATTACCTGGACTCCTTTTCTGACCTTTCTCCAAATTCAACCATAACTGAGCCACATACACTCTTTTCAACACCGACCCTCAACATCAAAAAACGTCAGTGCACGTACGAGTTCAAGGTGGTTTTGGCTTTTGGGGGGAAAAATTGTTGCAGCAAAAATTGCACCTGTAGCACTGATGGGTCAAAAAAACAATTTAAAGTCACAATGTCAGAACCAATCATGTATCACTTCCTTATCTCTTATTGTCCCCGACGCTGTGACTGACAATCAAACAGGTCTGAACTGGTTCTCTAACCTTATGTTGAACCCTCTTTTCATGTTTCATAAGTCATATACACTTCTAATGCTCTTATGTTTGACCTCTTTTGGGGTTGTCCTTTAATACGACAAAGTTTTATACTTCACCAGACCATTATGCTTCAACTCCTTACTGCGCTTTAAAAAAATAACATAATATATTTGTTTATTTGCTCCTGTCATGGTATCAAACCTCAGATATATGCAGTCAAACAAGTTTATATGGAGGTGAGGCAGCACAGGAACGACACTAGACATTAACATCACGTCAAACATAGTAACTGAAGTTGCCACAAACACAGTGATTAAATATGTCAAACCTATAGTGAGTGAGTATCTTCATCCTACACATTCGTGACATAGTGTTAGTGTCTTAGTGAAATATGTGAAATAATAGATGTGTTATAAACTAAACAGTAATATAATGATTGTATAGTGAGAAGGGCTCAGTTCATGTGAACTTGATGATAACTGCTCAACACACGTGATACTGAAACATGACGTTGTCTTCTCTGGGTGGATTTTAAAAGTATCTCAAGTCAAACCTTTTCACTGAGACATTTGGTCACTAACCGCCCAACCCACCTCTTGTGACCTTGGGTATTTTGGAAGGTGCTACATAAACCAAGTGGTTTTTATTATTGTTGTCGCAGCATACCACGCCGTGGACGGTGAGTCTTAGACTTAGTTGTCTCTGTATTTGTTGAGTGTTTTGTTTTGTTTGTTTTTTTTTACTCCAACGAAATCTCTTCTCTTCCTGATATATTTTTATTCAGAATGAAAAACACTTTGACTTGAAAAGTAAATAAATGTGACCTGTTTGTAAAAAGTAAAGAGACATTTATTTTTTTTTTTTTTATTATCATGAGGTTCCTGTGCAAACATTTGAATAAAATGAACCGTGTAACTGAAGTGATGACATTGTATTTATTACTATTTATAATCTGTTACATTCGTTATTTATACTGTTGTATTATACAGTTTTATCACAGTGTAAATGTGATGCTGTTAATGCTGTTTGGTCAAATATGCTACATTTTAATTGGAACGTTTGATGTATATTAACTTTGTATATCAACACCGCAATTTGTTAAAATCAAATCCCGGCAACACTCGAACCGCGACGTCATCCGACGTCACTGGTCCTAAAAGAAGCAGGAAACAAGTTTTCCATAAAATACTTCCTGTGTTTCTGTCGGAGCGTCTCACCGCCACCGTTCAGTTAAAGCCATGAAGACTAAAACTCTGCTGTGTTTCTTCGTCTTTCTGAGTAAAATAGCAACGGAACATGGACCCGGTGAGTCGGTCAATGTTCAGTCTGTCGGTCCAGACGGCGGCTGATGTCAGCGGGTTTAACATTAGTTGAGTGTGTGTGATGATATTGTGTTTAGCTGTGAAACACACTGGTCACCGTGTCACTACATCCGTCCTGGTGAGACGAAGCCGAAGCGTTTGACGAGTGAATGAAAACTTTATTATAAATCCGGATCACACACATTCACCGAGCTTACACGCGCCGTCGTGTTCTCGGTGGTGTTAAGGGAGCGCGCGCCTTCAGGCTGGGAGGTCACGTGTCCAAAACTGCAAGTTCTGATAATGAAGCTTCAGATTATGTTTCTACATTAGTATGAGCAGGTAGGACGGTCTATCAGTTAGAGCTGATCCATCAGAATATGTTTCTACATAGATGTGTCTCATTTTAGAGTCTCTGGGTGTATGTGTTTTCTTTGTATGACGAAACCGCAAGAATCTGACGTATTTGTGTTGAGCCTGAGCCTTGGTAGGACGTCTCGACAGGTAGGAAGGAATGTCACAACACCTGGATATGTTGATTTCTTTAATTAAGTTTAATTATTCATGCATGTTCTCTCTGTAACGTGTATTACTCTCTCCTGTGTCAGGAACCATTATGTTGTTATCTTTATTTTAACAGCTTTGTTACCCTTTATGATTTTTGGAGTGAGTTAGTGGCCGTCACCATTTTGGCCCCCCCTGATCCAGGGGCGGATGATGAAAGGGTTTAAAACCAGTCAGTCTAGAGAGCAGTGTGGAGAGTGAGACTAGTGTGTAGACCAACAAGGAGGTTTAACAAACACTGGGTTAGAGTCTGACCTCCAGGTATCTGAGCCCATGACGACTAAACCTGTGCATTTGGTTCCAAAACACCGGTTATGAATTAACTCAGGTAACCTGTATTGGTTAACCTGGGCTTGTGCGCGTTCCCGGCGAATCTATAAAGACGTCATCTATCGAGGGTTGACGAACCTCATACTTCAGCAGCCAGTCGTCCTCAAGGTGTATGAGGAGGAAAGGTGATGACAAAAAGAAAGAAACACAAATGTATCTGTCAAGACACGAGGTTCAAATCACCGATCGTGTTGATTCATAAGTTTAGACCGTTCATGTGAAGCCACAGTTTTAAATTAAATGAAATATTTCAGGAAACTGGCTTCATATCCTGCTTTCTCAATATGATGCCACCGTCTAATACAGACGACTGGTCACTGGCTGATTTATTAATTAGATGCAACTTAGATGTACAGAAAATAACATGGAAACAAGTCAATGTAACACAGAGTAACAGATATTGAGCAGATATACATTTGCTGTTATCACTACAGTAAAGACTTGGGAACAGTGGGTAGTTGTCAGGATAACGGTCGTCAGGACGTTTGTATTAAACTTGTTGTTCCTTCCTGCTGCTGCTACACGTCATCCACCTCAATATCCTGACATTTCTCTCTTCTGGTGGATCTGAGCTGTTTCTGTCAACGTGTCTCTGTGTCCGGACATGACGAGACCACCTCCCAGTCCCTGATGTAGGTTCACACAGGACCAGTTTTATCACAGGACGTCTGTGTTTGGTGAAACACGGTCGGTGATTTGTGGTTTTTACTTTACAAATCACAGACATGGATCAATCACTGACATCCTCCGCAATTATTACAACTTACCAGACGTCACCAGGTAAAACTAATCCCGTGCTAACAGCTAAAGTCAATAACTGGGTCTTCATCAAACGGAAACGCTATCGTGTGTCAAGTTTCACAGCATTCGACTGGACTTGGACTTAAATACCTGAACATAACCTGAACAAACCGGAACAAAACCTCCTACCAGGTGATGCTCAGAGCGAATGTTACCATAGTGACTTACTGAACCTGAACATTTAGGAACAGAAAACGGTAAAAATGTTGACTTACAGACGTCACCGTGAAACTTTACCAGTTGATTACTCACATGAATAGGGGAAAAAATGTATTGAAAGTTTTCTTTAATTTTATGTTTAAATGTGCCAATTAGGCCATATCTAAATAAATATGCACTTATTTTCATATATTTTGAAGCAAAGAATCTGACCATTGGAGAAAGCCAGGTTCAATTTTTTTCTTTTTTCATTTTGTTAATATATTAAATCAAAAAACCTTCACAGAGGATATTATGAATATCTCCTTTTGTTATCCAGTAAATCAGAAAATTCTGCCAATAGGCTTTAAAATGGATTTCACCTGTTTTTAGGCATAAAATGTCTTATACATAAATATAAAAGGCCAAGAATGAGATATTAACAAATCCCTCTGTAAAAACCTTCAACATATAGTTAGGAATAAGACTGTTTGGTGGATGTAGGTGCTACATAAGTGGAGATTCGGCCTTTAAAGATTTTTATGGCAAAATTCCACAAATTTCTATTGAACACAATGAAGTAAGATCCCTGTATCACACTGTTTAACATCTAAAACAACAACATGGCCTCAACTGAACCAGCACAAAATACTGAATGAAATGCTGCTTTACTTCTCTGTGTATTATTGCATCATCATACAAAGTCCATAATATTTCTAGAAATTTTCTGCAATTTCTAAATCTCATGTAAACAAACTTGATATGTCGCTATTGTGTTGAAGTTATTGATGACGGAACAGTAAAAAAAAAATGACAAAAAAACTAAAGAAACTCATGTATCAATATGTGAACATTGTCTGTGCAAAGATCGATGCTGCTGAAGTGAAACTACAGAGTCTTAGTGAGGAAACAGTCAGGTCCTTGTAACGTGGTTCAGTTTGTCACCATATGTAAAGTTGAAATTTCTTAGTTATTGAATAACAGAAATTGATTTATTATATTATCATTATTTACTATTACTATCATTATTATTCTATTATTAGTATCATTCCATTCACAGTGCGTCTTGTGTGTGTAAAGTAAATACAGTCATCTAATGAATAGGACAATATTATTAATATGTTACCAACCAACCACCAGTTATAAAGTGGAACATGCACATGACAGAGTAGAGGACACAAGCCTCCATCCAATTACATCTCTGTTATCAGGCAGGAAAAGAAGATTTCTGACCTTTGAACTGCTCACAAAGCATCCTGGGAGAAGTAGTTTAGTAAATGCGGCGTTATCGCTGTGGATTTTCAAAGTTAAGACAGGTTTTATGATTGTGTTTATCGATCGTTTCTATCGCTGCTGGTTAAGACAGTTTTAGTTGGATCTTGATGAATCTACAGACCTCCGCCCTCAGCAGAGACGTCGCTTGTTTGTTTACAAAGCACCGTTCGGAGAGAGGGGGGGTCGCGGTTTGTGTTTACGTCTTTTTGTGGAGTTTGTTTACTTGCTCTTTTAATTGTTTGTAGCTTTAGCTGTGTTTGGTGGTTTATATGAGCTTCTAGCTGAGATTCTGACAGTTCTGAGGAGACTAAACATGCTGAGCACAGCTGGTGTTGAACTCCCTCTTTACTGGAACTGCTTGGTGGTGATGCAGTTCACTAACTGACTGGTTGAATTTCAGTAATTTCTTTATCCATCAACTCTCATTTACATTTTTATTTCTAGTCTTGTAATTGTCTCATATAATCTGTTGTTCACAGGTGCAGCTCCAAGACCATATGTTACAATACTTGATGAAACCAAAGACTGGTCACTGCTTCAGTGTGAAGTTCAAGGAGCTTCACCACAACCAGATGTTCAGTGGCAGGACAGTGATGGAAACACTCTGACTGCTGAGGAGCCACAGGTCACAACAGATGGAGAACGATACAATGTTATCGTCAATGTTACTGTGACCAAGACGGACAAATATCGATGTGTAGTCACACAGAAGGAAATCTACCATCAGATTAATTCAACGATATATGTGCATATTCCGGGTCAGTGATGTTTTAATCTTATTTTATTTATTTGTGAGTTCATAGTTTTCCTAAATGTTCAGTGTTTTCAGAGTGAACACAGTGAATTTTCTCTTAGTGAAGAAAATATTCACACTGAGTCTCTTTGACTTTGTTCAGACTGAAGACAAATCAGATGAGTTTCTCAGATCAGATGTTTAGGACAGACTGTCCACACTGTCTGCACACACATCACCAACCATCTGCACAGGTTGCTGTAGTAACCACGTAGGTGTCAGTATCTACGTAGCCACGTCTCTCTGGATGTGATGATGTGTCATTTAATCTTTTGAATTTTAAGTTAATGTGCAACGTGAGATGGAATTTCGTCTTCTGTGTTATTGCCCGGACGGGGCCGTTAGTGAACTGCTTGGTGGTGAAGTGTGGAAATCTGCAGTTTAAGTTTTATGTCACTGAGTGATGCTGTTTCCGAATCCCGACGCAGCCTTGGTCGGATGTTTTTTATTTTGTTTTCATTTAACCAGTTAACCTGGAACGCTGGCTTGATACATTTTGCTACAATATTGTATTAAAATGTAGCAAAGCAGTTTGTTTATGGCACACAAACAGAGCACTCTACAGAAGTTAAACCGTGGCAGACGCCACAATAAATCATACGACAGGTAGTTCTGACCAAGCAATGTGATTGGTCAACAAGAAACTTTAAACGTGCTCAAATCAGTGTGACAGCACGCCTGACTCATTACGAAAAATATTACTCAGCTCTGTGGCAACTATGTATCCATCTCCACGGCAACATTGTAACTGATTTATTTGTGTCTGTCGAGTCTTGTGTCAAACCTCCGTGGTCACGTGACCAACGACGTTAGAGGCTTCGTACGTCACAGTGAAACAGTCAAAGTGAGGAGACGTTGTCTTTTATATGAATGAAAGAAAAACATCCTGTGTATTTAAACTTTTTATCAGTAAACTGACTTTTCAAAATGTCGTAACACTTTGATGTGTGGACAGTGATTCTCAGAATGAAGATGTGGTGCAGCCAAAACTGTTCCCTGTGTTACCTGATGTGTTGTTGAACCTGATTCTTCTCTATTTAAACATAAAGATTAAATGTGTTTCTTCTTTCAGGTCCAGTCAGAGTGGTTGTACCAGACGGGGATGACGTCATCTTACCCTGCTCTCTGAACACCAGAGTGGATCTTGAAGAGAAAACCTTTGACTGGGTCAGAGATCGTGGCACTAATCAAGTTGAGGTCTTCATGTACCACAATGGAATTCATTACAATAAAGGACGTTCAGGTCAGGATCCACGGTTCAGTGGACGAGTCTCGTTCTTTCCAGAAGAACTGAGGAACAGCAACGCCTCCATAAAGATCCACAAGACAAAGATACAGGACAGTGGAATCTACAGCTGCATTTTTCCACAATTTAATGAACAAGAATTCAAGATTGAGCTCGTTGTTGGTGAGAACTTTGATAAAACACTGAATTTATTTTTCTGCCGTCGTCTGAGTTCATGTCTGACTCCAGCTGCTGTTTCTTGTCCATTCAGTCTGATTTAACCACTGACAATGAGCAACAGGTTGAAAGTAGAACCATCACATCAGTAATTTAATATCAACAAGCTTCACTGTTCTTCACTTCATAGTCACTTTGGATAAAAGTATGTGTCAGATGACTGAATGTTACTGTAACAATCACTGTGCTTTATTAGTTTTCATTTCTGTCTTTCAGTAAAGGTCATGAGAGACAGATCAGGAGAGATCGAAGGTGAGGATGATGTCACTGTTACTGCTCATTTGTAGCCATAATGTCCCTGATAACATTTGATTGGACAAAATTAAAGTAATTGATCACAACTGAAACTACAAGATCATTCATATAAAAGTGTAATGGTCACCTTTTGGGGACATTATGACTGTGACTTGACTGATTGAATCTCAGTAATTTCTTCAACCATCAACTCTCATTCACATTTTTATTTCTAGTCTTGTAATTGTCTCATATAATCTGTTGTTCACAGGTGCAGCTCCAAGACCATATGTTACAATACTTGATGAAACCAATGACTGGTCACTGCTTCAGTGTGAAGTTCAAGGAGCTTCACCACAACCAGATGTTCAGTGGCAGGACAGTGATGGAAACACTCTGACTGCTGAGGAGCCACAGGTCACAACAGATGGAGAACGATACGATGTTATCGTCAATGTTACTGTGACCAAGACGGACAAATATCGATGTGTAGTCACACAGAAGGAAATCTACCATCAGATTAATTCTACGACCTATGTGCATATTAACGGTAAGTGATATTTTAATCTTATTTTTTTTATTTGTGAGTCCAAACTTCGGTTCAGGGTTGCTTCATTATTTCATATCAAACCTTCAGTCATTAAAACCTCAGTGAGACAGTTCATATAAAGTTCCAAGATCCAAGCAGCGTAAAAATCCACAATGCAATAATCCACAAACCGCGTTCACAACAGCAAAGATTTCTAAAGTGTTCAGTGTTAGGCGGTCAGCAAAAGTAGGCTTCCCCACCCACGACTAACTCTCCCATCGCCAGTGAACAGGTGATATTACAAATCACTTCACCACCACCACGGGAACCAATTAGTACATGATAGTGCAGCCAAGACTTAAGACTACAGCCTACACCTGTCTGCTACATGAGGTCTAAAGTGCTTTGAGTGGTGATGATTAGAAAAAAGCTGCATACTGTAATCACAGTCAGTATAAATGTTACATCTGTAAAACTGTAGCTGCATTTTATACATCTGTTGTTGTTCTGTGTTTACAGGAGCAGCCACAGTATCCTACATTGGAATAGTGAACATGACAGAGAACAGCGTGCTGCTGCAGTGTGATGTTCTTGGTGCGTCTCCAAAGCCTAAGGTCGAGTGGCAGGACAGCGACGGCAATGTTATTTTTGCTGAGGAACCTGAAGTCACGTCCACAGGAGGTCGATACAACGTGACCCTTCTCTGCACCGTTAACAAGACAACAACGAACCGCTTCAAATGTGTGGTCAAGCAGGAAGAGACTGGTCACACGAGTCAACGCGAAGTTCACGTACCAGGTGAGAGTCAACTTACTGGAGTTTTAATCTGCTCATGTTTTGATTGTAACATTTTAATAGTTTGACTATGGACACACTAGTCGTTCTCTCTGTGCAGGTTATAACCAGTGTGTTGAACATAACACAGTACGTACACTTACACTCTGTTTTCTGTTTTCAGAGAAACTATTTGATTTCTGCAACTGCTCTATTCTACTCATAGTTGTGAGATTGTCTATTGGAGCCATAATTCTTAGTGCTTGTGTTGCTCTGTGGTTTTTGTTCATCAAAAAACACAGAAACAGAATCAGAGGTAAGTTTAAATCCTTGATTGTATGAACATATTCATGATGTGTCACATCAACATAACAGATAATTAAATGTGTTTCATATCCAGAGTCTCAGCATCTTTTATCTTTATCTTCTAAATTTTAAAAAAAAGATGATAAAGAAATTATGTCGACCTTCAAATTCATTCCTGTATTAGATAAAAGTTTATTTTATGTAACATATACTTTTATTTTCTGCAGATTCTTTTGTGAAGATGATCAGATCTTGTTTTAAATGTCCAGAGACTGAACTGACGACAGTAGCTGTGACTCCTGAGAGAAACCAGTTCATCTCACCTCCAGAAGGTCTGTGGTTGGATCTCAGTCCTGATTTCCTCCTGTAGAAGTTTACAAGTTACTGAAGCTGTGAAACTGCCTGTGATGTGATATCATCCTCTGTTTGATCGTGTGTGTGATGTGTGAATGAGACTCGTTGTGTAAAACACTTTGAGTCCACATGAAAACTAGAAAAGTCTTTTTTAAATGTAGTCCAGTCATTTAGTGTGTGACACTTACAATGGTCAGTGGTTGTAATTATTGACTTTGTTGTTTGTAATTTATACTTTTCTTTTCTTCAGGTGGTGATGTGAAGACGAACGGATCTAAACCTTCATCAACTGAACCAAACACCATCATTTAAAATAGTTTCCACCTCTGACCACATAACTGTTCAGCTTTGAATGGTTCAGGATCATTAGAGCAGATCATTGTTTCAGAGCAGCGTTGAATCAGGAACAAACCTGAGACGTGAAACCAAACTTCCATCAGCGTCGTACAGTTTTTATCTTAGAATAAAATAATAGATAAAGAGCCAAACACCGTCAGGTTTATATCAGTATAGAATAAATAAACACTAAAGCTGCAACAGAAACTGAACAGATGAGGTCAAACAGTGATTTATCAAATGGTATAAAACTGAGACAATTTGTGAGAAGATAAAGTTGCCTTTAATTGTCACTTTGTTGGTCTTCGAGTCAACACTTAACATTACCTGAAGAGAAACACTTTAAAACACTTTCCTGCTTTCTTATTGAACTCTGTGAAACCAAACTGGCTGCTTTTATAAACCACTTAGTGAGAAGCTGTAATGCACTGGATTTTTTTTAAATGGGCGGGGTTTATATACATGTTGGCTCTGATTGGTTAACTCCTTGAACACACCAATCAAACTGGAGAAAAAACTAAAACCTTCAAACTGTTGCATGTTGCAGACAAACACGTGAAATCAGGAAACTGCAGCTGTCTGTGTTTTCCTAATTTTACTGTAATTTATCTCTTAGTGTAACTCGACTTGTTGAGGACGTTTTTATATCAAGTATAATGATTTTGTCTCCTTTGAGGAGCAGGTTCATGGCACTTTAAAATTTATTTAAAAAAAAATGCTATTTATGCTCAAAATGTCATATTGTTTACTGTCTAAGTTTAAGATTCGACTATAAATTATATTTCTATCATTACAAAAAAAACATGACCAAGTATATCACAATTCAATAATAATCATAATAACATGAGCCTGTTGAAGAAAATCTTAAATTACTTGTTACTTTTATTTGGTTGAACGTTGTGAAGGTTTTATTGTTTTATTGCTTTTGTTTGACTTTGTACTTAATGTTGTTTTTTTGTGGTAAATGGGTATATACATAGATTTTTTTTCTACTTTCTATTTCTTGCTGTAAGTGACAAACGATTGTAATGTGTAAGGTGACCTGCAAATACATATACATATGGAATAAAATGGAAGTAAAATGAACCTGCCCCTGTTGTTTTCTTCTTATAGAAAAAGAAATGGAAGTGATTGAATTCAACAACTGACTTTGCATTGAATTCTGTTCATTTCAATAAGATTTAAAAAAAAAAAAAAAAAAAAAAGAAAGACAAACACGCCGGATGGTTTGCCGGCGTGTTTGTCTTTCTTTTTTATTTTTCTGGCAAACCATCCGGCGTCTCAGAAGCATAATTGCAGCGTCCACACTGTCCTCAGTGTGGATGTGGAGCTGCTGACCGCAACTGAGAACGTAGTCGGGCGGTGGAGAGAAAACTTTAAGGATCTTCTCAATTCCACCAACACGTATTCAGAGAGTTGGGCTCAGAGTTGGGTTCACCCATCACGGGGGCTGAGGTCGCTGAGGCAGTTAAGTAACTGCAGCGGCAGCTCCCCGGGGTGGATGAGATCTGCCCTGACTACCTTAAGGCTCTGGATGTTGTAGGGCTGTCTTAGGTGACACGTCTCTGCAGCATTGCGTGGACAACGGGGACGGTGCCTCTGGAATGGCAGACCAGGGTGGTGGTTCCCATCTTTAAGAAGGGAACCAGAGGGTGTGTTCCAATTACAGAGGAATCACACTGCTCATCCTCCCTGGGAAAGTCTACGTCAGGGTACTAGAGAGGAGAGTCGGCTGATTGTTGAACCTTTAGATGGACGTGGTTCCTGAGGTCTGAAACAAAATGAAATAAAAATGTTTTGTGTGTGTGTGTGTGTGTGTGTTTGTGACAAAGATTAAACTTCTATCGTTTTCCAGCGACCACTGACAAAGTGTCGTGTTAATGTTGGTCTTTGTTCGTTCTTCTTGTTGTTTGTGACATTAAACACTTTGAATCTTCATTTCTTTTCCAGAGATTCAACAATAAGTCGTCACTGACCTCGTCCATACATTTGAACTGGTTGGTCACCAGTTCAAACTGGGGAGCTGTTTCAGGAGGCGTCTTTATTATATTAGTTGTATTTGATTAATTATTCTCTGTGTCAGTATATCCACGTCCTGGTCGCCAGACTAATAGATGCGTATTAGGTCGTTGAACTTTTTACCAACCAGGTGACCTGAGGCAGGTCTCTGATTGGCTCCGTCAAAACCCTGGTGTCTGAGAACGTCACAGCGTTGACCAGGTGACAACAGATAAACAGATGTGACCAGACACAACTTTGGAGAAAAATAATGAAATTTTGTTTCATTTGTTTTTAACCAAAATTTCCAGAACAAAGACAAAGAACTTTAACTAAACACGACGTGATTTAAACGAGCAGCAGAGAAGATAAAGGTTAATTAGTGAAGTTATTGACGGTTTAAAGCTCAAAATAAAACCTGTCACAGTTCATGTTACTGCAGCATCGTATTTACACTGATAAAAATATAGAGTACAACAGTAGAGACAGTGGAAGTTATAGATTATAAACAGTAATAAATATAATGTCATCACTTCTATTTCTGTAAGAAAAAAACACCAGGACAGTTACATAGAAAAACAAGAAACTTTATTTCATGGCTTATAATTACTGTCAACTCCCTTTATAAATATATAAACATTTCAAGTTTGGGTTTTAGTAAAAAAAAGTAATAAATGTGTTAGTTAAGGTTTTGTTCATCATGCACAGCGCTGCTTGAACGTGTGTGAACCTCTTGAGCAGTTTAGATGTTTCTGTCGTTTCACCATGATTTTCTTATTTCATTGTCACCAGTTGTTATGTATGAAATGTCAGATATATGTTTATCAGCTGCATGTGCTTGTTTAGAGGGACTTGCTTTAAGTCGCACATAAACTACATGAAACATGGAATTAGTGTATGTAGAAACGTAAGTAACCAGGTAACTGACTCATGTGAAACACGTTTGGGTGTTTAACTACTGTACTGACCCGAATATAAGACGACTCTTTTTAAAGACACATATTTGGAAAAATTAGTGAGCGAGCACATGACCTGTAGCAGCAAGCTACATCATCTAGGAGTGTTTTTTTCTTCTTTTTTTGATCATTTGTTGGTATATTTTTACCTTTAATGACAGAGACGGTGTAGAGAGACATGAATGGAGAAGAACAAACGCAGGAAAACTTGTCTAGACGAGGATTCGAACTCACAAACAGCTGCACGGCGTAAATACACCGCTACACAGGCGGCCACTAGGAGCAGTGTTTACCATGTGAGCGTTAGCATTAGCATTACAGCTACCAACCACTTGGTAGCTGTAACACACAAACGACAATTATCACTGACCCAATGTTAAAACTTGACGTCGCCACCGTCTGGTCAACGTCTAGAAACTGTCTCCTCTGATGTTTGTTAACTTGTTCAACATTTGAGTCGTTGTTTTCTAGTGAGTCTCTCTGTCGCAGTCGCATCTCTCCAGGTCTCTGGTGAGAGAAGAAGAAGGAGAAGAAGCTCTGATTGTTTGTGGAGAAGACGTTTGACTCCACCTGTTAGTTCAGACCCAGGGTCTCTGGACCCTAAATATAAGACGACCACAACGTCTTTTTCAGACGTTTTTTTCTAGAGGAAAAATATCGTCTTATATTCAGGTCAATACAGTAATCATTTAAGCTGACATCCTTGGGAAAGGTTGTAGCCTGCACTAATTAGAAGAGGAAACCAACCAAACCACTGTGCTCCCAAACAAATCAACAACGCCGAGAGCAAAGGAGATATCTGAGCACATGAAGAAGAGGGTGGTGACAGCCCATCAGTCTGGGGAGGCTATAAGACGAATCCAAAACAGAATTATTTGGACATTTGGAGAAAAGTCAACACGGCATTTGAAGAAAACCTCTTTCCAACAGTGGAGCGTGGGGGTGGGAATGTGAAGGTCATATGGAACAAGACAATGACCCAAAGCAGTCCAGCAAAACTACAAAGGAACGGCTTCACAGAAAGAAGATTCACAGTCTGGACTGGCCCAGTCAAAGTCTGGACCTGAACCCAATTATAATGTTGCGGTGAGACGTGAAGAAGTTGGTACACATCAGATGTTTCTCCAACTTCAACTCCAACTGGCTGAGTTGTGTAAAGACAAGTGGGCAAAAATCCCCTGTAGCAGCTGCAAGAGGAGCCACAAGCTGCTAATACAAAGGTTCACTTACTTTTTAAATAATGAAAATATATAAATATATCTCTTTTTGTGTGTCCATTATTTGGAAGGTGTGGTTTACAAACTGGGATTTGGATGTTTGTTTAATAAGGTTAAACAAACCGTGACCGAGGGTTCACCATCTTTCTAGCAGCGCTGTACATAATATCAGCTTTTATCATGAAAAACAACACAACAATGTCACGATATTCACACATATAACAGCATAAAAGAAAGAGACAGCAACTTCTGACAGTGAATTAATAGCAGCTGTCTCATCTGTCATCACGAACCTGCTCCTCAAACAACTAAATCCCTCATGTTACACTAAACGAGATGAATTTCAGTGAAATTAAGACGGCGGATTGAAAATATAAGAAACAGGTGGTGAGTGAAGGAAAGAAGTCATCTACTTTATCACAGTCACACAATAACAGACATTAATGGACATTATTACACTTGTTTACATATTTTAAATTAAAGGACCAGTTTTGTGTTCACATACTCACATTCAGTCTGGACTAAACTATGTGTACTACATATACGCAGTAGAACAAATAAGCACCTTATTGTAATGTTATAAACACGAATATTAAACATGAATATTATAAAGCTTATATGGAAAATTAATGGCTTCAAATTAGGGTTTAGCAGGAAAAGCAGGTTCAAAATGGACATCGTCGGTAGCATTTTAAACCAGCAGATAATAAACTTTACAGCTAAAACCTTGATAATATAAATATTATATATATATATATATATATATGTACCATGGCCCCTTTGTGCTTTCTACCAATACTGAGGCGGTCAGAGCGGACAAATGATCAGACATGCGGTACCCTGAACTATGTTAGAAAAAAACAGGAAGAAAATCTTGATCTAGAACTGCAAGGCATTATGGGGAATGTAGTCAGAGGAAGGGCTGGTAGATATACCAAAGCCTGACACTCATTTGGCATAAGCATGTATCCAATGACTATATTAGCACATTGGCCAGTATGTTTATTTGTTTGGCTGTTTATCACAGTTGTGTTGACCTCTTTTTAAAGGTTAAAGGTCTGATTGTCTGTGTTGTGGTTTCACACATCTGAGGTCAGAAGTTTTAATAATGTTGATTTCAGTGGATGAGATGAGATCAAAACATCAACATTATTTCTTCATTTCCTCAGTTGTCTGATGTTTTAAGGCTTCACATGGTTCATGTTAATCTAAACCTGAGACCAACATCTGCTGGTCTGATATTTACTGAATATTAAAGATGATGTTCACTTATTGATCCTCCGTCTTTGGCTCTTTATCTATGATCATCTATTATTTTATTCTAAGATAAAAACTGTACGACACTGATGGAAGTTTGAGGTTCAGTGTTTTGCTCAAGGACACTTTGGTTTCACGTCTCAGGTTTGTTCCTGATTCAACGCTGCTCTGAAACAATGATCTGCTCTAATGATCCTGTAGTGTGAAAAATTTACACACAACATCTGAATCATTAACATCATGTATCTGACATGTTTGACATTTGTGGTTTTGAATCCTCTGTAAGTCCTCAGTCTTAAACCTGTTGTTTCCTATGTTTTAAAATAATCAAAGATTTGGAAAAGAAGTGAAATTATTGCATATTTAGATCTGAGGAGACAAACACAGGAAACATTCAAAGCTGAACAGTTATGTGGTCGGTAGGGATGTCAGATAATATCGGCCGACCGGTACTTTCGATTTGATATTAGCATAATTATGTAATATCTGTAAGGATCGTTATCGGTTTTTCCTCTGATAATAAAAACCCGATAACGTAATGCCTGGATTTCACCAAAAGTGCTGGAATAAATGTTTGTGGGTTCTGAGACGTTTACCGGCGCGTAATTGATGACCTCATCAAACCGAGACTGGAGGCAAAACAACAACAACAGTGTGCCGTGTTCATGTTTTGGAGAAAACGCCTGCATATATCGTATCGGTTGATATCGGAATGGGAAATTCAGTGCTTGGACAATATCTGCATATCTGATATCGACAAAAAGTCAATATCGGACATTACTAGTGGTCAGAGGTGGAAACTATTTTCATTGATACCGTTTGATTCATTTCCTGAAGGTCTGTGATCAGATCCATTTATCTTCACATCAACACCTGAAGAAAAGAAAAGAAAAGTATAAATTACAAACAACAAAGTCAATAATTACAACCACTGACCATTGTAAGTGTCACACACTAAATGACTGGACTACATTTAAAAAAGACTTTTCTAGTTTTCATGTGGACTCAAAGTGTTTTACACAACGAGTCTCATTCACACATCACACACACGATCAAACAGAGGATGATATCACATCACAGGCAGTTTCACAGCTTCAGTAACTTGTAAACTTCTACAGGAGGAAATCAGGACTGAGATCCAACCACAGACCTTCTGGAGGTGAGATGAACTGGTTTCTCTCATTTGGTTCAGCATCTGCAGGTCTGAGATCAGATCTCATCTTCACACCAGGACCTGAAGAAAAGAAAACAAAAGTTCATGTTACATAAAATAAACTCTTATTTATACACAAAGAAGTTTGGAGGTCGACACAAACACAAGTTGATTTCTCCATCATCTTTTAAACCTTTTGTTCAGTTAAATTTCAACAAAATGTCATGTATATTGATAAATGAGTTGATGTCAGGTGTTTTCATTTTCTCTGTTGAATATTCACTTAATCCACCAGTTCCAGTGAGTGTTACTTTAACTTCCATGTGGAGGTGAAAACATGTCTGACTGTTTCTCAGCCACTTTGTTTTTATAAAAGCAGGTTTGGAGATAAAAACACTGAAGCGTCACTTGTTGGTTTGAGTCTTAAAACCAGAGGCCTCATACACAGAGTGTGTTCTCAGTTCATCTGCACTGGATGTAAAAACCAACAACAGTTTCTGTCTCAGAAGATAAAAGATGCTGAGACTCTGGATATGAAACACATTTAATTATCTGTTATGTTGATGTGACACATCATGAATATGTTCATACAATCAAGGATTTAAACTTACCTTCGTTTCTGTTTGTGTATCTCTTTCTGAGTTTTTTGAACAAGAACCACAGAGCAACAGCTGCAGCAACAAGTGCAGCTCCAGCAAAAAATACAGTTATCAATGTTGTGGTGCTGTGGCAGGATCCAGTGAGTTTCTCTGAAGACAGAAAACAATCAGAGTGTAAGTGTACGTACTGTGTTATGTTCAACACACTGGTTATAACCTGCACAGAGAGAACGACTAGTGTGTCCATATTCAACTTCAAGATCAAATGTGTTTGTGTCACATCCACATTGAGTTTATAAAGTCTGCACAGAAAAAACCCATGAAATGTGATTTTTGTAAATCAGGTCCAAACCACATGTGGAGTTGGTTTGAAATGTGATTCCAGTCTGATCTCTACAGATGTGTCTCAGTCTGGACGCTCTGGCTGCTCAAACCACATTTCAAACTGTCTTTAGAGTCACTGACAACGTAACACACAATAACATCATCACATCCAGAGAGACGTGGCTACGTAGATACTGACACCTACGTGGTTACTACAGCAACCTGTGCAGATGGTTGGTGATGTGTGTGCAGACAGTGTGGACAGTCTGTCCTAAACATCTGGGCCTGTGTTCACGAAGATCATCAGAGTCTCTCAGAGACTCCTAACTGAGCCTAAAACTTCCGAGCAAGGAATCTTATCCTAGGATCCTTGGAGAGAGGACTACAAGTTCAGGTATCACCTGAGGATCTGTTTCTTTTCGTCTTCTCACTTGCATGTGTGGTCACGTCTGCTTCTGGTTGCAGCACCGTTATCTTCAGCTGTCATTGGCTCCGATCACTGTAGATCCTCAGCCTCTACAGTGATCGGAACTGTGGAAACATTGTTCGCCCTCTTAGGGGCTGTGACCCGCTGAAGGCTGTGCCCAACGTTGAGATGGAAAACAGAGAGAAAGGAAAGGAAGAGAAACCAAGGTAAATAGAGCTGTTTTGGTTGGCAGCAGTGCTCACAGTCACGTCAGCCTTTGGCAGTGTGTTTGGTAACATAGCCCAAGCTGTAGCCTTGTTAGCACTTCACCAGCTGTGGTTACACTGCTTGGTGATATTTGTTTGCAGGTAAAGCTGTAGCTTTGTGTTGATTATTAGCCAGACTGTGGTGCATGTGGAGCATCTGGCAGGCGTGCTGGGTACTCCTCTGGACCCAGATCCACTTCCTGTGAGCCAGCCCAGCATGTTGTTCTGGTTTGCTCCGACAGCATGTTGGCTGTGGCCCAGGTGAACCATCAGGGCGGCACTAGGTCGGCACAGTTACTACAGGAGGCAACAAGCCTCTGGACATGGGCCGGTCACCGCCTGGCTGGTTTGAGAGCCATGCACCTACCAGGGAGAGAGAACCTGATCGTGGACTTCCTTTCCCGATACAAACATGCACCTGGAGAGTAGTGGCTTCTGGTGGACAGAGGACACCAGCCCATGACTGGCCGAGAGAGTTACGCTACCCTTTCCTTGCTGCCTCTGAATTGACTGACACTTCAGAGGTCCATCTGCAGGGCCACAAGGTTCTGCTGGTGGTCCCTTCTGGCCGGGAAGGACGTAGTTCCACCTGTTGTGCAACCTCTGCTACAGCTCCCGTTAGCGTCTTCCAGACAGGAGGGATCTCCTCTCACAATGGGGAAGTCAGATCTGGCACCCCAACCCAGGCCACCTCTGGCTGTGGGTTTGGCCTCTGCAGCCTCTACCAGAGCACTATCCACAGGGGTGCAGTACAAGAACAGGTGGCGGATGTTCTCCCTGTGGTGTGCAGACAGGCAAGTGGGCCAGTGCATTGCTCAGTGGCAGTTATCCTGGACTTTTTGCAAGCTCTGCTTGACAACGGACCATCTCATTCCACCCTGAAGGTGTTTGTAGCTGCCATTTCAAGCCAGCACACTCATTGTCATTGTTCCTGAGGGGGGCGTTGAGACTGCGTCCCCCAAAGGTCAGGAGGGTCCCACCATGGGATTTGCCCCTGGTACCGGAGATGTTGTGTCGGCCTCCCTTTGGGCCTCAAGAGTCCTCAAGGTGGCGTTTCTCCTTGCAGTGGTCTTGGCGAAGTGCATGGGAGATCTCCAGGCTTTGTCAGTTAGCGAGGACAGAACCGTATGGAACCCAAAAAGTTCAGGGGTTACGTTGTGGCCAAATGTGGCATTCCTGCCAAAGGTAATGACAACCATCTATGTTAATCAGCCAATCACATTGGCCTGTTTCAACCAGCCATCAGGGGAGGGCGGGTCACATCTGTTGTGCCCAGTACGAGTCCTACGGGCCTACATTGAGGCTGCTGCCAGTGTGTGGCAGAGTGACCAACTCTTTGTCTGCGGTCCAGGAAGGGCAGTGCCCTGTCCAAGCAATTGCTATCCTACTGGGTTGTGGAAACCATTGGGCAAACCTACAAGGCCGGCGCTGAGCCTCTGCCGTTGTGAGTGCGGTGCCACTCTACAAGAGGCATGATGGTGTCATCGGCTGCCCCGGAGGGGTGCCCCTGGACGTTATTTGTGCAGCAGCTTCCTGGACCTCTCCCAGCAAGTTTTCCTGGTTTTACAGGGTCAATGTTGCTGCTCCTTCGCCTCTTGATGCAGTCGGGAGCCTCACCAGTCCTTGAGATGATGCTTTTCTGTTTTTTCTTTTAGTTTCTGTGATGCTGCTGTTGTGGGCCATCCAGTGCGTAAAGCACCACTCACTGGCAGTCAGGAGGGATGAAATAGAAAGAAAGTTACAGATGTAAGTACGGTTCTATGAATCCTGGATGACTACCAGAGCGTCTAGTCACTCAGAATCTATTTGGGTTCACAAGAAGATTCTAGAGGAACAGATCCTCAGGTGACACTAGAGCTTGTAGTCGTTTCTGGGTCATGTGAGGGTCACAGGTGTCTTTGTTGACATATGTACTTGACCCGTGCATGTGCAAGATGGAGATATCCAGTGCGTAAAGCACCATCCTCTGGCGTTCATCCAGGATTCATAGAACTGTAGTTACATCCGTAACTTTTGATTTTTCTTAGAATGATGTCACTAAGAGCTACTTTTAGTCTTAGGATTCTTTGTGAATAAGGACCCAGGTCTGAGAAACTCATCTGATTTGTCTTCAGTCTGAACAAAGTCAAAGAGACTCAGTGTAAATATTTTTTTTACTAAGAGAAAATTCACTGTGTTCACTCTGAAAACACTGAACATTTAGGAAAACTATGAACTCACAAATAAATAAAATAAGATTAAAACATCACTGACCATGAATATACACATAGGTTGCAGCCTGAGTCTGATGGTCGATTTCCTTCTGTGTGACTACACATCGATATGTGTCCGTCTTGGTCACAGTAACATTGACGATAACATCGTATCGTTCTCCATCTGTTGTGACCTGTGGCTCCTCAGCAGTCAGAGTGTTTCCATCACTGTCCTGCCACTGAACATCTGGTTGTGGTGAAGCTCCTCGAACGACACATCTCAGCAGCGCCCAGTCATTGGTTTGATGGAGATGTGTGACAGATGGTTCAGGAGCTGCACCTGTGAACAACAGATTATATGAGACAATTACAAGACTAGAAATAAAAATGTAAATGATGTTGATGGTTAAAGAAATTACTGAGATTCAATCAGTCAAGTCACAGTCATAATGTCCCTGAAAAAGCTGCACATTAAACTTTTTATTCTTCTAATTAATAGAAAAGTATCTTTCAGTTCAGATCAGGTGGTGATGATGTCACTGATCTGAATGATCTTGTAGTTTCAGTTGTGATCAATTACTTTAACTTTGTCCAATCAAATGTTATCAGGGACATTATGGCTACAAATGAGCAGTAACAGTGACATCATCCTCACCTTCGATCTCTCCTGATCTGTCTCTCATGACCTTTACTGAAAGACAGAAATGAAAACTAATAAAGCACAGTGATTGTTACAGTAACATTCAGTCATCTGACACATACTTTTATCCAAAGTGACTATGAAGTGAAGAACAGTGAAGCTTGTTGATATTAAATTACTGATGTGATGGTTCTACTTTCAACCTGTTGCTCATTGTCAGTGGTTAAATCAGACTGAATGGACAAGAAACAGCAGCTGGAGTCAGACATGAACTCAGACGACGGCAGAAAAATAAATTCAGTGTTTTATCAAAGTTCTCACCAACAACAAGCTCAATCTTGAATTCTTGGTGATTAAATTGTGGGAAAATGCAGCTGTAGATTCCACTGTCCTGTATCTTTGTCTTGTGGATCTTTATGGAGGCGTTGCTGTTCCTCAGTTCTTCTGGAAAGAACGAGACTCGTCCACTGAACCGTGGATCCTGACCTGAACGTCCGTTACCGTAAATCCTGCCGGCCTCATATATAAAGACCTCAGTACGACCATCTTTCTTCCAGTCAAACTGTTTCTCTTCAAGATCCACTCTGGTGTTCAGAGAGCAGGGTAAGATGACGTCATCCCCGTCTGGTACAACCACTCTGACTGGACCTGAAAGAAGAAACACATTTAATCTTTATGTTTAAATAGAGAAGAATCAGGTTCAACAACACATCAGGTAACACTGACATGTCACTTCAATGACTCTGAAACATCAGTTTACACAGAGTATGTCACATTACACTTATTTCTGTCACCGCATACAAGCACATAAATACACATTAATATGAGCCACAGACAGTGAAACAACAGATATATAATGACCAGACTCGTCTGTGGGTAGTAAAGTCAAACATCAGAGTAACATCAGATCAATCATGTCAGTTGTCAACTGTGAAAAGAGAAGGTCTTAGAGGGAGAAGGATCTGAGGAAAGCAGGAAGTTGGAGGAGTCTGGCTTGGTTAGAGCATATATATATATATATATATATATATATATGATAGATGTGGAGAAACCAGCTGACGCCAACATCAGAAAGAAGCAACACAAAAAGGTTGAAAAGTACCAAGAGTTGAAAGAACAGCTGGAACAGATGTGGAAGGTCAAGGTGAGTGTGGTCCCTGTGGTAGTAGCAGCACTCGGGGCAGTGACCCCCGAACTGGGAGACTGGCTCCAACAGGTCCCAGGACCAACATCTGAAGCCTCAGTCCGGAAGAGCCCAGTCCTAGGACCAGCTAAGATACTGCACAGAACCCTCAGACTCCCAGGCCTCTCACACATATATACACATCCTGTGTAGTTTTTTATTTATTTTTTCACTTCACCTGTCCCCACTGGATGCATGATTTTGGCCCAGACGGAGAGACCCTGGGCCCGACCCGGGAGTCGAACCCAGGACCTTCCTGCTGTGAGAGAGCTAACCCTTGTGCCTCAGTGCTGCTCCGTTTGTGTCAAAAAAAAAAAAAAAAAAAAAAAATTATAGAAGCTGAGACGTGAGATGTTACGACAGGTCTTGGCCATTAGGTGGCAATATCTGTTAATTTATATAAAATACTATCCAGCAAGTTGTATGAATGTCATGTTGGAGTCGATCAATAGTTTAATAGAGTTGAGTTGCCAGTGGGTTTTTGTTTCCAGTGACCTCGACTATTACCAGAATTAATTTCCTTCAGTTCTGAGAGAGGCAGAGCTGCCTGTATCCAAACATATACAAACTGACTGTTGGATACTTGTGACTCCTCCGTCCCGGTTATTTATAAAAAGAGAACCCTGCTGAGTCACAGTAATTTGGCACATCTGCTGTGATTGTTTGGAGGAAGAGAGAGAAAGAGAGAGTGAGTGAGTGAGTCTCTCTCTCCCTCTCTCTGTCTTTCTCCCTCACACACCGACTCTGGGTAGTCCCCCCCCACCCACTTCCTCCACCATCACACCCCTGCAAACATAGGCACATACGCACGCGCGCGCGCGCGCGCACAGAAAAATGTCCTGCTATTAAAGTTAATTAAACGAGAAAACAACCCTTCAGAGTTTATCTGGCTCCTTCATATTGAGTTAAACTCAACACTGTCTCTTACCTCCTGGTGACAACCGGACCAGCAAGACGACGAGGAGCAGACGCCGAATCATGTTTGGCTGCAAACTGACAAACACGAGCTGAGCTAACAGAGATGACAGCGGGTAAAAATCCTCAGGAAACTGAAGCTTTTCATCATAAAACCGAAGATTATTAATCGACGACACAAGAAGTGACGAAAACTCTGTCGAGGACGAGACGCACATCTGCGTTGACACCGTTTCCTCCCAGTTTCTTTACGCCTCAAACTCCAGTAACTTCCGTTTCTTACCTTTCAACATAAAATCCATAAATCTAAACCTAAATAAAATAAGACAATTATTTCATCAAATAACCGTAAGAAAAGTATCTTACACTTAAATAAAAGTGTAACTATGGACATAGATCCACAAGTATTTCATTGTTCAGTTTTTTATTTATTTGTTTTGTTTAGTTTAAATACACTGAAGTGCAATAATAGGCATAATGAACAGAACTTTTATTGTTGAAAAAAAAAAAAAAAACTTACAGGATGTTGCCTGTGTTTTGATGAGTTTCACCCTGCACCTGTATGACTTTTGGGAAATACCTCCTGTAGAGAGGATGAGGTGACCTGGTCTCATGCAGCGTTGTCATTGTCATATATATATATATATATAAATACCAAACATATAAACACTGTCATGTACAAATCATCAACATTCTGTATAATATAATATATATATATATATATATATATATATATATATATATATATAAATATATATATAACCATATATGGAAACAATTTTACCAAACACAGCTAAAGCTAAAAACAAGATGAGCAAAAACTCCACAAAGAGATGTAAACACAAACCGTGACCCCCCCTCGCTCCACACGGAGCTTGTCAACAGACCGAGGTCTCAAGATCCTTAAAAAGTGACTGAACCAGCAGCGACAGAAGATCAGTTATGCTTCATGTTGGATAAACACGACAATGAATAAATGAAGTGTGGAGCTCAACAGGAAATGTACATTAACTTTAGGTAACGTTAAGAAGTGAAGCTACAACAGCTAACGTTAGCCCAGACTAACGGCCTTTACACACGTCAATGAATTATTATTTAATTACAATCACAACAACAGCTCGATACAACTTTGATGCTGGAACCTTCTCACTTGATCCGTCTGACGGTGGCGGGTTCAGTGACCCAACGACCTAGTGACAACCACGTTTTGAAGCACTTATGAAAAGTCCCATAGAAGAAGCACGTTGGATATTGGAGGAAGTAGCTCCATATATGGACAAGCAAACCATCTGTCTGAAGGACTTGGAGGACTGCAGGGCTGGAGTCTGAAGGACTTGGAGGACTGCAGGGCTGGAGTCTGAAGGACTTGGAGGACTGCAGGGCTGGAGGTCAGGGAGTGAATGGAGGAGAACTTTATAAGAAATGTGGGTTCTTACTGGCAGCAGGTGAGAGTCCTTCTGATACAACTACTCTGGACCTGAAAGAAGAAACACATTTAATCTTTATGTTTAAATGTATCAGGTGACATGTTACTTCATCACAGATCATTAATCAATTATTATACATGTTGATGCTGATAAATGAAGACGATCTGAACCGCAGCTGAGTCAATAAAACGTCGTTTAATTATTTGTAATGAATCATGAAGCCACATCACAGCAGTTTGTTTTAGTGAATAGGAAAAAAAAACAACGTGATTATTTACATCTACCGTCGTACACGTCACAGTTTACGCCCATGCTAATAAACACCATAAAGACTTTTTATATACAACAAATACTCATTAGCTTCATTGTACAAAGGAACACGGTCATAATAAGTCGCTATCTGGATTTGTCATCGATGCAAAATACACAAAAAAATAAAATAAAACAAAGTAAAACGATAACAATCGTCCTCTCAGCTGCCCAGAAATCATCAGAATTAGACAAAAGGAGCTCGTGTTGTTGTTGTTGTTGTTGTTGTTGTTGTCGTCGTCTGGGTTTAAAAACAGTTTTACATCAGAAAGTACAAGTCAAGACAATCACAGTCTACATGTTTACAAGGTTTGACCTAATGTTGGTATAAATACACTCGGTCCTCGTTTATGTACAAAGGAATCCACCTCCACCCGTCTCCTCCAGCACTGAACAACAGCTCCTCGTCTTTATCAACCGCAGCTTTTACACAAAAACAAACAAACAAACAAACAAACAAACAAACAAACTAACAAAGTGTTGAGTGGTTTTAATGTCAACAGTCGACCTATTTTATCACACTTCACCAAAACAACCGACCGAGTAAAACCACAACTCAAACTGGACGAAGCTTCACTAAATCTGATCATGTGGGACTTTGCATAGTTTCTCAATTGATAAACTTTATTATTTAAATAATAATAATAATAATAATAATTTTAATGTTTGTTTTTGTGGAGATTTGATTTGCTGGCCTGTAAATTTATCACCTTAAACACTGTCGGTTTATTGTAGATTAGAAAATAAAATAAAAACCTCCTTGTGTTTAAACTCTTTTTGTTTATAATTTAAAAAATTGTTTTAGTTGAATCATTTTCCTTCATCTGACTTAAACTTCAACAAATGAATGATGACGTGTTGTTAAGACTTTAACAAAACCAACAACATGAAGCAAATAAAAATGATCCTGATGATAAAATGACGTCTGTTTCACCACAAATACGAGTCAAACTCCTCAACAGATATGTTACGTTGGTTGAAGTAATATCCAGTTTGACCGTCTTTTGTTTTCACAACCAAATAGTTAACAATGAAAGTAAATGGGGCAGTCAGCCAAACGTATCTAAATTGTCATTTTTTAACCACTAATAAAGCTCAAAATATCACTTCACTTCAGCAGTAGCTCTGGACTCTACTGGACTCGATATTACTTCAACCAACGTAACATTTCTCTAGAGGACTTTGACTCGTATTTACAGTGAAACAGACGCTGGTTCATGTTGCTCTGAACCGTCACTTCACAGTTTAGTTACTGATTCATTTGAGTGAAAAGAACAAGATAAGAAAGAAAAAGTCAAACAATAAATCACAGTATTTTGTGTCAAAGCGTCAGATTCATAAACGTCTTTAACGTTGAAGAAGAAACGACGAAACATCGACGACGATGATGAAACAGTAAAACATCAGAGTAGTTTCATCGTCAGTAACTTCAGTGTCGAGTCTTAAGCGATGACGTCAGTGCGTCGCCCCCCGGTGGCCGGCTGCAGAACAGCACATAAGCCCCGCCCACAAAGGGGCAACGTCTGTTTTTAACTTCAGCGGGAAACTGTCTGCGGTCGAGTTGCATTGTGGGTAATGTAGGCAGCACGTCTGAAGTTCGTTCTGAATTTATAGAAAAACGACAAAACAACAAACTTTTCTCCAACAGGAGGCGACGTCGAGTTCACTGAGAGACGGACGGATCCGCCATGATGAGGCTGAACGTCACACCCTTTAAAATAAAAGACAGGAGGAGTTTCAAGAACAAGTTTGATGTTTTAAACATAAAAAAACAAAAAAAAACCCCAAAAAGATTGATCCTTCACAGCTCATTGATGTGTTGTGTTTCAGTGCTTCCTGTCGTTCACCTCTAGTTGGCGCTGAGTAAAACATGCATACAAAACAGTACCCTGATTATAAAATGTACAGTCGTTACAGTTTAAAAAAACAAAACAAACTATTTATGAGTTAATATTCTCTATAAACGTCCATCTGACGGCTGAAAACAAACGTTTACAGGTTCGTCTTTAAATCACATCCTCTGATTAAAAAAAAAAGTCTTTTTCAACTTTAAACTGGAAATAAAACGATTTCTTTTTCAGAACCTGTGACGTCGTCAAGTCGTCGTCCAGCAGCTACTAACGACTCTAGAGGCCGTTGACTTGCATATTTCACCTTCAATCAAAAGAGTTGAGATTAAATATAAATGATATTTATATTTTTATATATTTATATGTATATACTTCTACATACTGCGTCACATTTATTATTTATCTATACACGTCGACTCTTCTGTCAGAAAATATAAATATTCTCGGCTCCGTCGGGCGATGACTCGAGGATCAACTTGTTGATGTTTGTCGCCGCGTCACTTCGTTAAAGTGACGACGTTTTGTTAAACATTTTTGATCTGAACGATGCGGTTTCATGAATTAACGGAGATCAAATCGTCGTGAGATCAGTTCCGGGAGATAAAACGATTTGTTACCAGGATTAAATTTTGATCATTTCCTTTATGTTTGAACGTCAACAGATGCGTCAGCGGTGGTGACGTCGCGGCGCCGTGTCTCCGTCTGCAGCTTCAGTGACGATGTCGAAGGTTTGGATGAAGGAGCGGTTCACTCCTCGCCGACGCCGTGCTCCCACGCCACCTTGGCCTGCTCGTCCTTGGTCGCTGCGATGATGGGCTGGGAGATCTTGCGCGGCATCGGCCGAGGAGCCGGCGGCGGAGGTGCGGGCTGGGTGTTGAGCGGGTCTTCTTCGGGGATGCAGCCCTCTCTGAGGTAGGGTTTGGGGGGCAGGGCGGGAGGGGGCTCGTGGAGGTGGTAGAGAGGCGGGTGGTGGGGGAGGTAGTGAGGGTGGAAGTGGTGGTGGTAGTAGTGCTGCTGGGGGTGAGGCAGCCCCTCCTGTTGTGGTTGTGGTTGCGAGGCTCCTGTGGGGGTCGAACTGGGCGTCTGGAGCTGGATTTGCCCCCCCACCTGAGCCGGGGGGGCGACGCCTCCCGGGGCCGAGTGGCTGCGACAGGGCGGCGGCTTCGCTCCGTCCAGGACCTCGGGCTCGGACGTGCTGTACCTGACGGGCTGGTACGGAGAGTCCAGGTCCTCCTGGTCGGTGGTCCAGGCCTGGCTGCTGGGGACGGACTCCAGGGTGTCGGTGCGGCTGGCGGGGGGGTCGGAGGAGGAGGCCGGACCCCCGAAGTTGCTCTCGCTCAGGGAGGAAACTCCAGAACTGGCGCTGCCTGACAAGGTGGAGTTACTTCCATCCAGGATGGACTGTGGACTGGTGGGCGAGGCAGGTATAGGGTGAAGGGGAGACTGGAGAGAGAGAGAGAGAGAGAGAGAGAGAGAGGGGGAAATGATGTTACTAAAAAATGACCAGCGACACACGTGTCTCTTCTCCACCATGTGGTTGTGTCTCTACTCTACTGGACTCTACTGGACTCTACTGGACTCTACTGGACTCTACTCAGTCTGGTAGCAGACACGTTGTTTTCCATCACAGTTTGGTTCCTCCTCCACGTGAATGTGGTGAGTGGAGTCAAACTGCTGCGACGTCACGACACTAAAACATCAGTAAACATTAATGGACATGGAGGAGATGCTGTACGACCAGGTATCTGGAACATAACCTGCTCTGGAGCAGGTTAGTTCAGCATCAGTTACCATGGAGACGTATCCCGGTAACAAGTGAACCACCTTTGTAGGACGGAAAACCCAGAGTTAACCCTGAAGTTACCGCGATAAGAACAAATCCTGCTTCGTAGTCCAGGACTCAGTTGTTGTAGTCCGTCATCGTTAACATCCGCTCTCAGCAGAGACGTTTGTTTGTTTACAACGGAGGGGTCACGGTTTGTGTTTACCTTGTGTTTGTCTTTTTGTTTGTTTAATTCATCTTTTAATTGTTTGTAGCTTTAGCTGTGTTTGGTGGTTGTAGACGTGGTTTATTTGAGCTTTTAGTTCCTGAGGATAAACACATGCTGATGTTTATGGAGCAGAGCTGGTGTCACAAGCCGTGAAATCAGATGTGACTCACTCTGGTACCGAGGCCGTTGGGGCTCAAGAGGTTAACGTGTACGTACAGTTTCCTCGGCCGTTGCTGGTTATAGGTAGTCACCAGTCAAAGGCCTCAGGAACATCCACAGTGATTGGTTGAATTTGTGTTAATAGTTTTGATCACAACATCGTTAAATCCTGGAGGATCTGATCATCTGCTCCACGACTGGACTCAGAACAGAAATCAGGACTTTACATCAAACAGATTCAAACAAAAAGTTTGTTTTACTCAGACACAGAGAGAGAGAGAGACGAGCATCCAGACAGCAGGAGTGAGGAGGAGGAAGAGGAGGAGGAGGAGGAGGAGGAGGAGGAGGAGGAGGAGGGTACCTTTCTTAAGGAGCGCGCAGGGAGAGCTGGAGGGAGGTCGCTGACGTGGTGGTGGAAAGCTTCAAAGTGCATCGACAGGTGTTGGCCTACGGGGGGACACAGCAGGAGAGAGGCTCATTCACTCACACGGAGGATGAGGAGGAAAAAAATTCTGTTCAAGTCTGGTCCCTTCAACCCACCCACACTCCCCACCCCCACACCCCCTCACACTTCTGCTCTGTTTTCCAAACATGTTTTTTTTAAAACTGGAAGTGTGTGACAATGTGTCTGGTGTGTGTCAGTAACAGTCCCAAGAGACTGGGGGGTTGGAACCGGAGGAGCCAGTAGCTGAGCTCAGGGGGTGAAGAAGGTGTAGGTAGGATATAAAAGACTGGAAAATGTGGAGCAGAGAGGAAGAGGGGGAGGAATGTAGAGGAAGAGGGGAGGAATGTAGAGGAAGAGGGGGAGGAATGTAGAGGGAGGGGGTGGGTGGTGGTGGGCAGCTCTATTTATATTTAAACTCTGTTGTGTTCAAAACAAAATGGTTTCTTAGTATTTTGTGAGTTTGACTCTTATTTTGTCTTTTGTGTGTTTGGTTTCAAGCAGATTGAACTCACGCTGCAAATGTTTAATACAAACTTTGGACAAGTGTTATGCTAAGTGTTAGCGATGCTAAGTGTTAGCGATGCTAAGTGTTAGCGATGCTAAGTGTTAGCGATGCTAAGTGTTAGCGATGCTAAGTGTTAGCCGTACTGAGCACTAGTAATACTAAGTGCTTGCGATGCTAAACGTCAGTTATAAACGTGATTTTGTTTTGTAATTTAATGTATATGTTGGTATTTTATTTTTTTAAATGCTATGAAATTGAAAATAAAGCAGGTGTAAGAGGTAAAAGTCTGGAGAGATTCACTGGAGAGAAAACATGAATCAGAGGAAGAGGTGGGGGAGTGTGGAAGAAGGAAGTGGTGGTGATGGGGAAGCATCTTTTTATAGTTAAAGTAGTAAAGTAGTTTATATTTATAGTGTTTGTTTTTAGTTTCACTGAACTCTGACGACTTTAGTGTTGACACGTGCAGAAAACTTGTATATATAATATATAGTTTTTAATTCTTCAATATAACATTGTTACCAACAATGTAACAGTGACACTCTTCGTCATCAAATAATGAATCCTGTGAAATAGTTGGAGACGATGATATTTGTAGTCGACAAATGCAATAAAAAAACAAAACGTTGTGTAAGTTCTAGAATCTGAGATAAAAACCGTTACTATCATCTGTTCTGTTACAACACACACTGACACAGAAACCACACACACACACACACACGATTTGTGATTAGTCATGTTGTGACTCGACACTGCGGTTTAGAGATTAGTGTAATTATGTGAAACTTGTGTTTTTGATTTCAACAGCAACTAGCAACAATGTTAAGCATTAACTACAAACGCTGGTGGTTTTGTAATTTAACGTGAATGTTTGTGTTTTATCTTCAGTTTAGTAGTTTATTGTTTTCTAGAGACTAGAAGTGATTTGATTTATCTGTGTTTATTATTTCATACAATCACTGTTTGTTTTTGTTTTCTTGCTCTATTGTGGCTCAACTTTCAGAAGATGTGCAGATTATTTTGTTTCTGTTCGTGTGCGGGGAGAGGAAGGTGGCGGCCATCTTTTTACACACACACACACACACACACACACACACACACACAGACACGTGGCAGTGGTGTCATACCATGAGGCAGGTTGCGTGGGGGAACAGGAGGCGCCATGACACTACCAACATGTGCAGAGAGGAAGGGGAGAGCTTCTCTGGTGCCACTGTCCAGACTCCAGCTACTGGGGGTGGAGAGGACTAGAAGAGGAGGAGAGAAGATAACGTGACTTGTTGACATCATTGTGGTCTGACAGTTTGAGTGTCTGACCCCAGATTTCTACTGAATGAGAACGCTTGTGTTGCAGCTCTGATCCCTCCTCCTTCAATATCCACCGGGTATAGCAGGATGTGGTTTCTATATAGTGTCAACAAGGTGAAATGACGTCTGAAAACCTCCACTTCACCCATTATGACGCTGTCAGGCTGTAGTGTATTTTATTTTGAAAGTTAACTGCATGTGTTATTTTGTTTTTGTGCACGGCTCTGGAACGCCGGATCAGAGACGCAGCCGGTGGAAACAACCGTTGACTATAACGGAAGCGGATCAGATCCGACGCCGGATCACGAGCGTTCTGCATTCGGTTTAAATTGGGGCCGAGTGTGTGCGTGACCTCGCTGACCTTTCTCCACCACAGAGAGGTTGGGGTCGCTGCAGGGTTTACACGGACCGATCACCTGATGGAGCAGCGCTCGCTGGAAGTTGGCCGGCTGTTGGACAGTCAGAGACGGTTAGAGTGAAAACAAGCTTCACCTTTAAACAGTCGTGACCCACAGACACAGACCTGCCCGTTGTCGGTGAGGTTGGTGTACATGGCGCTGCTCGGTCTCTCTCTGTGCGGCGGCAGCAGCATCAGCATCTCTCGGTTGTGTCTGGTCGGAAGAGACGGAGAGCCGACTGTGGAGGCAGACGAGACAAATATTCAGAGGGTCAGTTGAGTTTAGCCTCCATGGTGCGAATGTACACACGAGTCTTTATAATTGGCTCTTTTTATGAAGCCTCATTCTTCTGTCCCCTCTTCAGTTTCCCCTCACTCTTTCCACAGACACTCTCAGGACTCAGTCTTGCTCGTTTTTGTTTTCATAAAATAAATACACCCAGACACAGTTCTGGTGCCATGTAAAGTGATATTTTTTTATGATTCATTATTAAGTTAATATGTACACAGTGAAGTCATGACGGCTCTTAGTCAGTTAGTTGCTTCAATCTTTTATAAGAAATTGTATCATATTTGATACACGAGTGTTTTATCAACATGTATAGTAAAGTTAAAAAAAACCATAAATGAATAGAAACAAAATTGTCAGTGTATCTTTTGTTCACTGGATTTTCTTTTCATGAATGGGGATTAAAAAAAACACCTCCTTCTGTTGGTGTTTTCATTCTTTTTTACTGTATAATATTAATAAGAATAATCTGTGTTTTCTGTGTAAGCTACTGGATGCCTTCATTATAAATCATAAAGTATTTATTCATTCATTCATTCAACATGAATCTGTAACTGCAGTATGAAGAATATCTTCTGTGGGTCGTTGACAATCAATCAGTAGAAGTGAAAACACATTGAGCTGTAACAACATCACTTTAAAACTCGTCTCAGGGTTCAGGACGTGACGTCAGTGACTCACTCACCTCTGATGGTCGACGGGGCAGAGTGAATCATCTGAGACGGCGCCGAGTGGGTGGAGCTAAGGCTGGAGGAGGAGGGGCTCGCCTGCGAAGGTAAAACAATTAAAACTTCAACTGAAACGTTTTATAACAATGTTTAAATTTAATGTTGAAATATGTTTTGTTGATCATTTTGATTGATTTTTAGATAAAAACACTATAAGACGGTCGTCATCTGATAATATCTACAGTTTTTTACAGAAGATGGTTTGTTGGTCACAAGCACAGAAATAAACTGAGTGAACAACATGATAAGTTTCTGCTGAGTGAAGTGAAGAGTTTCACATCCACAAACTACAAGTCTCACATGTGTTTGAAGACACAACAGTTTCAATAACCCTCACTGACGCAGACAGAGCAGGTTTGTTTCAGCCTGAACGCTGCAGGGAAATTCAGACATCTGTGTAGCTGCTTGTTTATTTTGGGTTTGATTTACTGCCATCGAGTGATTAGTTGTGATGTTTATAAAGGAAGCACAAATTGTTACAGCTCTATAAACTGCTGCTTCTTATTCGGAACATCTGAAGATAACTAACCCAAACAACAGAAGGTGTCAGGAGGAAAAGAACAAACACCCGAGAGCTTCTTGTCTCACAGCGTCAGACATTTACCACGTGTGTTAAACCACATACTTTCATACTCTAAATAGTAAGTAAAGAGGGTGACTTGGGGGTGACCTTGACATGGAGCAGTGGAGGGGTGCACACACCCGACATGGCCTCATCCAATTTAAGATATTGCATCGTCTTCACTTTTCTAAAGTTAGAGTCTTGAGAATGTTCCTGGATGTGGAGCCGTTGTGAGACAGATGTGGGCTTTACCAGGCTCTCACACTCACTCTGGCTTTGATTTTCAACACGGAATCAGCAGTTTTCTAAATGGTGGTCCAACCAGATCCCATGAGAGCCCTATTAGTCGTAGTGGGAGACTAATAGTTTTTTAACACTTTCTGGAACCTGAAAATTACCAGCGATGAAAAATGATCCTTCTCAACTGGAAAAATCCTCAGCCACCGAGCTGGACTCAGTGTCTGAGGGAAATGATACAGCTCCTTAAACTTACAGAACGTGGCCCATCAGATAAGTAATGAGCCTTTCATGGACGATATTAGTACGAGGCTTTGACTCCCTCTTTTCTTAAAGGCAGCCCAGATGTAATGGACCTCTACCACCTCCTCTAGCCTCATAGCCCAGAGTAATGTGTTAATGTGCTATAGGATTAGACTGCTGGGGAACTCTGACAATACACTGCTCCTCTTGTCTCTGTCCCTCACTCACACTTCATGTCTTTATATCAATATATTACATATTATTAACATCATCTGTTCTCTCTGGCAGCCAACAACATCATCATTGTCATTATTATTATTATTATTGTTATTGTAATATTAATTGTAATGATAATTTTACTTTAACAACTACTTGTAACCATCTACTCTCTACTGTCTCTTTCTGGTCTCCCTCTTCTCCTCCTCCCTCTTTCCTCTGTCTCTTCTCTTTCTCTTTTCTCTGTTTTCATTTCTCTCCAACCGGTC
The DNA here is from genome assembly GCA_016801845.1 of Polydactylus sextarius. Lineage (NCBI taxonomy): Eukaryota > Metazoa > Chordata > Actinopteri > Polynemidae > Polydactylus > Polydactylus sextarius. The sequence goes on from CM028908.1 coordinate 26,689,018, forward strand.
GAGGCAGATCAGACCGTCCACTCTGAGTCTGGTTCTGATGGAGGTTTCTTCCTGTTAAAAGGGAGTTTTTCCTCCATTGTCACCAAGCGCTTGCCATTGTAGAAATGTTGGGTTTCTCTATGTGACGTGTCTTGAGATAAATGCTTTTATGATCTGGTTCTATATAAATAAAACTGAATTGAACTGAATTCCCTCTTTTCTTCAAGGCAGCCCAGATGTAATGGACCTCTACTACCTCCTCTTGCCTCATAGCCCAGAATAATGTGCAAACCTTATAAATGAATATATATAAAAAAGTAAGTGGAAGTATGTGAATTGACACGCTGTCTGTCTGTCCTACATCATCATCTCCTTCAGTGGAGACAAACACTTGATATCTGATACCTTCTTTAATGAAACATTACAACATTTTTATCCAACAAAACCTCCTCTGGTCTTTTGAGTTTTCTCAGTTCCAGTAAAAAAGTTACAACTCGGATCCGTCAGAGTCTCGAAAACCTGGTACTGACTAGTCTTTATGTGTTCCAGGATCAGATCCACTGACCTGCATACGGTAGAAGTCCTCGGGATGCTCCACCACCACGCCGTCGGCCAGGATCAACAGGTTCCCAACGTTCCCCATCTCGCTGGAGTTGTGAGAGGAAAGAGAGGAGGAGGAGCGCACTGGAGTCAGAACGGCGACGGGACTGAGAGGAAGGAACCGACCAGGGATTGTGTGGAAATATAAAAGGAGGAACAGAGGAGGAGGAGAACCGCGCAGAATACATCGAGAAAAAACAAAACAAAAAAAAAAAAAACAAAAACGTAACAAAGTGATTCGGTGGGAATGAAGGTGACACAGGAGTTTACAGCCGAGATGAAGACGTCAGGTGACATGATGGGAAAGAAGAAGAGAGAGAGAGAAGAATGGAAGAGTTTGAGAAAGTGACATGAACAATAGAAAACAGCAGATTTTCTGTGTGAAATTGTCAAAGATCTTTAATGAGTCACAGCAGATGGAGCAGAGGTGTGAAGGATGAGCGGAGCAGTGGGTCGTGTCAATGAGGACAAGGCGTCTGTGTGTGTGTGTGTGTGTGTGTGTGTGTGTGTGTCTGACCTGTGGCGGTGCAGCAGTTTGAAGCTCTCGGGGCTCATGGGGCTGTGAGAGGCCAGGATCCCACGGGAGGTGTTGGCTCCTGAGCCGGTTTTGTCTAAACCAGGCAGACCCTGTAACGTCACCAAGAAACACTGCTCTGAATATTCACACTGTTCCAAGAAGTTTGCTAAAATCCTGACTGAATTTCCCCCCCTCAATACCCCTCCCCGTTTCCTGTCTCTACACTGTTTCTGTCATTAAAGGAAAAAAAATATCAAAAAAAAAGAATAAGAATAAGAGAGTGGGTCCAGCTGTAGGTGATTAAATAAAAGCTACACAGAAAAACACAGATATGACTTAATTCTTCACTCTGCTAAAATAAACATCTTCCTTAGCTCAGTTGACTGAACTAAGCTGGAGCCAGGACTCAATCATCGACCTCGCCACAAAAAATGTTTTTCCATGTAGACCTAGTTCACACTAATCACTACAGATTGTTGTTTTTCCTTTGTTATATGTTAATAGTTTTGTTTTTGTAGTTGAACCCAACAAGGTAGTTATTTCATATTAAACATAACTATACAACTACAGACGTGCTCATAAGTTAACACAACCTGGAAGATTTGACCTGATAACAAACACACTAGTTTAAATGCTGCTAAATGTAACAGTCATGTCCTGTGATCTGGAAATAACAGAATAAAAAAAGGGACTGAAACTGAAAATGACTGAGTCATTTGAAGCCCAATAAACGGTCGAGCTGATGGAACAAGGTCGTCACTACACGAAAACCATGAAGCTTTTTATGACACATAACAACATGTCAACAGCACAGACACAACTTCTATGACAAATATAATTAGAGTGATGTGATTGTAAGGGAAGTTTATGGTCACATAAACATAAACGCTTCATTCAGAGACGAGCCAACGTCGATGATGAACAGTTCGTCCCCGTAACACTCCCCTGTCAGGGTGTGAGCCACAACGGCACAAGAATGCAGCACGTTATTAGAGAATACTGGAGAAATTATTACACCAAGGAGCCTGGGAGTGGTGACTCAGTGACTGTAAACAAGTTTGTACCCGTCAACCATCTGGACAGTCGGCACCCACACACCTCACTGCAAAACACTTAAAACACAACTAAACCCCTGGCTCGTATCGTTAGCCTCATAGCATAATTGCCTAAGTAATTTTTTTGGCCAAATTGAGATATTTGCATAACTTTACTCTCCTACCACTGCTGCATCATCCTGTCTTTCTGCCTCTGTCACTGGCTAATCACAACAGTTATTAGAGTCCAAAAACACAATCTGTTCTGAACTACAGACCTGATGATGACAGCCCAGGTACTGGTAGCGATACAGACACAGCTCACCTGGAAGGAGAAACAGGACCTGCACCTGAAACTTCTGCTGTTCAACGTCATGAGCGCCCAAGGACAGAAATGTGGAAGCGAAAGGTTAAGAGAAGCGTCTTAAGGGGGAGAGTTACAAGAATACAGACCATGGGCTCACCCTGCACATCACCGCACTGCTTAAAGTCTAAGAAAAGAAATTGTGAACTGAAGAGCAGAGAACAGATATTTTCATCAGTTTCTGGCCCAAACCCTCCTGGGAGACACACAAACTGTATATATATGACTCTAATCAAAACTGTGCCCATAAAACAGAAGAAAGGTGGTGTTGAATCAAGGAGAACAACCTCCCTTTTACACCACCTGCAACTGGCAGATAGATGCAAATGACCTGTGTGTAAAAATCTTTTCTGTCCAACACTTGGCGTCGCCCCCAGAACCATCGGATCACGGTTAACTGTGGACATGAAATCCAAAACGGATCTTAAACCCTAGATCAACAAGAAGTTGTGCTGTGAGTGGGACATACTTTTGAAAAGTGTTCAGTGAACAGAATTACTCTGTGTTCATACCAAAAAAAGATCGGTGTGATGTATGTGTCAGCGCCAAGGTAGGAAATACAGATCAGGACAATCTGACTACTGACTTGAAATTAAAGGCTCAGGCTGAAAAAGCTACAGATAAAAAAGGAATCAAGTGACAAACTTTTAGTGTGGACAATGGACCTTCAATGCATTTTTCTGTGGCCCCAAACAAAAGCAAGTACAATGTACTACACAACTAAACTGCAGATGCACAACTTTACTTGCTTCAACCTGAACAACAAAGATGGGTATTGTTACACTTGGGAGGAGCATGAAGGCTCCTTCAGCAGTGAGGTCTTTTCTGGAGCGACCGTCTCAGCCTCCTCACTGATCTCAAGACAGATCAAGTATTTATAGGAAAGTGAGGCTTTGAGGAATGTGAGGTGCAGTTTAATCCTCCGAGAGAATAAAAGGTCAATCACCTTCCTGTTTCACTGCTCGTCTCTAGAAACAAAGTGTTGAGGTGAAAACGTTCCTCTACTTCACCGTCACACGTCATCACAAGTCGTCGCTAGTTGCTATGTAAAGACGATGAGACACGTCTCCATGACGACCGAACAACAACAAACAAAGATGGCGTCTACAGACTCGTTTATGTCCATCAAGTTGGTGACGGATTAAAAACTGACAAGATGTTTGTTACATTAATAAAGATCCTGTTATCACATGAATGGAAACGTTAGTGACTAGCGGTCGCTAGCTAACACTAACAAATGTTATTGAAGTTAAATTCATTATCAGTTAAATCGCCTCAGCTGCTCTATAAATTTCTATCCTGGCTTCTTAGATGCTGACAGCTGCAGCCTGCTTGTCTGATTTATTTAGTTTGGTGAGAAACTGGAGGAACTGGCACAGATTCAACCAACGAGACTCAGACTGGTGAGACTCACGTGGAAGAGGCTGCTCCTCATCATCTGGAACTGGTCGATCAGCTTCTTGTGCAGCGGCCTCATCTCTGGGTGGACCAGCTTCTCGTGGACGGCCAGGCCGACGCCCAGGATGTGAACCTGAGGAGGAAACGTGTTCAGAGTGTGAGGAAGTCTCTCTCTCCCTTTGTCTTTGGTCCTGACAGATTCAAAGCTCAGTTAGTTTCCTCTTGTTTGTTGCTATTTTTAAAGTTTTACACAAACTATTATTAACTGATATTTGTCCAAACTGCTACAAACAGTGAAGTTTACGTTCATTTATGGCACTAATTTTACTGGACTCTCAGTACACATACATAGGTTGTGTAGGAGCTATTTGTAGAGTTAGTCTTTGTTTTTGATTTTTGTTGTAAATTTAATTTGCTAATTATAAGTAACTTTATTTGATTAACTTAAGTGTTTGTTTTATTTAGATTAAAGTTTTTGATATTCTTTTTTGGTTATTTGTATAGTTCATATTTTTTGTTTATTTGTTGGTAATTGGGTCTCACTGTGGACACCTGAAGTTATCTAGGTAGGCAGGCACCTTGAGGACCAGCATGCACCTGGGTGGGCACATGGTTTTTACCAGTGGAAGGGAGGAACCAGCAGCCATGATCTTCTTTGTTCTCTTGATTGTTTTATTAATTTTGAAATAAAACATAACAAAACGCAAGAATCAGGGTTGGACATTTATCATCTTTTGCCTGCGTCAAACCACATCACCATGTTGATTATGTTTGGTTTAAAGTTTAATTTGTTTTTTCTGGACAAATGGACACTACAGGTTGTCTGACTTACTTGTTGTCATGGTGATAAAGACCCTGGGCTCAACTAACTGTCACTTTAAAGGTCAGAGGTTGTAACATGTAACCATGTAGCTGGGCTAGTTAGCATGCTAACAGGTTAGCATGAGACAAATGAACTCACCATGTTTCTTTTAGACTGATGAGTAAACGGCTGCTAATGCTAACTATGCTAGCTATGTAGCAACATCAAAAACATCAGTCCGACTGTTTCTGTGACTGATGTGACTCATAAAACAAACGGTGACGATGGTCACGGTTGTTGTTATTTATCAGGTGGAGTCTCAACATGTTCAGACTCACCTGCTCCTGCATCAGGTCTTTGAGCTGCGTGATCTTCTCCGTGTCCTCAGGGTGACTGCCGATGTAATCTTTATCAAAGAACGCCTACACACACACACACACACACACACACACACACACACACACACACACACACACAGAGACATAAAGTTTATCAGATGTGACTAGGCTGAATTTCCTCCACACTTCATACAATCTCTCAACAATCATATTAAACAATCATATTCAAATAAACTATATGTGTGTGTGTGTGTGTGTGTGTCTGACCTCTTGGTATCTGGCGATGCCTCCGTTGACGGCGGCGTCGATGACTCCGTTCAGCGTCATACTGAGCAGGTTGATGTTACCGTGCAGCTGTTTGTGCTGGTACTGACCGATCAGAGTCCGCAGCTCCTGGTTCTTGTTCTCCACCACGGAGATGGCGTTTTCTAACGGACTCACCTCCACCTGCGACACGCGCACACACACACACACACACACACACACACACACACACACACACACACACACACACAGAAAGGTTCAGTTTGCTGAGTTACAGTCTTCACTGCTGATGACTGATTCTTTTAAACGTCCTGCAGACTGAAGGAAACGACCTCCTTCCTGTTTCTCATTTGAGAAAGTGGTTTCAATTTGCAGTATTTCTTATTTCAGTGTGTTTTATTCATGTTTTTATTGCATGTATTTTACGCTGGGACTTTAAAAAAAGGGACGTGCAGACGAGGAGAGGCGGGGGACCGCGAGGAAGAGGAAGCAGCAGCAGAGTGAGGGCAGAGCAGGAACCACGTGGGGGCTGCTGTTGCCAGAGAGGCTCCATGAACAAGTGTGAGTAGCGGCCTGATACAATAAAGTGTGGCTCAGTGTAGCTGTGTGTTTAAAAGTACAGATAAGACACTGGTCTGCTTCCCCTCTTAACCTTAGCATCACTTCTTTTTAGTATTTTAGCCCTTGGTCTTGTCGTTTGTTGGATTTTTTAATGTTTAATGTTTTTTAAACCTGATTTTATTCTGTGAATAAATCAGTCTATGCTCCCCAGGGTTTAGTCACTTGCTCTCTCGCCTGATTTTAAATTACACATAATTTTCAATATAATTGTTTTATTTGAGAACAATCCACATACACCTAGCCGCCCCACATTTACATCACTTTACTTCGTGAAGCTGCAGGAAATTAGTTTTGTCCATCGTTTCATTTCACTCACCAGTTCTCTCTTCTCCACCTCGAACCAGCGTGAGATCCCCGGCAGAGGGTGAGTGAGGATCAGGGTGGTCCTCTCTATCCACAGACTCTGAAACACACAGCGAGCAGTGAATCCCTGGAGTCAGACCTGGACACATGTGTTGTATCGTACGTTTTCATTAAAACGTAGAGGAACTTTTTTTTCGCGCTGACCTTGAACTCGTTGTCTCTGTCTTTGGGTCCTTTGTGAAACGGTCGGTCGTAGCGGAAACGTCGGACGTTGTTGACGCGGTAGAAGCTCTTGATGCGGTCCGGTACTCGGTCCATTTGCAGCACGGAGACGCTCTCTGGCACCGGCGTCACGGCGTAGATCTGGAGGTCTGAGCGGCCGCAGGTCAAAGAACAACAACACACGGAGCTGGTTTTATTTTTTAGTTTCTCCTTAAGGTTCAGATGAGTCTGAGGTGTCTTTTTTTCTGAAGGATACACTGAGCGTCACACTGAAGGATGGCCTCGTCTGGTTGATTGGGGTGCTGCATCGCAATGGCTTGTGGGAATTCTCCCAGCATCCTTTGCTGGAAGGCCTCTAATCTTTCATAGTCGTGGCCCCGACAGACAAACTCTTTGTTCTGGAGTAAACAGAGTTATTAACTTTCTAAATGTGAACAGAACCAGACTCATCCCGGAACAGATGAGTCCGGTTCTTTTATAATTGTTTTTTAATTCCTTCACTGGAAACTCACTCTGAGGAAGAAGGGAAACTTTCTTCCGTAGAAACCGACTCTGAAGAACTCAGGTTCAAGACGCTGCTGCTCCATGATGTTGTCATAGTACGCTGCCTCCATTTTCTAAACACACACACACACACACACACACACACACGCTCAGTGAGAAACTTAGCACAACACCAGACACTGATGTGTTTGTACAAACACAAACTAACTAAACTAGTGTGGTGCAGCTCACCCGGATCCAGCTCAGACTCTGGTAGTCGTACAGAGATTCATACTGGAAGGCCAGTTCCCTGCACAGAGGAATACCGTACTCCCAACACTGACACACACACACACACACACACACACACACACACACACACACACACACACACACACACACACACACATAGAGAGAGCAGCTTAGAGCACATCAAGCCTGGAGCCAGTGACATCATTAGAGCTCAACTCCACTGTCTTGTGCTGCTGTTGCTGCTGTTGCCAACTTGAGACTGAGCCAACATGATCTGCCTGAGGGGAAGGAGGAGTAGGAACGGTCGGGGGGTATTTTTAAACTTGGCTGACTTGGCTGAGTCCATTTCTCTATTCATTTCTCCTTCAGTGTGAATCCCTTTCTAACAGTTGTTTGAAACGTGTTATTATATAAATGAAGAAATTGTTATTATTATTATTAGTAGTAGTAATAATTAGTAGTCAGGAGTTCAGCAGAATCTGGCCAGTTGATTTTCTAGCGTATTAAACCATGTGTTGGGGCCCAGACCCAACCAGACCAGGCCAGCCTCCAGTCTCTCCAGCGTGTTCTGGATGGGCATGCCCAGAAGACGTCCAGGGGGCATCCTGATTAAATGCCCGAGCCACCGTCTTGATGTGGAGGAGCAGCAGCTCTGCTCCCTCCTGGATGTCAGAGCTGCTGCTAAAGGTGCTGTTTTTTTTCAGTGGTGGCTGCTGAAGGGTAAAATGGACACATGGCTCCTACATACCTACATGGTTACATACTGTTTAAAGTTAACTTTTTGTTTGTTGTGACTGAAAGTGACTGATTTTACCCACTAGCTTGTCTCAACTTGCGTCCACCAAAGTTCTTATCTGTGTTTAAGAGTGAAGATTCTCATTGTTGAAGCAGTGTTACAGTAACATGTGTGTGTGTGTTGTTACCTTCCCCTTGTTGAAGTAGTGGATGACCTTGCGGCAGAGCCCCTCTTTGCGGTGCCACTCGGTCTGAGCGGGGTAGTGTAGGAACTCTTTGAGCGGCCGTTCGTCCCAGTGCAGCAGCTCCCAGTAGAGCAGCAGAGTGAACGCGGCCTCTGTGGACACGACGTGATACGACACATCTTTAATAACCAGGTCACCGTCACTAAAACCGCAGCGTTACGAGCGTAGAGTCGTACCAGTGTAGTTCTCAGCCTGTAGGTGCATGTCACACAGTTTGTGGATGTAGCGGATGTACATCTCTTCCTTGTTGATCTCAGACTTGTAGAAGTTCTGAAAAGATGTAATTTCTAATTTAAGACACTGAAACTTCTTCATCTTCAGAGCGAATGTCAGTTCAAGTTAACGAGGTAACGTGATATTTCAAAAATGTTGCTTTGTTTCCAATGTGACTAAAGTCTCACCAGGAGGTTGACGGTGCAGCCGATCTTCTTGTTCTCTGTCTCGTCTCCTTTCATACAGTCGCTGGAGTTAAACAACAACAACAGCAACTATCAAAGAAACTTCACCTCTTACTGACTCTATTTCAGACGTCACAGTTCAACAACAACAACAACAACAACACATCCCAGTAGAGCCTTTGGCTGCTGCTATGTAGGGTAGAGGTCAAGAGGTCAAGAGGTGTTTGTCTGCCACTAACTCTCTTAAATTTGCCTACGACTCATAATCTATTTCTATGTACATTGTCTTCATTTTCTAATTATTATTTTCATTTTATCTATTTATTTTTATCTTAATCATTACTTGCTTTCTTTTATAAAGCAGTTTTTATCCCTGTCTAATCTAATCTAATCTAATCTTGTTGTCATAAGTATGATGTTAAAAGTGACGTCATCGCCTCCACTTGACAGACACGACGTCACACTAGTGGCTGCTGAACACGTCAATACAGAGTGATATTTTTATTAGCTAGCCTAGCCAAGCTAAGCTAACATCATTCAGGTAGTGTCTAGCAGCTACGGCTAATAAAAAATGATAACGCTAACGTTATCAGTCCTGTCCGTCTGTAACCAGATAACATCATATTAGTCTTAAACAACGTTAAACTAACACAGTTACAGTAATAACTTTCTACTGTAACACAGTGATGTCATTCATTATCGATACATGTTCAGTAATATTATAGTCGTTTCAACTCCTGTTTCTACAGTTGTTTTGGTAAAAGTGACTCAGTAGTCATATAATAATTTAGAGACAGTGATACTATAATGTAACTAACTACTCTGATAGAACAGAACTAATAATTTATAAATCATCACATTTAGGAAGTAACTTAACCAACACTGGTCTTAAAATAATGATGTGTAACTTAAGTTGTTACAACTTTATTTATTATTAATCTAAAAACTTTGATATAGTTTCAGATCTTTGTTATGAAATTTTGTTTTCTTTGTTTTCTTCTCAAATCACAGTCAATATGAAACTTGTTCAATGCTAAACCTTTCAGTTTCTAAACCCTGAAACCGATTATGGAACTGTCAAACCACAACTCTAAACGTTTCAGGAAACTAAAGGGTTTAGAGTTGTGGTTTGACAGTTCCATAATCGGTGGTGAGTGACTGTGTAAATAAAGACGGGCGTCTCTCGTGTTTTTACCGGTAGTCTAGCAGTCGCTCCATCAGTCGAGTCACCGAGGTCACGAAGGAAACGCCGGTCTCCCTCCACGTCTCCTGCTCGATCTTCTCCAACAAACTTCAAACAGCAGCAGAGGAACATTAGAACATGACATCAGTGTTGAAACAGAGCAGGACGCAGATGATAGATCCTCCAGGAATTTAACCATGTTACAGTCACATGTTTACACAAATTCATCATCACCATCATGGTTTCTAATCAAACACTGATCCATACGCAGGAAACGTGAGAAAAAAAGTC